>VCAZ01000008.1:9336262-9581262 GCA_005784505.1 Bagarius yarrelli | reverse complement strand
TCTTTCTTTCTTTCTTTCTTTCTTTCTTTCTTTCTGTCATTTTCCTTCCTTCCTTCCTTTTTTTCTCTTTTTTACTTTGCTATTCTTTCTTTCTTTCTTTCTTTCTTTCTTCCTTCTCTTCTCTTTATGTTGTTTTTTTGTTAACATGTTTGTCTAGTTTGTTATGTTATTTATTTTTTGAGAGATTTTGAACAGCGTGTGCTGGACCAGTCTCAGTGAAGGTGCTGTTGCTATAGTAACGATCAGACATCAGAACATGCAAGTTTCTATTTACACAAAATTGACCAATAAACTCCTACTGACCAATCACATAATTATATTATATAATATTAGTTTAATATAATATATATAATATAAGATAATATAGTTTATATTATAAATATAATTATAAGTTAATATAATATAATATAATATAATATATATAATAATATATATAATATAATATAATATAATATAATTTAGTGTAACATAATTTAATATAATATAATATAGTAAACATATAATATAGTTTAACATAATTTAATATAATATAATATAGTAACATATATATAGTTTAACATAATATAATATAGTTTTAGTAATATATCATAATATATATTATAATATAATATAATATACATAATAATATATATATATTTAGTGTAATAGTTTAATATAATATAATAATAGTAATATATAATATAGTGTAATATAATATAATATAATATATATAATATAGTAACATATAATATAGTTAATAAAATATAAGATAATACTATAATATACTATAAATATAATATAATATAATATAATATAATTGTAATATAATAAAGTGTAATATAATAAAGTGTAATATAATATTAGTAATAACGGCGTCTCACCTATCCACTTGTCATTCCCGTACCAGGAGAGATTCCCTTTAGTCATATCGTAATATCCGATCTTCTTATAGCTTCCTCCTATAGGAGACAGAGACAGGAGTGTGAGACACTGTGAAAGACACAGCATGCCATGGCATGTGTTCTGTTATAAAGTGCTTTAAATCAGTGTGATAAGAAAGCTGAACAATTTGACAGCTTCTTAATACAATACTGCGTCCCGCACACATCCAGCAGCCCGAAAGCAGAATCTACCATCAATCCTCATGACGGGGAGACTTCCTTCACATAAACAATGCACAGGATCGTTTCTGCCTTATTTCTTTCCCATAATTCAGATAGAGTGAGTAACTGTATAACACTGTTATTCCAGGGCAGGAGAGAAAGAGAGACAGTGCAGGACAGAAAAAATTACATAGAGATAGAGAGAAAAAAAGAAAGAAAGAAAGAAAGAAAGAAAGAAAGAGCAAGTGAGAGGGAAAAAGAAAGAGAGAGCGAGTAAACGAGAGAGAGGATAACAGAGAATGAGAGCGCAGGCTGGCAGAGAAATTTATCTTCATTTCATGTAATCAGACTAAAAAAAACGGCATCACTGACTGCCAGACACAATCTCTTACACACACACACACACACACACACACACACACACACACACACACACACACACAGAGCATGCTATTTAATGCTGTATGGGTTTTTAAAGGACTCTGGTCTGCAGCCGCAAACAAAACAAGAAATTAACTTAAGTGTAAAGCATAATAATTATCAGGTAACAATTAAGTATAATTACTGCACTCGGCTCCAGCTACATCCTGGGATCTTTATTGGTGTGTGTGGTTGGGGGGGGGGGTTTGTGTGTTTGTGATGTGTGTGTAAATGAGAATGTATGTTTAGATCTATGTGTGAGCAAGTAATAAAGAAGATTAAAAATAAATAAAATAAGGAAATTCCATGAGAGAGAGAGAGAGAGAGAGAGAGAGTTATTATTAGTATCTATTCTGAAAGGATGAAAGGACGGCGGGGGACACCCTGGACAGGTCGCCAAGCCATCACAGGGCCACACACACTCACTCCTATGGGCAATTTAGGATCACCAATCAACCTAGCATACATGTTTTTGGACTGTAGGAGGAAACCCGGAGAACATGCAAACTTTACACAGAAAGACAAAGGAATCAAACCCAGGGATTTCTTGCTGTAAGACAACTGTGCTAACAACTAAGCCACCGTGCTACCCTAGTGAGATGTCCAGGACAACAAAATTTTAGAAACAATTCAGCAAGTTCTTTTAATGTTTCTAAAAACTGTAGGGCAAATAGGGATAAGTTTTATGATGTGCCAAAAAAATAAATTTCTTTTATTTTCCTGTTTCTTATTTCTTTTTTTGAACTTCTCTGATGTCCCAGAAACAAAACAGTAGGTGGACTGGGTACACTGAAATGGCCATAGCTAAATTGTGTGTCAAAAGTGTGTATAGTCTCATCTCACCTCTAAAATTCCTGGACAGACCATTATCATAAACTAGATTGGGGTAAAATGTGGAAGTCGAAGAGGGTCAAAAGCAGGATGGACTTGACTTAGATGTCATATTTTGCCATTTTTAACCCTGTTTAACATTCTATTGATCCCTTTCGGCTTCCACGTTACATATGCAGTCTTCAGTTTCACTTAATAACATGTAACTTCTATTTATTTTAACTGTTTTCACAATCTAAACCTCATTTGCTTGTTTTTTCAATCCTTGTCATCCAGTTAATTGGGGGTGACTCAATCGTTTCCTCTTTTTCTGTTTCATGTTTTTTTTTCCTGACATCTGAAAACAGGAACGGAAACAAGGACAGGACGAATCAATAGCAAACTAATTCCCCAAATGAATCACTCTTGCTCACCAAAGAGTCAAGTCGAAGTGACGTCACGTACTGATGTCATGTCCCGCTGTAGCGCCTGTCACTGGAAAAATCATTTTAAATAGATGGTCAGGACATCGTTTAGAGTTTATGTGCCTGTTTTACTTGATCAAGTTTTCAGTGTAAAGAGTCTGACAGGTTTGTTGAGGATAAAATAAGCTATCCAGACAGGGTTGCCATGTCCAAGAAAATGATATTCTATTCTATTCTATTCTATTCTATTCTATTTTATTTTATTCTATTCTATTCTATTCTATTTTATTCCCTTAAAAAAGCACTTCCATGGTTTTATACCCATATATGCAGCATGTTTTGGGTTGCCAGGTATTCAATGTCTATTAACTAATTAACTAATTTCCTTTTGTTTTAATTGAAAGACAAAGCAGCCGTGGCACGTTATGAAGGAAGCCTGAAAAAAAACCCACAACCCGTAACTCCATATTTGTAGGAAACTTGCAGCTCTGGCAACCCTATAGTCATCGTTAAACTGCTGTTTGTTTGTTTTTTACATCTAAAAAACCATGTCTATAAATGTGTCACAGCCCACGAGGCTGGAATCTGCGTACACTGAAATCTTGTGCTTAGAGCTCTTACAGGAGGCTTTTTGTGTCCTTTTGGGTCTTATAAAGTGACTTGGCAGGAAAATTCTTCTCAGGAACATCATATTCAAAAGACGGGGACAAAAAGAGACGCAGGCAGTGAAAGGGTATAGATGAAAGTGTAACTGTTTCTATCACACCAGTGCTGTTCTGGTGAAAGGGTTTTAACAAATGTCTCTCTTTCTGTCTCATTCTGTCTCTCTCTGTCTCTCACTCTATCTCACTCACTGTCTCTCTGTTTCTTTCTCTGTTTCTCTCTGTCTCTCTCTGTCTCTCTCTGTCTCTCTCTGTCTCTCTCTGTCTGTCTCTCTCTTTGTCTCATTTTCTCTGTCTCACTATCTATCTCTTTATCTCTGTCTCTCTTTCTCTCTGCCTCTCTCTCTCTGTCTCACTTCCTCTGTCTCACTGATCCTCTCTCTCTCTTCCTGTCTCGCTCTCTCTTTCTCTACAACTGTCTTCCTGTCTCTCTCTTACTTTCTCTCACTCTTTCTTTCTCGGTCTCTCTTTCTCTCAATCTTAATCTTTCTCACAATCTCAATCTCTCTCAATCTCTCGCTCTTTCTCTCTCTCTTTCATCTTTTCAACCTTATTAATCCACACTGAACAACAGAAGGAAATATACTTCAGGCCTTCAAAATAAAGTTCCTTTCTAAAGCTAGCTGGCTGGAAAGATGGACAGAAGATGCGGGTGATGACACAGGCACAAAGACTCGAGCAGAAGAATATAAGCCCCACCAATCACATGGTTCGGACGCTGGAAATAGCTACAGCCGGATAAAAAACCTGCGCAGAGATAAAAGGATGCAATCAGCGTGTGGTAGCAGTGACTGAAATGTCGATGAACTTGGAGCATTGAGGAAGCTTGATCAAGACGGCGAAGCAGAAAAAACAGCATTGAGACTAGGACAAAATCTCTCTCTCTTTCGAAAAAAAAGTTATTTTAGTAAGAAACATTTTGCACTCCATTAATTAATTTACTAAGTTGTGACAGAAGCTAATTATTTAGTAGCTAAAAGTTTGCTCTCAGATTTAAACTACTTTTGACCTCATTCGGCCTCCACAATCTATATATATAGTGTTATATATGTACAGTAATAAGATTTATAGCAATTTAAAGTCTAGGCAACATTTCACCTAAATATGCTAACATTTTGCTTAACTATATGCAAATGCAATTTATTCACCTATTTTGCATTTATTAACCAATAACAAACTGACAGGATTGTGTGACGAGTCGTAGGGTTGTGTGTAGATGCAAACGCGGTATTTTTATTATAGCAAAAACAAATGAAAATAAACAAACAAGAACATAAAACTAAGCTAACAGAACTTGACATGACATAAACATGAACCTGAATCTGAAGCATAACTTGACAAAGACATCAACCGTTAACATGTGACAAAGCAAAACAAAGACAAAGACTGCGACACAGGGGTATAAACACACAACCTAATGGGGGCAACAATCAATAAAACAAGACACAACTGAACGAAAACATGACCAAAACAAACCAATGGAAACAAGACACATGGACAGGACAAGACATAAACAAACACTGAGCACATGGACTAGAACAATGACACAAAGTCTCTGGTGGCCTGGCAGGGCAATGCACCCGGCAAGCCTAAAAGAGTCCCATCCATCCAGCAGTCTCTTTCCTTGTTTCCTTTTAGAATTAGAAACTCTTTCTGAGAGAAAGGAAAGTTCAGATGACTTTTTACTACCAAAACTGACGGCTTCTTTCTATAAATAAATAAATAAATATCTTCCTACAGAAAGCATTTTTTTGCCAATTTATTAATATTTATTGGTATGTGGTGCATCCTCCGCCAGGTTCTTCTGGTTCCCTGTTGCTATAGAAACCTTCTTAAAACATGGTTGTTAATATTTAAAGCTGATGCTTAAATCATAGCTAAAGCTACTACCAGAACGTAAAGAAAAAATAAATTAAGAAACTGCAAAATAACGCATTATTTCTTAAATAAAAATAAAAAAGAGCAGTACGCTAACTGTAATGTGATGATGATAATGATAATGACGATGATGATGATGATGATGAAGATATTTCTATATAGCAGTTTGTATAAAAGTTGATCAGTCAAGCAGGACGTAAATAAATACAGATCAGACTCATGTAAGTTTAAAAAAAAAACACTGACACTCGGGCATGTTTTCACCTGACACCCGTGTGCCTCATAAATCATCTGCATGTCAGGAGGCAGTGAAGTGGAATGAGCATCGCTGACATGTGGCACTTAACCTGCAGCTGCTGCCCTTTAAAAGCCTTTCACACACACTACACTCACACTTGGCTGGGCAGCAGTGGGTTAAATGAAGAGGTAAATGTTTATCCGGATTTCACACGGTGACACGAGGCAATACACAGCATGTCACATATTAATCACGATCATTTTCGATTTCAAACCGACACAAACTGCAGAGATGCTGCTGGACGTTTACTGACTGCAGTCGTGTTCTCTCTCCGGATTAATCTGTCAGCACTGCAGTTACAAATCCTTCACCCACAGTGAGTTAGGGAACTCTTATCCTCACCCTGCAGCTGCTCGATCAGAGTCCAGGCCATTCTCGATCCCTGCGCATCAAACACAACGTGACCCTGGAGGACAGAGAGGAGAGAGACGATCTCACGGCATTGTTTCATTTAAAAGAAGTCTTGAACTATTTTTAGCACATCTAAAACAAACATATCCCTATTCATCCATCCATCCGTCCATCCATCTATTCATCCATCCATCTATCCAGCCATTTATTCATCCATCAATGCATCCATCCATCTATTCATCCATCTCATCCATCCATCCATCCATCCATCCATCTATTCATCCATCATCATCCACCATCTATCTATTCCATCTATCACCATCCCATCCATCCATCCATCCATCCATCCATCCATCTATCTATTCATCCATCATCCATCCATCCATCCATCCATCCATCCATCCATCCATCCATCCATCCATCCATCTATCCATCTATCTATTCATCCAGACTACTAACTCAACCAGTTATGTATTAGTCCACATTTACATTCACAAACGTGTACCCCATTCATTCATTCATTCATTCATTCATTCATTCATTCATCCATCCATTCATTCATTCATTCATCTATGTACCTACCTATCTATTCATTTACCTATTTATCATCCAACTAACCAACAATCCATCCATCCACCCAACGTTCTATCCAGCTAACAATCTATCCACTCATTCACCTATCAATTCACCAATCTATTCATTTATTTACTCATCCATTGATCCATCTTTCCATCCATACATCCATACATCCATCTATTTTTCTATTAAATTACCCAATGATTTATTTGCCAATCTATCGCTACAATTACCCATTTTTTAATCATCTATCCATTTATCCATCTAGTTATTCATCCATCCATCCATCCATCCATCCATCCATCCATCTATACATCTAAAAATTTATACAGCTACTCACCTAGCCATCCAGCCTATCATCATTCTATTTTTTCTTTTAAATTCATTCAAACAAACCTGCACAACAATGCACCCACATATTAATCTAACCATCATTCCACACATTTGTCCATCCAGTCATCCATCCATGCATTCTTCCATTCATCCATCCATCCATCCATCCATCCATCCACCTATTTAATTATCCATCAACCCTAACATATCCAACTAGTCACCCTACCATCCAACAACCCACCATTTTATCTATCCATTCCTCAAATTAAATCTAATCCATCCATCCGTCCATCCATCCATCCATCCATCCATCCATCCATCCAACACAAATCCATCCGCCTCCAATTTTACTTACCGAGACTCCCTCAAATGAGCTGGTGTTAAGGGCACGGTAGATTTCAGCAGTAATGTCCTTGTTGTTGTAGTTAAAGTCCTCCAGTCTGCGACCTCTGGCTCTCAACGGCCCAACAGTCTTATTGAGTGCCAGCGCCAGAGCCCACACTGCGTCATAGGCCAGCGGCGCTTCCTGAAATCCTCCTGTTTCTTCTGGGTTCTTCCCTCCTAATTTAGACATCAGCTGGGTCAGGAATTCCTGTGAGGTCTGCAAGGCAACAAAGAAGATAATATATGTCACAAAGTGTGAGAGATCATTAAAATGGATAAGTGTTTACTTCTTCCCAATGGGGGTGTTTTGGGCAAATAGAGGTAGCTTGTCTCCCCTTTTTATTCACATGCACACATACAATTACAAAAAAATTTAAGGATTGTGGGAAATTTAGAGATCAAGAGAGAAAAAGGGCTCTTGCATTTACAATAATAGTATTTAGCAGACCATCTTATCCAGAGCGACTTACATTTATTTTATTTTTAAACATTTATTTTAAACATTAATATCTAATAAAAACTCAAATTAAATATTTCTTTTGCATACAAAATTAGAGACATTACACATTCAAATAATGTCAAAATGCATTATAAAAAAAAAAACTTCTCTTGGAGGAATTGTTCGATGGCAGGTTCTCAAGAGGGCTCCAGTGGAAACTTTGTGGTCCTAGGATTCAAACTCACAGTATTATGATCAGTAGCCCAACCAATGAGCTGCCAGTTTTCCGGCTACACATGGGAAAAGGGATTTTCTTCTCCACTCAGGTAATGACTCCACCATTTTTTATGCTTCAGACAGGTCCATTTAGCCAAAAAGCCAAAGTGTGAAAAAAATAGCTCGGGGCTGTGTGTGTAAGGCAAGGTGGTAGTACAGTATATGAGTGTGTGTGCGTGCCTGTAAAGCATCGGCGCTGTCAAAACTCATTTCCTGCCTTTCACTTCCACAGCATCAAAGAGCAGTGTGGCAGGAGGAAATGAGCGAGAGAAAATCGCTATCGAATTAAGCAAATTTAGCGTGGCGATTTTTTCACAAACATGCCTGTCCGCTATGACGTGGTTTTTTTCGGCATCAGGTGTAAAGCGCGGGCATCTGGAAATGAGCCCAGACGGAGCAGGATGTGAAGGAACAGCGGGGGCATCTGTACTCATGACAGCTCCCAGCATGGGGCACCGGAGCTGGATGTGCTTCAAACGGCGTCCCTCGGGGAGCACATTCCACCCCGATACTAACACCTGTCTTCTCATCAGCAATTTGAACTCCAGAGACAGCTGCCACATCTTCTACGACTACGGCTCTGGCTGTGAGCCGATGACGTGACACCAGGATGTGTTTTCGAATGTTTGCGCAAACATAAACAGCGTATTAAGCATCAAAAAGAAGATCAGAAACACCCACGTCACCCAAAACAAACACAATGTTCATTTGAAAATAAGTTTCTCAACACCTTGTTTCCCCCAGTTTAGTCATTGTTTCTTCATGTGAGAGTCGAGGTTTATACTTCAAAAGTTTAGCGTCATTTAGCTGTTTTCCAAATGACTGGTTTTTCTAGTAGAGCTGTCAAACTTGCACAGAAACAGCGGGATGAAAACCACAAGCTGGTCTTCACCTTAGAAACCACAGGTGGATGGAAAAACACAAGCAGGATGGTGGAAACCACATCATGGACTCATGGCTGAAAGTACTCGAAAAGATAAAATGCTGCACTAATTTTAAAATTGAGATAAAAGTAAGAGTGATGACTTTTTCCGTCTCTCTAGTCAATCACTGATACTATGACCTCTTACTGTCACCATAGAGAGTGGCTAATCACAGTGTTCAATCACAGTGGCTGATTTCAGTGACCAATCAATATTACTAATTACTGTACAGTTGCGTATCACAGTGGCTAATTACTATAATTTATCACAGTGACCAATTGCAGTACCCAATTACATTGGCAAATCACAGTGACCAATAACTATTACCAATGACAGTAACTAATCTCAGTCACCAATCACTATCATCAATCACAGCAGCTGACCGCTGTGGCTAATCACATTGGCCAATTATTATTATCAATTACAATTGCTATTTACAGTGGCCAATCCCTATTACCAGTTACAGACGCTATTCACAGTGGCCAATCAGAGTGGCTCATCACAGTTGCTAATCACAGTGGTTGATTACAGTGACCTATCACTGTCACTATTGACAGTGGCTAATTAAAGTGGCCAATCAATATCACCAATTACTGTACAGTGGCTAATTACAGTGGCCAATTACTATTATTAATAACAGTGGCCAATTGCAGTACCCAATTACATTGGCTAATTACTATTACCAATGACAGTTGCTAATTACAGTAGCCGATCACTATTACCAATTACAGTGGCCAATCACAGTGTTCAATCACTATTACCAATTACAATGGAAAATCACAGTGTTTAATAACTATTACCAATCACAGTGGCTGATTATTATCACCAATGACAGTGACTGATCACAGTGGACAAGAGCTGGTGTCTGTTTGTACAAAAAGATCATAGCTACTGACATGATGGGAGGAGAACCTGCCATCATCTGTGACCACTGCATTACTAATGAATCTATTCTAGAAAATGTAATAGCTGTTCAAACAGTATATAATCTTGTTACTCTGTTACTGCCCCTGTTACTCCAACTCTCATATGATTGCAGGTTCTCCTCAGAAACATGTTACTAAAAACACAAACATATATTAATGCAGAAAAGTCATAAAATCCTCACCAGATTGGAGGCTCCTCGAACGGTCTCGGGATTGAGCATGACTATCTCCGTGGTAACGTGGCCTTCTACCGCCTCCGTCATCTGCTCCACCGTACAGTTGATTGACGGATCTTTTATCTTGAACCAGTTGTCGGCGTACCAGCCGATCAGGAACCACACATACTTCTTTCCGTACAGCTTCTCTTTATAGACCTGCAGCCGGGAGTATACAAACCAGCAGATTTTCAGCTAGGAAAGAAATTCTTACCGGGGAAGCATTAATCATGTCGAGTTAAAAAAGCACTAGGGACCAACCTCACAGAAGACTTTCCGGGCCTCCGTCTCATAAAATAGACCCACGATGATCCGAGCGTCCTGCCGCTGTGGGAGGACAGAGGGAAGGGTTTGTATTTTGCTGCGCTAACATTGGACACTAGCAGCTTTATTTGTGACTGACACGTACATGCCAGCTTTGCAGGTTATGCATTCCTTAATTGTTTTTTTTTTTAATGTAAATCATCATAAAATCGTCATTGCCGTTTACGCTGTTCAAGAACCACCACCCACTGTGTACAGGCAAGCCGCGAAAGGTGTGTAAAAGGCACAAAACGCAAAAGCTATGCAAAAATACACACTATGAACTTTGACTGTAGAAAACAAAAGCTGAATCCTGGTCATTTTGGACTGTATGGTCACCCTAACCACCCAGAGAGAAAATGAGAAGCAGAAAGTTTCGGAATTTATCCTAACGTGTTTTGAAAGTTAATGTTAATACACACTTGGCCCGGAATCGGGCGTATCTGCGCTCTCAGCGCTGCTGTAAGACTCGCACATGCTGCGCATTGCTCCTTTATTTCTCTTATAGTCGTGCTTTGTTCCAGGTTACCATGGTATCTCGAATGATAGCCAATTAATCTCCTGTACCAAAACTAGGTCAGCTAAACAAGCTGCTGTCATGTGGGCACAGAAAGAGAGAGAGAGAAGAGAGAGAGAGAGAGAGAGAGAGGGATAGAGGAGATTCCCTAAAGACACCGGAGAGATGAAGATGAGACCTACGTTCTAATTTACATGATTGTCCTCTCTTAAATCAAACCTACAGACATCTGAACACACCCTCTGGTATTTGTCTAGGATTCATTGGTCATGACAAGCGAGTCCTACTTTACTGCCTCTCTTGTGTGTGTGTGTGTGTGTGTGTGTGTGCGTATGTGTAAGAATATCATTCTTCGGTGTGGGTGTTTTGTTATGCCTGAACATGCTTCAGATTTAATGTTTATATAATACAAATATCTCTCAGCATGACCTTTGACCTTTAGCTATTGATGGAAGCGTTTGATAAATATTTCATAAAAATAGAAGTCAGTTTAGAGCATTGTCCAAATTTGTACTTCTAGTGATGGTGTGTACATTGTGTGTGTGGGTGTGTGTGGGTGTGTGTTGGGGGTGTTGTGTGGAGGAGAAACCGAAGAGAAGTAAAGGAGAAGTGAAGGCACCTTAAGGTTCTTGACAGCCACAGCAGGGTCGGTGAGAAAACTCTGCCTCACACTGATCTCTATTCCAGCCTCCTTCACTCTCTGCTCCAAATCATCCAGTGTCTGAGGAGAGAGAGAGAGAGAAGGAGGAGGGGAAGGGGGTGTTAATACAAAAAAAAATGATTAGAAAAAATACAAAAAATGAAATAAAAAAGAAGGAATGAAAGAAAGATCAGAACAGAAAGAAAAGAAAAAAAGGAAGGAAAGAAGAAACAACAAAAAGGATAAAACCGAAAACCCAGTAAGTAAAAAGAAAGAAAAAACAAAATGGAAAGAAAAAAAACAGGAAAAAAAAGAAAGAAAGACAGTTAAAGAAATACAGTGGAAGAAAGAAAGAAAGAAAAAAAGTAAGAAAGAAAGAAAGAAAGAAAAAAAGAAAGAAAGAAAGAAAGAAAGAAAACAAAAAAGAACAGAAAAAAGAAAGAAACAGAATAGAAAAAAGAAAGAAAGAAAAAGAACAGAACAAAATGAAAGAAAAAGAAATAAGAAGAACAGAACAAAATGAAAGAAAGAAAGAAAAAGAAAACAAACAAGAAAAGAAAGAAAGAAAAAAAGAACAGAAAGAAAGAAGAAAGAAAGAAAGAAAGAGGGAAGAAAAAGAAAAGAAAGCATTAAAAAAAGGAAAAAAAGGGATAAAGATAACAGAGAGAAAGCAGAAGAGAGGAGAAAGAATGAGGACGGTTATATAAGGAGAGGTAGAAAGATGAAGAGAGAGACAGCAATAATGGGGAAAGAACAGAGAGAGCGACACCAGACAGCAGAACAAGATGAAGAACAGAACATGGAAATGAAAGTTTAATGTGTTGAGGCACGTGACTTACTGAAGTGAAGACCTCGGTGGTCTGCTGGATTGTAGCGATCTTGGTCCACTTCCACTTCTGGAACAGCTGTACCCGCGTGGGGTTGTGCAGCGTGGCGGACGGGTGCGTGCGGAAAAAAGTGGGGAAGCGCTGGCGGTTGGACAGAGCCGGAGAGCTGGAGCCGTATGACAGCTGCAGCACAGCAACAAAAACAACAACAACAAAAAAAACATCAAGAAAAGAAAAAAAACTAGAGCTCTAGAAGAGGGCAGAGTGTTTCTAACCATCCGAGGAGGTGAGCAGGAACAGCAAATGCAAAGGAAATGAAGTGTAGGATTAAAAAAATCCAATTAAAAGTAAGCTATAGAGGCTGAAAGCTTCGACTCCCTGATCTCATTTAATCTCATCCTGTTATTTCAGAGAGGCTGGTGTGTTTCATTGCTAACTCCGCTACTTCCTTGTTAGCATGAAGGTCTAATAAATATAAATAAATATTCAACTTTATCATCATTGTGTAAGGTACGTGTACAGAGCCAATGAAATGCAGTGTTTTTCGCATATCCCATCTTAGTAAGTTGGGGGTCAGAGCGCAGGGTCAGCTATGATACAGCGCCCCTGGAGCAGGAAGGTTAAGGGTCTTGCTCAAGGTCCCAACAGTGGTTGGCTATAGGTTTTCCATCCATGTAAATGTCTTTATTTTGTCACATGTCCTTTTTTACAGCACAGTAAAATTTATTACCATACCCCATGTTAGTAAATCGAAAGTGGTGGCTGATGATTAAGGTGTGTTGAACTACCAACCCGAAGATTGTGGGTTCGATTCCCAGCTCCACCGAGCCACTGTTGGGCCCCTGAGCAAGGCCCTTAACCCCCAATTGCTCAGTTATGTAAAAATCTAAGTCTGTAAATGTAAATGTAAAATGTAGTAAGTTGGGGTCAGAGTGCAGGGTGAGCTATGATGCAGCGCCCCTGGAGCAGTTATCCATCCCAAAACACAGTATGTACTGTGAATGTACTTCCTGACAGCTAAAAAATTGATGTCCTATATAGTACGGTTACGGGTAGCTTAAATGAGGTTTAACAAGTGCAATTAAACTACATTTTTTAGATAGTTAAAGCTACTTAAAAAGGAAGAAAGAAAGAAATGTATGAGGTCCTGGGTTCAAGCCCCAGCATCTCCATCATGGGATTTTTGGTGGCACGTGGTGGCTTAGTGGTTAAGGTGCTGGACTGATACCACAAAGACTGGGGTTTGATTCCAAGCACCACCAAGCCACCACTGTGAGCCCCAAATTGCCCAGTTGTATAAAAGTGATCAATTTAAACTTGCTCTGGATAAGGACGTCTGCCAAATGCTGTAAATGTAAATAAGAAAGAAAGAGAAGAAAGAAAAAAAAGGAAGAAGAAACAAACATACAAACAAATGGAAAAGAGAAAGAACGAAAGATAGAAAGAAAGAAAGAACGAACAAAAAATAAAGATCAAAAGAAAAGAACAATATTGACACGTAATATATGACGTCGCAGCAGAGTATAAAGTTGAATAAATTTTAACGTAAATGAGTGCAATTTAACTACAAAGAACAATGTTTTTTTTAGCTACTTTAGCATTGCAGCTTCCGTCACTTTCACGTATGACAAGTCATCTCTCCTCATAGTTTAGAATCCGGGTGGGAGTAATTGATCATCCAGGAACTTTTCGCATACTATAATTTGCATACTAAGGATTTGGACATACAGGCAGTATTCGGACAATATGAGAATGACATTATTGAAATATGTCTCGAAATAAAAGCCGGTCCAAATGTGAGGGCAGGCTGTAGGGGACCCGGAGCCGTTTATTATGTCCTTCCACAATTTTGGTGGTAGAAGAGAGCAAGGAATTGATGCGTTAAATTAGATCCAAGTCCACCAATGTTAAAATGCTAACGATGTCCTACAACCAATAAACAATTCCATTGCCATTCGCTTTCCTTAAGCTCTCCTTCTTTAAATTCATGAGATACAAATGCCTAGTTTGTACCTTGCAGACAGAGCGAACATATTGTCTGTAGCTGTTCCCTCTATCTTGTTAAAAAACTGTTTGCTTTCTGCGACCAAACATACCTTCTAATTAGCCAGGTGCTGTAAATATACAAAAGTTTCACAACGCCTCCTAATGGACAAAGCACACTTTAAGGAAGGAAGTGGTGGCTCATGGTTAAGGTGTTGGACTACCAATCCGAAGATTGTAGGTCTGATTCTCAGCTCCACCAAGCCACCACTGTTGGGCCCCTGAGCAAGGCCCTCAACCCCTAGTTGCTCAGTTGTATAAAAGAGATAAATGTAAGTCGCTCTGGATAAAAGCGTCTGCCAAATGCTGAAAATGTAAATGATTTCTAGCCCATTGCTTGCGGACCTCTAGTGAATTAGAATAAATCTGGAATGAGATGGCTCATGGTTGGGGGTGCACTTACTTTTGGCCATCCCTCTTTCAATATTTTTTAGCGTTCTTAGGATCAGAGTTTAAGTCAAGACCAGACTAGAGCATTGAACACAGCGTTATCCTCAAGCTAGCGGTTTTAGGTTTTAGTTTTAGCGTTAGATTATATGGGTCATGTGATGATGTTGGGGTCGGATTCAGAAATAGAGGCGGAACATTAAAAATGAAGCTTAAAAATCAGCTCGACACTTTTATAAGAAAAAATCCATCCGGAAATGACTCAAATACCAGGTACTATTTTTGTAGCCGAGACGATTTTAGCTTATTTTGGTCCTTACCTGCTGCAAAGGAATTATGGGGTCTCCCCACGAGATGACCACTTGATTGATCCATCACATGGATTCATTACACTTATCTAATAAGAAAACAAGGATGAGGAGGATTTATTTTATCCGAGGGGAGACTATCAGGATGTGTTCTCCAGACCAAAAAACAGCAGTGGACTTGGTGGTATGATATCATCCAAGCTAAAAAGGGATGAAAAAAAATTATCGTCCTTTTTTTCATTTCGTATGGAAAACCTTTTTATGAGTTCACCTTGGAAATTTCGGAAAATTCTGGAATTTTGTTTTTATTTATTTATATATTTTTTAAAAACATCAGATTGTATCCATGGCATCAGCGCGAAACTATTTAGTGACATGAATATCATTAAGTGCTGGTTGATCTTCTAACCAATAGGTTCAGAATGTGGAGGAGAAGTGGGAAATACTAATAATGTTGCCAATGACACCTCTCAGAAGATATTACAGTTTCCAGAGCAGTATTAAATTAGACTTCTTTAATTAGGAAAATATAAAATGTTTTCCAGCTTGCGTTCATATTTGTTGTCCCTTGTTTCTAATTATCCTAGCGCAATCCTCAGGCCCAGTAATTTTCTTTTTGTAAATCCATAATTTAGGTCTTTACCAGCAAAAAGCAGGAAATACAAGTGGGAAATATGTCATTTTACTGAGATGTAAATGGTTCGATTGGAAATAGTTTATTGCCGAAATTCCGATTTTAGCAAATAACTATTTTTAAAATAACTGCTTTTCAGGACATATAAACAGCTTGAAATATATTTTAAAGCAGAAACTTGAACTAAAAATAGTATAGTATCAGTCCAAAATCACATACTTCTATTATAAATAAAACGTAAACAGAGTGTAGAAAGCAAGTAGTCTGAGCGAATCCGGAGTACATTTACAGCATTTGGCAGACGTCCTCATCCAAAGCGACATCCATTTATCTCTTTTATACATCTGAGCAATTAGAGGTTAAAGGCCTTGTTTAGAGGCCCAGCAGTGGCAGCTTGGTGGCACTGATCTTTCAATTAGCAGTCCAACATCTTAACCACTTCGCTACCACTTCCCTGCTGTAGTCGGGACACCTAACTAACTTCATAATTGTACCCGAAAGTTGCTGATGTAACCATAAAGACAGTCTTTATCACCTATAGACATATTTATGATCACCGGTTTTCCCTTGTGGAAGTAAATTGCAGACAATTTTAAAATGCAATTGCAAATGTTTTCATTTTTATTTTGTGAACGCAGCATGACTGCCAAAACGAATGGCAACCCACTTCTGCAACTGCATTACCTAATCGTTAAACTGAAGCACAATCTTCTACAGGGAGTGCAAGGTCTATTTGCAATTACGTTTCCTTTATGTGGACACATAAATTATGACGTAATTCAAACACAATTGCAAACTGTTTGCATTTTTGTTTTGTTTCAATCCCTCTGTCCTACCAATAAAGGCAAAAAATGGCCAGAAAAATATCTAAAATAAAAATAACATCCACTCTGAGAGACTCACCACTATGAGGTTCCACATCCGAGCCGCCTCAGCCACCAGCGTGGACACCGAGCTACAGCCAGGCATCAGGACGATTTTTATCGGCTCCGTGTAGAGCAAGTCGTACAGCAATTTGGTGGCTTCCCCTGGGTCGCACTGAAAAATCAGAAGAAGGACATTTGAGGACATGGCGCATATTTCACGTCTTACCTCGCAGTCTATTTGCTGCGTGCTTTGGAGCACTGCAAAGTAATAAAACATTTTCCCTGCTGAAGTCGCTTTTCAGCAAGCGCACTATTGTAAGATGCATTCAAGAGATTTATTGAATACAGGGTCATGCTGAGAGAAACGGCGAGAGACACAGGAGTGTGTAAAATAAGCGTTTAAACAGAAAACATACAAATCGTATACTGTCCTACTATATAGTCTACAAAAAAACAGTATCTAATGGGAGTAATATGTTTAGATTACATAAGTGCTGCTAACGAAATAGCATTCTGCTATAGGATGTATTACATTTAAATTAGTACCTATTTTCCAACCATTGAAAAAGTTTGTTCGGAAGTACTACATCCACCATGTTGATACTGTCATGTGACATACTCATCATTCATTTATTTTCTATAACCGCTTTGGGGTCATGGGGATCTGCTGGAGTCTATCCCAGCCGTCGGTGAATGGGCGAAAGACAGGTCACCAGTCTATCACAGGGCCACACACACTTACACTCACTCCTACGGGCAATTTAAAATCACCAATCAACCTAACATACATGTTTTTGGACTGTGGGGGGAAACTGGAGAACCCGGAGTAAACGCAAGCACGGGGAGAACATACAAACTCCACACAGAAAGACCCCTACCCGGGAATTGAACCTGAGCTTTCTTGCTGTGAGTGCTAACCACTAAGCCACCGTGCTGCCCAACATACTCGTCAGTGCAAATTTTACGTTTTAAGACAATGTTTAACTTGGATGATGATAAACTATGTTTTTTTCTTCAAGGCTATTTAAAATGTGCTGCGTTGACGAGTCGTCTTTAAAATCCGTGAGGAAATAGATCATCATCAGGAACTTTGCACATACTGTTTTTTGCGTACTAAGGATTCAGATGAATGATTAGCCTGACATACGTGGTTTTGTTTAACATATAGAGAAAAATGTTGTGACTTCAGCTGCAGTTCGCGTACAACAGACTTTACTATCTGATAGCGGGAGATTACTCATTCGTTTTAATGTTAAATTAGTTTTAAATACTTTTTTAAAAATGTTCATTGCACTGGCATCCCTGTCAGTCTCTTTATGTTTCTCTCTCCCATTCGTCTCTGTCAGTGTCTTTCTTTGTCTCTCTCCCTGTGCCTAGGTATCTCTCCCTGTCAGTCTCTCCCGGTCAGTCTCTCCTGGTCAGTCTCTCCCTGTTGGTCTCTTTTTGTGAGTCTCTCCTGGTCAGTCTCTTTCTGTCAGTCTCTCCTGGTCAGTCTCTCCCGGTCAGTCTCTCCCTGTCAGTCTCTCCCTGTCAGTCTCTCTCTGTCAGTCTCTCCTGGTCAGTCTTCTGTCAGTCAGTCTCTTTCTGTCATCCTTCCTGGTCAGTCTTCCCGTCCCGGTCAGTCTCTCCCTGTCAGTCTCTCCCTGTCAGTCTCTTTCTGTCAGTCTCTCCTGGTCAGTCTCTGTCGGTCTGTCTCTCCCGTCAGTCTCTCCTAGTCTGTCAGTCGTCTCAGTCTCTCCTGGTCAGTCTCTCTCCTGTCAGTCTAGTCTCTCAGTCCTGGTCAGTCTAGTCTCCGGTCGGTCAGTCTATCCTGGTCAGTCTCTCCGGTCATCGCCTGGTCATCCCGGTCAGTCTCTCCCTGTCAGTCTCTTTCTGTCAGTCTCTCCTGGTCAGTCTCTTTCTGTCAGTCTCTCCTGGTCAGTCTCTCCTGGTCAGTCTTTCCTGGTCAGTCTTTCCTGGTCAGTCTTTCCTGGTCAGTCTTTCCTGGTCAGTCTCTCCCTGTCAGTCTCTTTCTGTCTCTGTTTCCCTGTTGGTCTTTGCATGTCCCGCTCTCTCCCAGTCAGTCTCTCCCTGTCAGTCTCCCCATGTCAGTCTCTTCCTCTCTCTCTCGCTCTCTCTCTCTCTCTCTCTCTCTCTCTCTCTCTCTCTCTCCCTGTCAGTCTCTTCCTCTCTCTCTCTCTCTCTCTCTCTCTCTCTCTTCCTGTTTCTCTCTCTCTCTCTCTCTCTCTCTCTCTCTCTCTCTCTCTCTCTCTCCCTGTCATTTTCTCCCTGTCTCTCTGTCCCTGCCAGTGTCTTTCTGAGTCTCTTTTTCTGTCTCTCTCCTCTTGTAGTCAGTCTGAATTTCATTCATACTACCCATAATCATACTGAATGGTCTGGAAGTACATACTGAGTCAAATGTTGAACACTCTTAGGTAGTTTTTGGGTTGCGATTTGGGATGAAGCCTAAACTCAGCTTAACGTGGTGTCGAAGAAAAATCAATATCTCATTCAAATGATAATTGTGGCCTAACACCAGCATTGATCCTAGTGTTCAGAGAGGCGCGAGCGACGGGCACTGGCCTTGAGCCGCGTTCCTGATGGAAAGGGTGCGCATTCTCATTTACTCCAGGGACAAAGACACGCATTTTAAAGCAGACAACAAAGCATGCGTGTCTAAAAACAGTGGCGTCTGTGAATGCGGCCTGATTACACAGGCATGAAGCTTGATTTTGTTTGATTGGTGCAATCAAGTAAATTGAATCAGCGACACCCTCCAGCAATGGACTCCTCTGTACTTAATGTCTGATAAAACAGTCGTGCCTCCAAGCAGGTCCCCCCTTTTTTTCCTCCGTCTCTCTCTTTCTTTCTCTCTCTACCTGTCAGTTTCTTTCTGTGTCTGAGTCTCTCTCCCTGTTAGTCTCTCCCTGTGTCTGAGTCTCTCTCCTTGTCTTACTCTTCCTGTCAGTCTCTTTATGTCTCTCTCCCTGTCAGTTCCTCCATGTCTTTCTCTTCCTGACAGTCTCTCCATGTCTCTCTCCCCTGTCAGTCTCTGTCTGTCTCTCTCTGTGTCTGCGTCTCTCTCCGTGTCTAAATCTCTCCTCCTGTCTCTTTTTCCCTGTCAGTCTCTCTATGTCTTTTTCTCCCATCTCTTTTTTTCTGTCCGTCTTTCTTTCTCTCTCTCTTTCTCTCCTGATGCTTTTAATTTCAGCTAAATGCACAGATAAATCAGGAAATCGTTCAGAGTCACAACAAATGGCCTGCTTTTAGCTTGGAACCGTTCGCTATAGTGGAATGAAATTGATTTGCCGTGAAAGGCACAAAAGTGATGAGACACCGCACACGATTAAGGCAAATGGGCAAATTAGCCTGCGTCATTTTTTTCTGATCCAGCAATTTGTCTACATGTCCTGTGTAATAATACAAACGAAGCAAATGCTTCTCTTTTTATCCAACAACACAAACGTCTGCTGGTTGTTTGGAGATTTTTTTTCTACACCATTATTGCAATTTACGACACAGATTTATCAGAAAACAAACAATCAGCGAAACTTTTTCCACCCTTAATGTAAAATTATGCAAATAAAAATGATGTTAAAAAAGAACAGAATAAAAATATGAAAACTTTATTCGATTTGATTAAATAAAATTTCTAAATCCATTAAAACATCAGCCTTTTAATCCAGAGCATTGAGGGCCTTGTTGAGGGGCCCAAGAGTGGCAGCTTGGTTGACATAGGATTTGAACCCATGATCTTTCAAACATCAGATCAACACTTTAACTATTCAGTTACCATTTTGCTCACTTATTTTTTGTGCATTCAGATGTATGCTTAAGGTCAAAGGTGAAATTTCTTTTAAATTCCTTTTAGTTTACTAGCAGACACCGCAACGTTAGGCAGAAAAATCAACTAAAATTTGTAGCTATTTATGATTTCCTTAATCTTGATTTAAAAAAAACCAACATAAGTGCATAAAGTACGATGCAGCCACCACCATGCTTCACTGTGGGTATTATGGAATTACAGAGTTATTATATCTTTAGGAATTCATTAGGTTTTTATTACACTATAACACATTCTGCCACAGGGTTTACGGTAATGTAGTTGATATTAGTTTTTTTTCCTTCCATCTATTCCATCAATTTATTAACATAAAATTTGGAACCGGATTTTAATTCCAGTTAGTAACAGTACAAAATGGGGGAAACTGTCAGGGGGTGAATACTAATGTACCACATCCTCTAGTGTTTTTTAGTGCTAGTGCAGATTGGCAGCTCTATCTTGATCTCACATTGCATGTACTCTTCCTCTTTCTCTCTCTCTCTCTCTCTCTCTCTCTCTCTCTCTCTCTTTCTCTCTATCTCGCTCTCTTTTTCTCGTTCTTTCTCCCTCTCTTTTACACTCCTGAGGGAAACCATGCGTAAGGATCGCTTTCTCCGTAGTGCAGCTGGGTCCCTTTGTGCCAAATCTACTGAAAATCCTGCCAGGCCAAATGTTTTTTTTTCTCCCATCCTTTTTTTCAAATGTTCAGAGATCTGGAGTCTAAGAAACAAGACATACAACTCGAGTCGGTAATTATCGATTGGCTTAAAATAACAGAACGGCAAGTATCACAGAGAGGCGATTTCTCCACGTTTGTCTGTTACATAACGGTGAGGAAAGACGTGTACAATAATTATGTTCGATTAGCGGAGGATAATCGATCTTGATATAAATTACCACTGACTGTTATAAATTCCCTAAAACTAGCAGACATAAGTAACACATACATAATTAACTAATTCATCCACTAACTAATGAATAACATAACTAACCTATAACATAATGTTACCAATTAGCCCAGATTATAACCAACTCATAACATAACTAACCCGAAGATAAGTAATTATTCGATTACACATATTCGATTTAACATTTAAAAAACATAGTTATAAAAAACACATCAGATATCGCTCCATCTTCGAATATTTCTTTATAACAGAATCCCTACACAGCCCGTCCAAAAAAAAAAAAAGTCACCACCTGGATTTAACTAAGCAAATAGTTAAGAGCCTCTTATTGGATAATTACTGCATGGGTAATTATGTTACAGCTGGCAACAAGTTATTTAACTCTAACGGATGCAGTGAATAGCTTCTCATGTTGGAGAAGCTACAACAACCACGTTGGAGGACACATCCTGTGGTCATGGAAAAGATGTTAATCTGTTTCAGAAGAGTCAAATTATGATCATGCGTCAAGCAAAGAAAACATTTAAGTAGATTTACATTTAAGCCACCTGAATACCCATGCAGTAATTATCCAATGAGAGGCTTTTACTTGGGGCAAAACTGATTAAGGCGCTGAGTTGCTGATCTGGAGACCAAGAAGACCTGTGTTCAAGCCCCACCACTGCCAGCTGATGATCTGAAGACCAAAAACATCTGGGTTCAAGCCCCACCACCGGCAAGCCGACCACTGTTAAGCACGACCCTTAACCCTTCCTGCTTCAGGGATGCTGACCCTGTGCTCTGACCCCCAAACTGCCAAATAAAGGCATTTACGTTACATTTTACAGATAAAACTACTAAAATTGGGTTATGAACTGCCCAACACATTATTAAAAGCTAGAAGGATAGTGGAGAACCATCATGTTTAACGAAGTAATGTGGTCGAAAAAAAAATCTTGAATGGTCGTGATTGGCGATCACTTAAAGGTTTGATCAAATCGTAAAAAAAACAACAGCAGAACTTAAGGCGATGTTTAATAGTGAAAGTAAGAGCATTTCCACATACACAATGTGAAGAGAACTCAAGGGATTCGGAATAAACAGCTGTGTAGCCTCAAGAAAACCACTTATCAGTAAGGCTAATCGTAAAAATATGCTTTAATTTTCCAGGGAGGGTAAAGTTTCGCCTCTGGATCAATGGAAGAAGGTCATGTGGTCTGATGAGTCTAGATTTACCCTGTTCCACAGTAATAGGCGCATCAGGGTAAGAAGAAAGGTGGATACACTGGTGTACCAATCATGCCTAGTGCCTATCATACAAACCTGTGGGAGCAGTGCTATGATCTGGAGGTTGCTGCAGTTGGTCAGGTTTAGGTTTAACAACGTTATGTGCCCACAGAATGAGGTCAGCTGACTTCCTGACTAAACTTCCAGGTTATTCCATCAATGGATTTATTTTTTTCTTTCCTGATGGCGCAGCAATTCCAAGAAAACAATGCCAGAATTCATTGGGCTCAAATTGTGAAAAAGTGATTCAGGAAGCATGAGACATTATTATCATGCATGGATTGACCACCACAGAGTTCAAACCCTATAAGGAACCCCTATCTTTGGGATGTGCTGGAGAAGACTTTCCGACCATCAATACAAGATCTTGACGAAAAATTAATGCAACTCTGGATGCGAATCTACCGAAACAGTGACCCAGCGAATGAGTGCTGTAATCAAAGCCAAAGGCAGTCCTATGAACTATTAGTGTGTGTGACATTTTTTCCGTATTTATTAAATAACAACAGGATTTACTAGAACACAAGTATTATTTTGCATTATTCAGCAGTTATTATGATTTATTTATTAACTACAGCATAGTGGTACATATTTTTATTGTTAAATTGAGCGGTAATTGAATCCGATGAAGAATTGTTTCGTTTTTAAATAAAAATAATAATGAATTAAGCAACCTAATGGAGAAGCTAGCATTATTAGTGTTTTCACTTCTGAAACCTTCTCATTATAGGGGCAGCTTATCTTTAGCTTGATACTACAATTAGGCCATTAACCACAGCAATTCAGTCCAGCTAATTAGAATTAATGTTAGCTTGGGGAGTAAACAGCTTTTATTCCCCCAGTCAGGCGGGAGGCTGATGACGACTAGACCCGGCGAATGATCAGCTAGATAAAGATATTTATTTGGTCCAAATGTAACAGTGTGGGTTATTTTAAATTGGATTTATGTTTAATGCTGATTTTATTTAAGGTGGATCAAATGACTAAGACTGTTTTATCCAATCAGTTTAGAGTATTAATATAACTCTCTTTTTATTCTTTTCAGACACAATTTTTTTGGAAAGAGAGAGTAAGAAATTGCATACGTAAGGGATTGCGCAAGGGACTGAGCAAAAGCAAGACAGAGCAAGTGACTAAACCCGTCTCCGCCTTAAATCCCGTCTCTGCCCTGTATTTACAAAGGAAATATGCAAATTTGGTGATTTTGGCTATATATATTGATTAATATGATGGAAGTAATACAGAAATTACATTTATAGCAGTATATAAATGTTAATATTTTACTTTATTATAATTATTATTTTCCTTTTAATGATGCATCTTTCTGGTTTTGTTTTTCTCAATCTGTATTGCCATGGATTTGGATTTTTAATGGTAGAAATATTTTTTACTTGTAATACATAATAATCTTTATAATACACTTATTTACCCTGACGTTTATATTTCGGGGCATTTGGCAGATGCTCTTATCCAGGGCGACATACGTTTATCTTATTTTTTATCCTTATGAGCAGTTAAGAATTAAGGGCCAGTTCGGTGGTGCTGGGAATTAAACACCTAAAGCACTGAGCCGCCACTTCCCCCTACTCATCACATCACTACAGTGACATGACTACATTATTACATTATTACATTATACACCCTTATCCAGAGTGACTTACATTTATCTCATTTATACAACTGAGCAATTGGGGGTTAAGGGCCTTGCTCAGGGGCTCAACTGTGGTGGCTTGGTGAAGCTGGGAATTGAACCCACAATCTTCGGGTTGGCAGTCCAAGCCACCACTTCCCCATTATTAGCGATGATGAAACTAAACATGATGTAATACGATCAGTTCACGTGTAATGAGCAATAAGCTTCAACACTGACGTTCTACCAATAACAGATCATCTAGTTAATGAACGTAAAGTACAAAACAGACCATTTTTTGTTCAGGTCAAGAAATTTAAGTGCCTAATAATTCACGAGCTTTTGTGCCTGCTGCTTTATTTCCTCTGGCAGCAAAATCAACTAAGTAAACAGAAGCAATAAAGGCACTAAAGGCTTGGCAGCATATGCAGCCTAAGTGAGTGGCTGATCTAATGCTGGACTCCGAGGAAATTAGATTCTAGTCCAATCAAGGTTAATAAATGTTGGCACCCTATTTAAAGAAATGCCATAATCAGAGGTGACGCTGGAGTTGTATAGTGAATGCTAAATAAACTTCTGCCGTGCTGCTCGGTGTCTCCTCACCAAGCCTTTATTATTACGGTAGCAGAGAGCTGTCCATGGTGCTGAACACACCAACAGGTAACCCTCCCCTAATAACGTTCGATTGCAGTAATTTTGAACTTTTTTATAGCGTTTTTTTTAAGGGGGAACAATAAAATCAAAACGTGTCAGTTTATGCAACTCTGTCCTTTAGCAAAAATGATTAAAAATCCCTACAAAGAAAATTCATCTAAAAAACAAAAACAATACAAAAGATGTAGTATAAAAAAGTACAAATTAAATGGTGTCATATTTTAAATCATTTCAAAGCTTGAAGATTTGGCGGGGGATGTAGCTCAGTGCTAGAGCGCTTACGTTGCATGTCCTGTGTTCAAGCCCCAGCTTCTCCATTTCAGGGATTTTGCATGGGAGAAATGGTTTTAGCGCAGTGGTTAAGGGTGTTGGACTGCTAACCTGAAGTTTTGTGGGTTTAATTCCCAGCACCACCAAGCTACCACTGCTGGGTCCCTGAGCAAGACCCTTAACTCTCAATTGTTTAGTTGTAAAAAAGAGATAAATGTGTGTCGCTCTGAATAAGGGCATCTGCCAATTGCTGTGAATGTAAATATTTGTAATGATTGTCTTATTTACATAATGTTTAGCTCCTAGAGTTCCAGCGTACCCACTCAACCCCCCACCCAACGAGCACAACGACATCACTTATCAATTATTGCTAATTTTTTTGGTGTTTCAGTTTAATTTAGTTTTGGTGTTTTATTTTAGCATCAGTTAAATATCCTAATTTAGTCAGTTAAATGTTAAACTATCCAACAACTTGTATCAGCAACATTATTAGTTTCGCTTTGTTTTATTCTGTGGCGTCTTGTTCGTTTAATTGACTTTTTTAATTAAGTTGTAATTTTTTTTTTACATTTACATTTCTGCCATTTACCAGACACTCTTATCCAGAGAATCTCACATTTATCTCATTATTTTATCTTATCTTATTCTAAACAGTTGAGGGTTAAGGGCTTTGCTCAGAGGTCCAGCAGTGGAGGCTGGGTGGTGCTAAGAAATGAACCCACAATCTTTCGATCACTGATCCGACACCTTCACCACTGAGCCACCGCGTAGAACATGTAGAATACGTAGAACAATTTGATCTACATACGTGTATTAAATCTAAAGGATTAAGGTTGAGGTTAAGGTTTTGGACTGATAATTTTAAGATCTGGGTTTGATTCCCCGGATCCACCAGGTTGCCACCGCTGGGCCCCTGATTAAGGCCCTTAGATCCAAATTGCTCAGTTAGGAGGCTTGTAAAAGAGTGGCTCTGGATGAGAGCGTCCGGGTGAATGTTTTTTTTCTTATTTTTATTTAGCACCAAAAATAAATATGGGTCTAGCTGAAACCATTATTCGTGCTAGCTGCTATAATTATTATTTCACAACAGGCTAAATACTGTCGGCACCATTAATTTGACTTTGTAATCAAAGTCTAAGTCTATCGAATTAGACAGTTTTCTTGTCCAAATAAGATGAATGTAAGTTGCCTTTGGATAAGAGCAGCTGCAAAAAGCTGTGAATGTATATCGTAAATGCGACTGTATATACAGAAGTGATATAAAAATATACAGTTTTAATATTATACAGAAAGAACAAACTGCTGTGGAGTCTTTGTTCTAGAACTCCAGCTGAGCTTTAGGGCCTCGACTGCGCTGTGTGCTTTTCCATAGGCATTCTCGGCTGTGTGCGCTGTCACAGCAACCCTGACCCCCCTGACTTCATCTATTGACTCATCTGCCCCATTTCCGCAGTAAATGTAAATAAATGTGCTCCACCTTTTTTCCCTCTCTCCCTTTTTCTCGTCTTTCTCTCATTCCCCCTGGCTGGCTCTTCTTTGTGTTGGGAATCTGTGGAGTTATGTGTTTGTTTGAACTGCAGTCGTCTAGGTAACTGTTGTCATGCCAGCCCCCAGCATCCCCTCCTCCTCCTCCGTAGCTTTGAAGTGGGGCTCCAATGCAGAGCCGTTTCAGCCAATCGCAGCAGAGTTCTTAGCAAAGCCGACCAGTTAGAACGAGTTAACTCTTTGTAGCCTGTGCGTGTGTGTGTTTCGGTTTTAAACTCTCACCGTGTGCGTGTGTTTGTGTGTGTGTGTGTTGGTATCTTAGATGCGGAGGAGGAGGTTAGCAGGTGTGAGGAACAGAAAGAGTGAGAGAGATGGAGAGAGAGAGAGAGAAGAGAGGAACAGTAAGAGCCGTGCGAATGAAAGAGAGAGTCCCGTGTCGCAATAAATCTCATTGAAGTGCACATAATCTACAGGGAAACACATCCGCTTGCGCCATCATAAACAGTCTCCTGTTACTTACGCAATCTTAACACATTCCCAACAGGATATCTGGACGCATCACACAGGGACGATTTTATTATTAAACAAATTAGAAACAATCAACTATTAATTTTAGCTCATAAATCATAATCTCCAGTCCCACGCTGGACACACACTTAATATCACCCAACAAGTTAACAATTTTTCTGCGCCGTGTGAAAAGCGTCACCTGACAGCCGAGCGTATTCAAATCTTCGGCGATGCGTGCGGTCAGTCGCATTACAAGAGCAATTAGACGCAATATTAGAAAAAAATACAATTTATGAAATAAACTATACAGATCGTTTAATCTAAAAAAAAAAAAAAAAAAAAAAAATTATGTTAGAAACATAGAGCTGTAGAAACAATAGACATGTTTTATTTCTTTTTTTCTCTGTAGCTGTTGGTAAAATTACTGAATAAAATACTTAATAATATAAGATAATATTGACTTTAAGGGGTGAATATCAATAATTAACAATAACACGTTAATTAAAATACATTTAATAATTTATTCTTACGAAGGAATAAATAAAAGCATTATGAATCGGTAACTTTCTATACATTTTGTTTGATGTGTTGATCCGATCAGGCAAATTTAAGTTTATTTGGGAAAGTGGTTAAAGAGGTGTTGGACTGGTAATTGGTAGATCAGGGTTCAAATCCAGGCACCACCAAGCTGCCACTGTTGGGCCCCTGAGCAATGTATTTTAAAAAAGTGCTTTCGATTAGAATTGAAATCATCACTTACCCTGCTATCGTAGTAGATCATCTCCAGCTCATAGTCTGGCAGAATGTCCGTCCTCTTGTTCACCAAGTCCAGGGCCATCTGTGCGGACGGCAGGCACGCTTGACCCCCGGGCCATCCTCCACTCATAGGAAACAGGGCGCCTATATAAAGCTTCTTCTTCCCTAAAGCAGGGCAGGAGCAGGAGAGGAGCAGAGTGAGCGAGATGAGTGTGAATACACCGCCAGGACGCCGGACAGCCATGATTGGAGGGGAACTGTACAGAAGTGGCTCTTTCAGGGTAGCGTGTGATCTTTTGCCTTTAAAGTTTATCCGAGGAGGGGTTGACGGAGTGGAGGTTGCACTGCTGGCTACTCGTACATCATCTTCATACTTAAAGAGTTTTCAAACTGTTTTCTGGTCCGTCGCTTTTTTATTTCTGTTATTTCGTGAGACTGATGATCTTTCAGCGCTCAACTGCTGTAACAGAATTAATAGTAGTCACGAGGAGGCTAATAAGGCTAACAATTAACACAGACACAGGCCAGCAAGTCAGTTAATTGAATTTGAGCAGTCAATAGAAGACGAGGATAATTAAACGGAGCTGTTGGATTTCAGCCGCAGGTCATAAACGCGTCTTAGTCCTGCAGTACAGCTTGTTTGTGTGAGTTTTTTGTCGATTATAGTGAACTCCAAAAAAAGTGGTTTAAATTTTTATGGCAAAAAAAAAGTACACTGTATATCATCGGTCGGTTAATACGACACATTTACATCGAATTTACAAAAAAATCATAATAATACACCTCCGTCTGCATACTCACGGCGTTCCTGAACATCTCTTCTGTTCATTTTCCGAACGAATTAACGTCACATTTTTGTAAACGATCGCTGCAGTGCAAAAACATCCACTTGAGCTAAACCCTCCTCAGGATGTCTCATTGCAGAAACTATGACGCCGGAACGCTTTGTGAGACACTCGTGATGCGGCTGGACCGGAAACCCTGCGACTGGAGGAATAGAACAAAAGGAACGGAGTAAGATATGATCTACAAAAAGCCGTCCTTTCACGGGATGCAGCAGGGAGACTGAGCAAGAGGAGCAGAATGTGCCAGGTTTTGAGTGAGAGAAAGAGGGAGGGAAAAGCGAGAGAGAGAGAGAGCGAGAGAGAGGAAGAGAGAGCTGCAGGGCAGATTAAGGGGAGGGCTCACACTCGCTGTTTCTCTGTTTCACAAACCACTTTGAATTTGCAAGCCTTTAACGCAGGCTCTCTCTCATCCTTCTCCCTCCGCCTTCTTTTTTCTCAGGATTTCTTCTTCACGTCTCCGAAGGGATTCACACATCTTGATTTCATGCTGCTACTTATGTTTTTTGGGTTTTTTTTATAATCATGCGAACATTTAATGTAATGAATGTCTAGCTGAGGTAGACAAATTTTCTTTGGACCACTTTTGCTTTTGCACACTTTAATACTAAAATAATAATAATAATTATAATAATAATAATAATAAAAACTTCCCATTACTCTTCCGGTTTATCTCAATCCAACAATCAACGGAAACATTTCATTTAGCAGGGATTGTTGAGCACAGATGCAGCTGAAAGAGCAGCCGAACCGCATGATCACTCCTGCACGATCCTCTACATCTTCATCACACAGCTCACTAACCCCCTCAGGGGTTGTGTACGAGAAGGTATTCTCACTAATTCCTGTAAGGTGTCTACTTGTTTAACGCAGATAGACGTGTATTATGTGTAAAAAGTCCTCATCTCTGTTCTATATTTCTCTGCTTTCTGTTTGTCTTCCACACCTCGGCTTGTGATACTTTGTGTTTTCTGACTCTTTGTTCCGTCGTTCTGCTCCCGCTAATCCGGTGACTCGTTCTACTAGTCAGCCATTGATCCTGTTCGACCTCTTTGTACTCAATCCGTCTCGGCTGCTTATAGAGATGTACACAAATATAATCGGTCAGACCTGCTTCATTGCTCTATTACAATAATACTGGAAAACTGTCTAGACACAGATGATGTCATCAAGAAAGCTGGTCTTTGAAGGTTAAGTTTGCAACTGTGGAGGCTTTCTGACTTTTCTCACCTTTGGAATGAATTAAAATACAGACTGCACCCCAGACCTCCTCACCTCAACATTAGTGTCTGATCTCTCTGATACTACTGTAGCTGAATGAACACACAGTCACATGACACAATCTAGTGGAAAACCTGCACAGTGGAGGTGTGGAGGTTATTATAGGGGGATAGGAAGACGTCTGGATACACGCGGATGTCGTGGTCAGGTGTTCCAATACCACCAAAAGAACGCTATCTGTGAGTTTACCCACTACACACAATGTTATTTTTCTTGAAATCTTTAGTCGGGTTTAGATCCTGGATTTAGTCATTTCATGATCTCAATGTTCTTAGCATTAACGAAATGCTTAACCCGTTTTTTCATCTTATAGGGGGCGCTGTCTTGCATAAAAATTGCTAGCTGTTTGAGAGAGGCTTCATATTTAAATTTATGGCATTTGGCAGGCGCCCTTATCCAGAGCGACTTACATTTATCTCCTTTATACATCTAAGCAAATGGGGGTTAGAGGCCTTACTTAGGGGCCCAACAGAGGCAACTTGTTGGTGGTGGAAATCAAACCCTGATCCTTTAATTAGCAGTCCAACATCTTAACCACTGCGCTTATGTTGCTAAAAGAAGTTAAAATAAAAATTTACATTCATTCCTCCATGTATCTGTTTAAGAGATTCAAGTCCTACTGCACAAAACAGCCCCCAAACCATGACATGCTCTTATTTCCACTAAACTCCATATCACTTCACAGAAACACCAGCTGATGTTCAGGCTAATCATCAGGCCAGTGCTGCAGGCGTTCAATAACGCACCCTCTCGTTTTTATACTGCTGATAAGTGGTTCGCTTGCAATATTTATTGCACCAGCGGAGCTCCTCCAGCACCTGACCCTTGTTATACACAAGCATTTCAAAGAAGAGCGCATCGCTAATGCTTTGCTAAATCAAGACGACGGCAAACTCGTGATAATTGTACTTTACCCAGGACAACGAGACACAGGAGAGAGCAAGCGCATTACTCTGCATGAGTCAGGTGCCTGGAGCCCTCGCCAGATCCTTGCGCTATAAATTCTGCCGACATCTTGCTGCAAAGCTGATTAGCCATTCTGGACTCTGTCTTAAACAACGGGGTAATTTTATAAAGTGAGAAAAGCACTTTAGGGGAAGTGCTCCGCTGGAAAGAAGTAGCTGTAGTCCATCTTAGGCACAGCTCTTCGCTTACAAACACACACCCCCTTCCCCCACCACCACCTCTAAAATGTTACGTGTTCTATCTGTCATAAAAGACATAACGCGTATAATGAAATAGTCAATTAACACACCATCTGTAACTCATATACTGTAGATTAAACATATTCCCTGCTGTCACGATCTTGTCTTGCCTGCTTCGCGGCCATGGTTTCCTTGGCAACACGGGACTCAGGGTTCTAATACTAATAATCCTGTTTCTCTCCTATAGCTAGCACCGTCGCCGGAGTACTAGTTCCACCCTGGACTACTTTACTCAAAACCAACCTAGAACTTACTGCAGGCACACCCGTTTTCCATCTCACCTGGACAGTTTATATCCAGCTGGACAATTTGTTCCCACGTCTGCAGGGTTGTTAGCTAAGTCTTGCTAGCTAGGCTACATTTCTACACAGTTACTAGTTTTATTGTTTGCCATTGTGTATCAAATACAGACAAAACATAGCATTAGCTATTGCTCAAAAACCCGCCAGGTAACACAGCGTATATAAAGGATTATATACTGTACAGTCTCCAATCTGCGGCATGGAACACTTTGGCTTGACAACACACTGTGGCCCTCTGGTGGTCTGGTGGTGCAATGTCCCTAGTATCCATAACAGTTGTGATTGTTTTACGATTGCTTGTTTCAGGTAAATGTAAATGTCTTAATTTGTCACAAAGACTCAGTAAAATTTGTTTCTTCACATATCCCATCTTAGAAAGTTGGGGTCAGAGCGCAGGAAGAGTTATGATGCATTCCCCCTGGAGCAGGAAGGGTTAAGGGTCTTGCTCAAGGACCTAACATTGGCTGACTGGTGGTGGTTGGGCTTAAACCCATGTCTTCCTGGTCTTCACATCAACAACTTAGCAACCCTTTGAGCCACCACTGCCCCATGAGCCACCACTGCCACCACTTGTTGCCATTTTTTTGGCGTTGACCTTTACTCTGTTTTTCCCAAACCGTCTGCCTTCAATGCATTTTTAAGTATTCTTTTCTGCTACATTGGCGTTACATCATATTTGTTTTGCTCTTACTGATGAATTCGCACAGCCTCCATTTTTACAGTAAATGAAACACAAAAGCCAGGCTTATTTTTCCTGATTATAACGGTTAGGGTTGTGTCAGTGTTAATTAGACTAGACAAAGATTTCAGAGCGGCGTCTCATAACGGTGTCCTAATGTCCACCTTTTTAAATCAAACATTCGGGTCAGTTATCATCCATCATTTATAATATGGAGAAGTGGTAACTCAGCGGTTAAGGGGTTGGAATGCTGACCAAAAGATTGTGGGTTAAATTCGCAGCACTATCAAGCTGCCACTGCTGGGCCCCTAAATAAGACCCTTAGACCTCAATTGCTCGAGTGGATTAAAAATTAGATAAATGCATGTTGCTCTGGATAAGGATGTCCAGTCAAATTTCAGCAATGTAAATACATCACTTCAGAAGTGATTGGCTGAAAAAAATGACTGATTTAGGAGCTAATATTGCCCCACGATACAAAAGCTACGTGATTTTTTGCACAGTTTGACGAATTGGTGGCGTCTTTATATTTCACACTGTACCTTATTTTTATGTTTTGACTGTTTCTATATGCAGAAATATAATGATAGTGTTGGAAATCGGCGAAACTGGTCAAATTTTTACGCGGCTGGAACGGATTATCTGCATTTACATTATTCCTAATGCGAAAATTTTTATTGCAATACCAGTTTTCACCCTAAAATGAATTCAGGTTTTACTGTGGTAATAACCAAGTTTTTCTTTTATAATATATAAAAACAGACTCTATCACAGACTTCACAGACTATCACAGATCCGTCTTCACACCTGAACCTTTAGCTTGGCTTTAATTTTTTCCACAGACCCACTCGCATGTCTCATACCGACTGATTTATTTAACCCTTTAAAAACCTCCAAATTATTCTTGAAAGCAAATGCGTCTCGAATTTTTCCGAACGGCGTCATACCACGCTAGACTGAGCGGCGTCGAAATTAGCATGGCATCCCATGCACACGTGTAGAAAGAAATGTCAAGGTTGATAGCGGTAGAGGAAATATTAAAGGGAAAAAATCTTTCCCCTTGAGAGAGACCCAGCAGCTGTCATACAGCGCTGTGCAAGAAATCAGGAGGAGGAGGACTCAGAGGAGAAGAGGAGGAGGAAGAGGTGGTCAGCATTGTTGCATGTGAAACATATAAATGATTAAATCACATGCTTTAATACGCATAATTTGAGTGCTTAGTCTCCGGAATCTGGTCTTTACACATCATAATACAAAATTAGTCACCAAGAAAACTGAATTTTTTAATACGAAGCACAATTTACTGAAGCGAGGACATTTTGCCCTCCAGCCTCCAACATAAACAAACGCAGTATGGTGGCGATGAAAGCAATCAGTGACATTCCTTAATCCGCGGTGTGTTTGTTTATTCCCAAAGGGTTGTGGGTAATGCTGTGGCTTTACAGCCACGTGAGACACTCCTCTGACATCTCCAAGGCCATTCAACAAGCAACAGCGGGGGATTGAGGTGGGGGTGGCGTTAGGGAGGGCGGTTTAAAGGGTTGAAAAGAAGCCAGAAGCCTCCATTACAGGATAGCGCTGTGTCATCTTCATGACCGTGACAGGGTCGTGTTCATCAAGGAAAGAAAAGGTCTTTGTGGTTAAGTGGAAGAAAGAGACAAAAATCCCAACTTACACATTAAAAATAAGCTTCTTTGTGCTTGTGATATCCCATAATTATATCACGTGTTCAGTAAAAGCTTGGTGAAAGGTTTTTTTTTTTTTTAGGAAAACCCCAGAATAGAAGTAGCACAGGTGTTATGACAGCCACAGGTGTCACAGATTTAAGACATGCCATTTCGGGTTTTTTGGGGGGGTTTTTTTTATGAAAAAAGCTGCCAGATAAATCAGACTCCTTCCGCTGTAATGAACACTGCTCTGCCCTCCACAGGCAAGAGGAAATGAGCGAACTGACAGCTGGCTGCTGGCTAATGATCATACGGCAGAGCGAGCGGTTGCACGGGTTGCCAGGCTGGCAGCAAGATGGAGCAATTGGACCTGCCGGTTGCCAGGTCACAGCAGGCCACCACGATTGGTCGCTTGGCTTGCCAGGTCATAGCAGGGCTCCACGATTTGTTACTCAAGTCGCCAGGTCACAGCTGGGTGGCACAATCACCTATCAAGGTTGCTTTTGGATACCTTTGACAAATCTGGCACATATTAGTTTCGAAAAAAAAGGTCGATCTGTGACAGGTTTTTGTCAACCTGGAGTTTAGCTAAGCGGCAATGAACCAAAGAGCAACACCCGACTGGGTGATTTATAGGTGGGAGAAACAGAAAAATAAGGCATATAAATACCAGAGTTGTCTGATTCGATGCCCTCCTCCTACCTGTTTCTCCACATTGCTGCTGTAGGAAGATTTCTGCACCGAACCACACACTTCTCCTCTCATCACTTTAGTAATCCGTTTATTTGCACGCCACAGAGACAGAAAGTTCTCCTGACGGATCCGATTTACTTGACACCAAATTTCATTTGTTGCTAAATTCCTGCATTTAAAATTGCATCAGAGTTCGTTTTTCCCCGGCTCCTGATAGGTAATTGACAGATTGCATTCTCTGTGTTCAGAAGAGAGAGAGAGAGAGAGAGAGAGAGAGAGAAAGATCACTAAATAAGGTGAAGAGCGGGAACCCTGGAACAGGTTGTCGTGTGAAAGCATGCCCGGGTTTGTCGTTTCAATATGAAACGGCTGTAGTGAGACGGCAGAAGCTATCAGCGGTTGAGTGGCAAATCGATAGCCGGCGCGAACGCCGCTCTGCTCAATCCGAGTGTGAAATATGACCAGGCGCTGCTTAATAACACACCTGCTGCTTAGAGCGTCTGTTCATTTCAATCCTCTGCTAACCCTGTGATAGTTAAAACTCCTGGCTCAGGAGCTATGACTCACCCCGCTGATTAACTCTCGCTCAATCCCGTCTATTTTTCATTTATTTTAGCCCAAATCCCTAAAACACAGTGTAAAAACACACTAACATTATTAGAGAGAGAGAGAGAGAGAGAGAGAGAGAGAGCGGCATAGGGAAGACATTTTTGGCAGGCGCAGACAAACTTGAAAATCAAACTGTTAGTAATGCAGGAGTGTAAATAGCTGATGGTGATGATGTAACATTACTGCTAGCTAAAATACAACTTTAAATGCAATAAATGTAGCATAAATCAGTGAATTTAAGTTTGATGTAAGTTTTTTAATTAAGTAATTAAATCATCATTTCTATTAATTTTTAGATGAAAGCTGTAATACCAATGTTGTCCACTAGAGGAAACAACAAAAGCCATGACCCACATCGCATCCAGCTGAAAGCGAATGAGAAGCGTTGAGTACGGTCCAATCACATGATGTCAAAAATATGAAAACAATATTAATTCGCTAACAACAAAAGTGGGAGGGTTTGGAGCAGGAAACGTTGTGCCCCGGTGGGAATTCTAAACAAGGCAATGAAAGCTAACCCTCAAATCACATTTTACGCCTTTATCCAGAGCGACTTACATTTATCTCTATTATACAAAGAGCAATTGGGGGTTAAGGGCCTTGCTCAGGGGCCCAGCGGTGGTAGCTGGGAATCTAACCCTGATCTTCCAATTAGCAGTATGAAACCTTAACCACGGCACTACCACTCACATTACATGCTTTTCAAAAGTTTACGGATTTACAGTATATACACACTTTTGCCCGGCTCTTCGCTTATACACACACATAAAGAAATACAATTTAGATTTTTTTTAATGTTTCAAAATAAAATTTAATATATCTAACAGTGGAATAGTATGACGTAGCTTATTTTCTTATTGCAATATATATATTGAAGCTATATATATATATTGAAGCTATTGTTAAAATAGTAAGTAGCTTTCTTCTCTGATGAGGGTGGCGCCCCCTATTGACTGTTCAACACTGTACTTAAGCACTGACACATGATTAAATCAGCGATTGTTTTTAAGTAGGAATAATATGTTTTATTCATTTTTTTCTATTTTTATCTGGGAATAAAGTGGTAGCGCAGTGGTTAAGATGTTTGACTGGTTCAATTCCCAGCACCACCAAGTTGCCACTGCTGGGTCCCTGAGCAAGGCCCTTAACTTTCAATTGCTCAGTTGTATAAAAGAAAAAATTTAAGTTGCTCTGCATAAAGGCATCTGCTAAAATGATGTAAATGTAAAGAAAAAATAAAAAAAACACATGGCACATTTTCCTGAATCCAAGGTGGCAATTTTAGCATAAAACCAGCACATAAGCGCTAACTGAAGGTGTGAATCTAGCTAATTAATGATCTTCGGGTTGTTTTTTGTTTTTTTTACTTTAACAGGTGTTAGTTTTTAAATCCGACATTAAATTCTAGCACAGCGCCTCTGAACTAAACATGGTATGTGAGAAAGTGACCGCGGAGGAAAGCAGAACCAAAGACCATCTCTAGTTAACATTTTCATGCTAGTGCTGGGCTAACATCACTTTTGAGTAAAAAAAAAAAAAAAAGCGAGACAGCCATAGAAAATGATTAATAAAGTCATTTATACTCATGCTGAGCCAAAACAATTTCTAACTAAATCATGTACCGGTGATTAAAAATAACTTAAACAAAGTACAGAGTCTGTTTCCATCCATCTCCTAATTCCATTCCTTTCTCTCTCTCTCTCTCTCTCTCTCTCTCTCTCTCTCTCTCTCTCTCTAATAATGTTAATGTGATCTGCAGCCCATCCATAAAAAACCCCACTTTAATCAGCCCCGGCTGGCTGTGAACGGCGCAGCCAAACGCACTCTGTTATTCCTAATACTGACATCCCTCATGTTTATGGTGCATCTCTTATGATAGCGTTGTTACGCGAGCTCTTATTTCATGCTTCGAAAGCGCTCTCGATTTTTCCTGACTTTGTGTCGATGAATAAACGACGAGGGGATTAATAAGGCTGATGCGATGGTATTTCTGGGTCAGGAGAAACGAGGAGGAGGAGGACGAGAAGTACAGTAGAGAACAGAAGTAAGACGTTGACAAACACCAGAAGAAATTGGGTTCGGTGGAGTCAGCATTCTGGCTGCGATGGAGCAGCAGGGGATGCGGTCTGATGAACCGTAGCTGAAAATACTTGTCCACAAAAACCTGAGTACTGTACTGTATTTTACAGTCAGGGTCATAATTATTTGGACAGTTATACAAAAAATTATTTGCCCATGATAGATTTGAGATCAAGACGGTATTTTTTTTTTTTTTTGCTTTTGGACAGTTACTTTTAATACTTTTAGCACATTTTTTTCATATTTTTATATACTTTTTTTTTTTTTTTTTTTTTGAGTGAAATAATTATTAATAATTATTTGATCATAGATTTGTTTTTTAGTTAGATATTTTTTTTTATTTTTATTATTTTTTTTCAAAATATTTTTTTTTTTTTTTTTTTAATATTATACTTTTTTTTCTTTTTTTTTTTTTCTTTTTTTTTTTTTTTTTTTTTTTTTTTTTTTTTTTTGATTTTATTTATTTTTGAGACGGGCTTAATTTGCTTACGTTACTTTTGAGTATTTTTTTTTTTATTAAAAAAAAGATTTTTAACTTTTATTTAAGGGGCTTAACGAAAAACATTTTTTTACACAAACTTCCTACATTTTTACATCCTTAAAAGAATTTAGACATTTGAAACAAACAACATGACCTGTGTGCTTATTATCATCTCATATCAAATTAAGGAGATAAAAAGGTTTTATTTGGGAATCTATATAAATATAATATATGTGAAATATTGGTTAAAATATATATATAACACACAGGAGACAATTCACACCACATAATTGCCAAATAGTAAAAAAAAAGATAACGGGTTAAAGAATAAACCTTTGTATGTAAGTAAAAATATATATTCTTTTGTTTGTTATATATTTTCTTATAATGTATTTTAATTCGATTCCTTTATATTCAAAATATTTCTGTTGGTTGTCTTTATATATATATATATATATATATATATCTATATATATATATATATATATAAGTTTATATATATAAAACAATATGAAACCGCACGCTCTAGTATATATATATACAAACATACTGTTGAAAAAGATATATATATGGTTACGCGTAGTATGAATGAAATACGGACGTACTACATACGTCATTTTGATATTGACAGGTGACCTACGACAGCAGCGACTGATTTTGCTTCTATAAATATATTGCATAATTTTTGCATTTTTCGGATTTACGATATGACGATCCAAAAGTGAAAATATTCCCACGGCTAAATAAACCTGAAAATACCTTGTGGTAAGTGTTCGCTCAGCCCAGTGACACACTTGTTTGGTTAGTTATAACAACGTCTCGTTAAGTGACCTTTCCTTTGGCTTATTTTTCTATATTAATACCCTGTATTATACTCTGTATTATACCCTATAACCCTGCATATGGTACTTTTATGAGCTACCGTGGGCCATTTTAAATACATTCTAGGGGTATACTTTATACCAACACAATATTTTGACAGCAGATGGGTTTTCCGGATTATAACTTGATGTTAAACTGAAGGTTGTCTGTACTAATGAAAAACCTATAGCCTCCAAATGTAAATGATGATGTGACTACTGATAGAATATCAATAAAGCGTTTCTAGTCTTTCTACTTTCTACTTATATCAAGTCAAATCCACCGAAACAAAATACAGATAAATAACAACCTCAGATCTACCGTTAAAGCTACCCAGGAGTATCTTAAAGCTTTAGAAAGAGATTTAATATGATCAAATAGCTGATTTAGTCACATGACCTCCACTCAGACAAAGCATCTCAAGGGTAAAAACTCAGAATATATTAATGGGTTTAAGTCTTTAGGAAATTGCGTCTAGGTATTACGGATAATCCTTACATTTGCACTTAGGTTAGTTTATCCAATCACCTTTAATCCTGGAAAAATTAAAGTGAGCATTTAAAAAAAAGTCTTTAGATTAAATCTAAAGATCTACACTTTAATCACACCTTAGCTTATCAGTCATCAGCTATATGATACTTTATATATTAACCATGATTTAAGGGAAGATATGAGAGCGCTGTGGATGAAGATACTGTGTGCATTGTACTTCTAAATATATCCACCAGCATATCTCTCTCATTTCTCTCCATATCTCCACCACCAGCACCTCCGACAATCCACTTAACCTGGGCCGAGCTGACAGGCCGATGGAGGCGGTAAGGGTCAGCAGGACACGCCGATAAATCACAGCTCTAATGACAAGGGAAACTGCACCTCACAACTCTCTTTCTCTCTCTCTCTTTCTCTCTCTCTCTCTTTTTCTCTCTCTCTTTTCTCATTCAGCGAATCCTTTAAAATCATCAGTGTGAGACGGACTCGGGCATGACAAAAGAACGAGAGTGTGCGCTGACCTTGCGGAGACACGGTGGGTTGTAATCAGCTGTATGGCGTAGTGCAGTCACCCTTCCTGGTAGTGCAGAAACCCTTCCTGATACAGAAGCTCTACTTTTGTGACTTTAGTAAAAACATTTTATATAATAAAAGAATGAAAATGTGTCGTTTAAGTAGCCTTAAAACTCTGACGTTGTTTATTACTGCCAATTTTTTTTTAGCTTAACTAGGCAAATAGTTTTAATATTAAAATGTCTCCATTACAATAGTATTTCTGTAGTTTACTTCATTTACATATTTCCTAAAGTTTTTATTGTTTTATATGCAAAAATATGATGACAGTGTTGGAAATCTGTAATATTGTTCATATTTTTGGGTGACTGGAACGTTGTTGGAAATTCAAAGGAGGCCAGGAGACTCCATTCATACACTACAGCATTCAAGCAATGTTCACAATTGCTCCTGGTCTCCTGGTCTCTTTTGGTTAATTTCCAGCAATGTCATATGGGAAAATCCGTTTCACAACACCAATTTCCACCTTATAAACCCACATCCAGAACCAATTCAATTCGCATGCCGAGGTTCCGCTGGATTCCAACCCTGAGCAGTCAAAATAATACAGCAAAATGGATTCTTTACCCCTGTGTGGGACACAGACAGTAGTAGAAATGACAGGAGCGGTAGACAGGAGTACAATAAAGCATAGGCTTGTTGTTAATATGTACAGAAGTATTACAGTGTAATCGTTCTGATAGTAAAGCATTTAAAAAGAAAGGCGGAATAAAACCCACACCACTGCAAACTATTGAACGGGTCATAGTAAACCAGATCACATTAATAATAGCCGAGGAGAAAGGAAAAAACAGCCGGGGTGATAGATGGGGCAATTCCACCTAACAGTCAGATCCAGCAGAAGTAATATAGGAAAGTAGAGAAACACAGAGTGAAGAGTATGTGTGGAGGGTAAAATCAAATATCCTTCTGTTGCTGAAGATAGCAGTTATTGTACTATGCTGAATCACTATAAAAGGATGGATGGATGGATGGATGGATAGATGGATGGATGGATGGATGGATGGATGGATGGATGGATAGATGGATGGATGGATGGATGGATGGATGGATGGATGGATAAGTGATAAAGAACTGCAGAGCTGAATAATTTACCAACCTTTATTCGAGTCTCAAAAGATAAACATTGCTTTAATGCACATGTGCCCTCTTTTCTTCCTGCCATATCACTGAAAGCTGAGTGCACATCTTTATTTATCGTCCTGCTAAAATTGGGGTTAGGAGCTTCGATGTTTGTTGATATTGCAGGGTTCCGGTGGGCAATTCGTGAAAGCAAATAATTTCAATTCGATCCACGGAGAGATAATTCCTTTACAAACAGGGGCCCACTTTAAACGTCAGCAAATACAGACACATGTGTGTATAAAGTTTTAACTCAAAGCGTGTATAAAGTTTGAGTCTACACAGTTGTGTAGAAGAGACTCAAAGCACCATGAAGACATGCTGTGTTCCTACTGAAGTGGAAGAACGTCTCTAATTTTACGTATGTAACCTCGAACCCTGAGGGAACAAGACGCTGCGTCAAATGCCATGTTTTCTATAGCGTTTAACGCAGCTCAAGTTCTTAACCAAATTTTCCTGCACTGAGCCCTGAATCCCTATAGGATTAACTGGAACGCAGACTGCTTGTCACATAGACTCTACAGCACAGTGAAATTTGTATTGTCACATATCCTATCTTGGAAAGTTAGGATCAGAGCACAGGGTTAGTTATGATGCAGCGCCCCTGGAACAGAAAAGGCACAGTGGCTGACGATGATCCACTTCTTAATACCACCACTATCACGTCACGATTATAGAAACCATCCATACTATACAAACACGCAATATAACACCGCGTGACATTACAAACAGAGGGACATTTTGCATATTGAGGGTAAAAAACGTAAATCAGGAAACCCTATTAAGACTCCAAACCTCTACACTACAACCACAACTGTACCACGTACATCATCTGGAGCAGTTTAAAATCAATATTTATCTAATAACAATACAAAACCATTAAAGATATAAATAAAATATCTAATACATTTAAAGGCTGTAAGTCACCGTTACTGTTAGTCATTGGACAAAAAATCTAACATCCACTTACACGTACTGGAGGCACGTGTAAGTGAGGGGAAATGAAGGGATTAAACTGTTAGGAATAAATTAATACAATTAAATGAAACGAATATTAGAACTTACATTTGTAAAGGTATGTCAGCTTTTTTATAGTGTTTAGTCCTGTCAGAGAAGGACCGGCTGACCCTGACTGCCCACCACTGCGTCTATGACACAATCTAATGGAAACCCTGCACAGAAGTGCAGAGGGGGTTATAGAAGAAAGAGTGAGACTACATCTCAAGTGGTAGCTGAATAGTTAAGTCAAATCCCATAAATCCCCACACGGAACCGGGAATAGAATAATCTCATGGATATGGTCGCCAGGTGTCCCAACACTTTTGTCCATACGGTTATATACTGCATCATTTTAGAACATAAGCCAAATCTGTTTTTGTATATAAAAGCCAAATCTGTTTTTTGTAATAAAACAAAGCTCACATTGATCTGTGCCTGCAGGATACACAGCCACATCTGCAAAACTGCCTCCACATAATGACCTAACCAATGTTGAGATTCCCCCAGTAGGGGGGTAAGAAGGGGATAGAAGCCGAGAGGAAGGAAGAAAAAATGGAAAGAAAGAGCTGATGGTTTGTCTTTTGTTAATTAAAAATCCCCCTAACGCCGCCTGCTGCCTGTTGGGTTCAAACTAATCTTAGCTCTCTGCTGAAATAAAGCCAATAGCACCAACGCTCCATGTTCGGTCCCACGAGCCGGCATACCGTACGAGCCGTTAAAAATCTATACAACGAGCAGAAATTTAATTACTCCCAGTCTCGTTATTAATCTAAAAAAGACAATATATCCAACTGGTACTAAAGTGAATAAATACAAATAGAACAACCGCCTTCTCCGCATCGGCTATTTTGTTTTGCAATAATTACATTTACGGCATTGCGCAGGCGCCACTTATCCAGAGCGACTTGTAGTAGTGGTACTACAAGTCTTAGTGGTAAATTGGTGGTGCTGGAAATCAAACCTACAATTATCTGGTATGCAGTCCAACACCTTAACTACAGAGCTAACATTTTTTTATTTATTAAATTTAAGATATAGGCTTTGTTTGAAAAAATTATTATTCCCATTGTGAAACCTACAGCATTGTATAAACCGCAGAGCGTGTGCTGCGTTAGGCTGTGACTTTTAGCTTATCTGTTGACCTATTGGTGAGGCCATGTTTAGCATCAAGGCTCTGAGGATGAAATGATGACATTTGCACTTCGAGAATAGATGCTGGTGCAACTCAGGAGGAAGCCACTGCACCAGGAAGGCTAGTCTTTGGTCCGAATATGACCCTAGGTTAAGATTAGTAGTCATTGTTTTAACAGTGGAATCAGAGTTATTTAAAAAATATGAGTCGTATTTAAATTTGATTGTAATCCTGAAAGCGTTTGCTCAGGAATAAATACTTGCATGAAAAGCAAGTGGACTGTCTCAGGCCCTGTCCAGATGGACGCACGTTCCCTCCAGATGGATCCGTCGTTTAGGGAGAGTGGAAACACTATTTTTTTCGAAAACGGGTCAAATAAAACTGAAAATGACGCCCTTGCATAGTCTTGTCTACAGCCAATCCATAAATTTTGTAAAACAATGATGTCATCATCCCACTTCTCAACCCTAGTCAAACAGCGGTACGTCACATAACCGCTACAACATCAATGGCGGACTGTTTATTAGCATTACCAAAGCTAATTATTCACTCCTTTGCTACAACGATGAGCGTCTTTTGTTGGCTTGTACACAGTGCGCAAGGTTTATGCGCCACCTACTGGTCTGACGTATACTACAACGTTTTTAGTCAGTTTCAATAATTGTGTGTTACGTGTTATGTATAATTCTATACAGAATCCCAACAAGCAAAAAGCTCTGGCTTTGTTTTACGCACCCGGTGACACATATGACCTTGAACGTCAACAATTTCCCTTCAGTAATTTTGGCATTAGGGATTAAATTAAATGAGTGGCAGTTCAAAAAGTTATGGTATTAGCCAGCTAATTGAATGATGGTGAAATCAAATTCAAGCACCACCAAGCTGCCACTGCTGGAGCCCAGAGCAGAGATTTCAGTTCCAGTTGGGGGGAAAAATGTAAGTCGCCCTGAATAGCGGGGCATCTTCCAAATGCCAAAAATTTTAAAGTACGAACGGGTTATCAAAAAGTTTTAGAACTTACCAACAGATGGCAGTGTCTTGAAATTTTTTTTAAATATTATTGTATTTTTGAGTATTAAGTCCAGCATCATAATCTAAACATCTGTAACCACTATGTCATGCGGTTTTTTGCTGTAAATACATTAAAACTATAATGACCGACAGATTTAATCGAACTAAAGTAAGAATTTCAGCACCAGGATTAATGAGCACAGCAGGTGTATTAGACAGCGTATTCTTCAAAGAATTACATTAACTTAAATTAGCAAATAAAATGAGAAAAGTGGGATAGAATTAATCTCAGCGTTAAACGACATGCCTACAAACTGTTGGGTAATAAAAAGGAACGCATACAACCCATTTCCAGGATTCTGAATCGGGGAATACTAGCAGATTGTGTTATGAATCTGGATTTTGCAAATGATTTGAAGTTCACGATGTAAATCTGTTTATTTGGTCGACCTTTCTAAATGAACTCTATATAATTGTACACTGATCTGTTTTTGCAGGGACGTGGATTTAAAATTCTTACTGCTCTAAAAAGATTGCTGCAAAAAGTGATCTCTTATTGGTTGTTTCACATGTCAGTCAGGCTGGGTGGTAAAAGCTGCTGTCAGTCGCAAGGCTAGAATAAAATCGGCTTCAACATTATGACCTTGATTAAGTTTTTCGTAGCATCATTGCGTTGTTTGCGCCTTTGATGATCGAGCGTTAAAAAAAAAGGAAATAAAATACAACAAAAAATTATTTCTTATAAAACTATTTACTGATCTGTTTATCAGCAACATAATAAACTCCCATTCGGTGTCTATTTGAAAAAGATTTCATCTTTGTATTCATTTATTACTTTGTCAGTCTATTTTTTAAAAGTGTCTCTTTTATGTTACACAATATTATATCTGACAGCGACGAAAAATTTGTATGCATTTCTATGTCAGGTTTCTTTCAAGCGTAAAATCAAGAGCTCGGTTCAAACACTGTTTAAAAAAAATCAGAATCCACCCCAAAATCAAAAATCTGCCAACCTCAGAGACGTGAACTACATACGGAAACTTTCAGTGATCTTAGTAACAGCTGGTCAGTATGGAATAAGGAAGAACGCTACTTACCAAGTTAGAAATAAGTTCAATATATATATCGCTAATCAATATAGCGCAGAATAGATAAACTTTTAAAAGGCATGTGATTGGAGGGTGACCTCCTGTTTCAACACTTCCAGTAACACAGTTGAATGGCATCTAAGCCAACACCTCTGTTTTCCTTCCCTTTTCCAAGCTCACTGTCGCCAACAGATTCAGTCTGCCAACAGATTCAGTCTGCATTCAGCTTAGTTGGTAAATCAGCATTTAGAAACACTAAAGCCGCAGAGGCAGTTTGCCATTGATGACCTTGTCTTCTAGACGATCATCCAAACAAGACCAGGGAAACTTTGCTGCAGCATGGAATAACCTGCTGGTTTGTCTGGCCCCCCGACTGAGTCCGGTTTCCTCCAATGTTTTTGTTCTTGATTATGTCATTGATGGATTTTGGTTACTTGTCACCGTCGCCTCTGACTTCCTTATTTGATTCTGTAAAGCTGCTTTAACACAATCTGTATTGTTTGCAAGCGCTATACGAATAAAGGGATTTGACTTGACCTGCAAAATCGCGCACCAAACCCTTTTTATTGTTTTCATATTTTTGGCTTTATGTAATTGGACCGTTGTGATGTGAAGTTATGCCTTTTATTGTTTTCTCTTTGACTCCAAAAAACTTAGTTTTCCCTTGTTGACTATATTAGTATTACAACCGTCATCTTTAAATCCAATCGATATTAAATGTATAAATTATTCGATTGATTAATTACTGATAATACACCCACATTAAACTCAGATTCATGCTACATTTATTGCATTCTTTAACAACTGACTTTAGCATTAACTTTTTAAAAATATTTTAGCTAGCAGTAATGTTACATTATCACCACTGGCTATTTAAACTCCTGAATTACTAACAGTCAGATTTTTATTTTTTCCCGCTCCCCCCTAAAAATTTTAGCAACAGCAGCCATTATTTAAATGATCACAATGGCAGAATATAAAAATCAGCCTCAACGTATTTTCATAACATATCTAGGCATCTAAATCTACAGGTATGAATTGTAGCCGTGTGTAAGTAAAATACACTGGATGGTATGCGACACACAGTCGAATGTAAACCAAAATGAGCTGCTGTTTAAGACTCGAGTCTCAGGAGACGCAGGTGGGAGTCGGGGAAACGTAATAAGAATCCGAGAAACAATTTCCAGAAAGTCAAAACACCCAGAATGAATCATTTAGTAAATAGATAGAGGACATAAATCTCTCTTTCCTTCCTTTCCGTTTCTATTCCCCGCTTCTTTCTTTTGCTCTTTTATTTTTTTTCCCTACTCTCTTTTTAATCCTCATACCCCGTAGACTTCTTTTCTGCTTTTCTCTTCAGCCCCTATTTTGATTTCCTCCATCATTCTTTTCATTTCTCATTCCACCACCTCACCCAAGGCCTGATTCAGTCTCCATTTCGCCCGTTCCTTTAATCCACTTTTTCTCCTGTCTTCAGTTTCCTCTCTCTCTCTCTCTCTCTCTCTCTCTGACATTCTCTGTCGCTCTCTCGCAGCCTCATAAACATTCACATGTGCGTGAATGTCACAGTCACACTTTGACATTGACATGCTCATTAATCAGCCTAGAAAAACACTGTTGGGGTGGTAGTGGTGGTGATGGGGGACAGTGCACACACACACACACACACATTTACACAAACCACAGAACGAAATACAGGCATCTGCAATTTATTCACCTCATCTGACGCACTGTCAAGGTTGTGTCGCCTCCACATTCCAGCTCTGGTATCAACTAGGCCGGTTATCAACACACGCCATACGCAACACAAATTCCAGCATCGTTTCTAAAACCAGACTGCGTCCTATAGTCAGATAGTTTGTTTGACCACAGCTTCTCCTGCTGCCTCTAAACGTTTACTAATTATATTAGCTGAAAGGTACAGAACAATCCGGTACCATCTGTTTTAACTTCATCAATTACAGCAAACTAATAAACGGTCGACAGAGAATATCAATCAAATGTATCATCGTTATGGATGCGCAAAAGAACGACATTAAAACAACCTCGGGAAGCTATTAATTCTGAGCAGTGCTGTTTCTGCTGCTCTGTTTTTCAAGCATTCATCAGCATCTGTAACGAACTATTAATTAATCAATTACAACATCAATTAATTAATGATTATAATCAGCTGTTATTCTGGCTTATGCAATTAGTTACATTTCCATTTTTACATTTACATTAAAGGTTTAACTCAGCGGCCCACTGCTGGAAGCTTGGTGGTCCTGCAATCGAACCCTTTATCTTTCGATTGATAGCCCAATACCTTGACCGCTGAGCTACCAAAATATTAAGTTAGGTTTGTTTTTAACTTTCACTGGCACGGTGTGTTTCTAAGGGATTCACGATACGATACATATCACGATACAATAGGTCACGATACGATATATCACGATAAGTTGTAATACAATACATATTGCAAAACACTGCAATACATTGCAATAAAATATACGATGAATAGTTAAAAATACAACAAATACAAAGCCGGAAACACCCTCATTTTCTTCTGCCATGCTTGTTTCTAAAACAATAGCTATATGTGTCAGCGATAACTACAGGAACATATTGAGTGTTTCAATTAAATATTAACACAAACAATGTAAATCAGTTAAAACCTGAGTTAAATACGTATTAATACTAAAAGTTTAAATATCGGTACACAAAAAAAATCACAATAGTTAGCCATATCGATATTTTTACACAACCCTATAAGTTCCACTCCATCTTATTCTCATAAGTGTTGTTATGTTCTGCGTGGGCCCTTACATCAGTTTGTATGAGATCAAACCAAAAATTCAACACAACACAAATATCTGCCGACAAGTTTTCGATAATATCGACTAATCGTTTCAGCTCTACATCAGATAGAGATGATGTTCATAAAAATGACCTCTTAATGAACTTAAACACCTGCAGCAGAACTAAATGACCTGTTCCAGAGAGTCTGAGCAAAAAAAACCAAAAAAGTGAAGTCCCAAATTATGTTTTTGGGTTATAAATCGAGACATTGTTGTCTCAGACAGTCTAAGAAGCAGCAGATTGGCCTACTTTTCTAAAGATTTAAGAAGCCGGAGTCCCAGTGTGAAGCTGTGGAGGTGCTAGTTTTAACCAAGAACATCTCATCCTCTACACCTTACTCTCAGTGTCAGGGGTCAAAGTAATCGTGGCCTCAAACGACACACCCACAAACTGCTGGCTGAAAGTCTGATGAAACAGACACCCCTGTCATAGGTTTTTCCTTGAATGAACGATGGTTTTGCGCCGGTCTGGATGTTCTGTAGAGACATCAACTTTCCATTCTAAAATGAAATGTTATTGGTTGCTTTATATGTCAGTCAGACACTCTCTTGGGTAATAAAAGCTGCTATGGATAAAATCCAGACCCTCTGCTGTCAGTCTGAAGATCTGACTACATGAGACTGGAGTCAAATAAATGATATACTGTGCAACTGAGTAGCATGACCCAGGATAAAAGGTACAGGAAGTGGTTCTAGTGGTTCCCTAGCTGGGAAGTAGTGAAGGTGTTGGACTGCTTTCCAGCAACAACAAGCTGCCACTGCTAGGGGCCCCTAAGCAAGGCCCTTAACACTTAACTGCTCAGTTGGTTAAAAAATAAGACAAATGTAAAGTCGTGCTGGATAACAGCGTCAATGCCAGAAGGGTAAATGTCTCACTTTAATCTCCATAATCTCATTATAATCTCACTCACCAATAACACACTCACTATTCACTAACTTCTGTGATCACACTCACCCACGCTCCCATAAATAACCCAGAGTCTGTCTTCTCACTCCGGCTTCGAGTCGGTGACATTTCCAATCTTTTGTTCTCCTCCTGTTTTTCCTCTTTGTTTTGACATTTTTTACTCATTCCATTAGCTTTGTCTTCTTTAGACATCTTTACAGATAATCTGGCACATCAACTGTCTCCGGTTTTGTCCACCTGATTTTTTTTGTCTGCTTTCAATTGTTGTTTTTAAAAAAAACCTTAGTTTATTATGTTCATCTGATTTTCAGAGGATTTGAATGGACAAATACGATAAGGACTTTATAGCAGATTATTTATTGACCACAATGGCTTCTGGAGTGACATGTAAAGCAACCAATTACAGCTTGTTTTGTCCACATCATGTTTTAAAGGTGCAGTAGGACATGTTGGAAAATGCTAACTGTATCCTGATAGCACTGAAAGTGTACAGTACGTCCCACACTAACAGCAAAACGCAGTCCAAGCCACGCCTTGTGAACGCATGGACGTGCACAGACTACACAACGTTTTAGTAAACTAAAGCAGTACTAAAAAAGCGAACACAAAAGTACTACCTGATAACACGCTGTTGCTGTAGTTAAGCTCATTCATAATGATACTCAAACTACATAAGCTATGAATGACTATAAAACACACCAAACTTTAAATCACACCTTATTCCTGCCTGTCCAAAAGAAATACTGTATTTATGACATCATCGTTCAGACACTTTGACTCCTGTAGTCGACTCCAGTGTGGAAACACTACACTGATCAAAAGAGCTACATATGCTGACAGGCAGGTAGGACAAGTCTATCATAATTTCCAGACCAAACATTTTGATTGGATGAAACCAGCAGGACGAAAATATTACTAAAGACAATTACCTGTTGTATCATTACTGGTAAAAAATAATGTAAAGTCAATATTCCTAAAAAAAAAAAAAACAGACCGGCATGCAACCATAGATCAATCAAATCAATTGGCAAATCTAGCATTTAGCTAATCCTCGTTAGCTTTCACTGTCACAGCTGTAAACACCACGGCTTCCTTTCCCCCCCGAGGGAATGAAAATGTCACAACGGCTTTGTTTTCTGGTGAAACATTAACAAAGGTGACACACACATGACTCCAAGAAATCCGGTAGAATCCAACTAATCAGATAAAGACATTGTGTATCGTCCGCATCAGATATTTAGCTTATGGTTTGAAGGCGGAGTATCTGAGACTGAGAATAAATAATAGACTGTGTCAAAAAGCAGCTAATACACTATTAATTACACTGTCTCCTATTTTACACTACAGCCCTGTCTGTATACTCACACTGCATCCTTACTGGAGTGTTACCGATGAAGGGTGCAAGCGCGTAGGGTGTCCTAATTCACTAGTGAGTTTCTGCCTACTTGTGCACTTAGTGCGAGTCCAAGCAGACTTTGCCTAAAGATATTACCCAGAATTCATCTGATGGTCTGAAAAAAATTGGAAAAGCGTAAAGGTTTTGGCGGATTTTTGTAAAGAGCGCGACAAAATGGACGTTTAGTGACGTTAAGTATAAGTAAAAGTTTATACATGTGATTATCACTCTTAGTAGCAATACTGCGAACAGAGTGACTACCAGCACCACCATTTTTTTGTCTGAGGGGTGTCGTGCTGATGACCCTGTCCCAATACTCACACTAAGGTCTTCCACAAAATATGGACAACAATTTTGGAAGTGATAATATCCAAAACTGCTCCGCTTTTTTCCTTTTTTCCCTAATTGGTTTGTAACACGACACCACCAGATGAATTCTGGGTAATATCCTTTCGTGAAGTCTGCTTGGACACGCACTTACAGAAAGTGTACATTAAGAGTATAAGTAGGCGGGCTGGAGAAGCTTACCAGCGAATTGGGACACACTACGCACCTGCAACCCTCAGTGGGTCACAAGGGTGCAAATGCGGGTATAAGGACAGGGCAGATGATGTAGCGATGATGTTTGATGCAGATGGATGATGTGTTCCCTGGTTCCCTTGTGCACATATCAAATGAAGTGTGCACTTTCAAAATGGCACACTTTGTGGAAGACCTTAGAGCGTAGTGCGGGTATTGGGACAGAGCCTCACACTGATTTATTGACAGTAATAATAATCACATTTACTCGTGGTGCTTTAGAGACACCCTGTGTTCCAGAACCGCAATTACATCCCGACAAAAACGCTTCTCTGTTTCTCAGTTCAACACTGCCCCCTTACACAGTACACCGGTACTGCACTCCACGTGTGCTACAATGGAAATATGATTTGAACAACATTTCTAAAATAAAATTTTATTATAATTTCTTAATAAATCTTATAATTTTTTTATTTTTTGGGGTAAAAATTGGATGTTTACATATCATTTATTTTAATTATTACAATCTGCCTGTTATTTGTTGCACAGTATTATATATTAATATATTATTATTACAATATACATTTTTCTGAGCTTTTAGAGAACGTATTGCCTCGATTTAAAAAAATCAATGAAATACTTTAAGCTCTTAGTGTTTCTCATAAAGCATTTAAACAAGCTTTAAATAAGTAACACAACTACATCATTAACCTACTAAATAAATGCACACAATGTAATTAATTTTAACGTTAGGCTGCAATACTAGCTATCGATTATTATTTTTTATTCTTCTTCTTATTATTCATTCATTCATTCTTTCATCTTCTATACCCGCTTATTCCCTGATTCAGGATCACAGGGATCTGCTGGATTCTATCCCATCCGTCTCTGAAAGGGCGAAAAGCAGGAGAGGGACACCCTGGACAGGTCGCCAGTCCATCAAAGGACCACACACACACACACACACACTTCTATGGAAAATTAAGAATCACTAAATTAATCTAACATACATGTTTTTGGACTGTGGGAGGAAACCGGAGTACCTACGAGGGGTAAAAGTGCAAACTCCATACAGAAAGGCCCCTGGACCTTCTCGCTGTGAGGAAATGGAACTGTCTATTATTATTATTATTATTATTATTATTATTGTTATTGTTAATGATTTTAGATTCAGCAGTAATATTTCTAGAAGACTACATTATTAATCACCCATGTCAAAATATAAGTTGTTTAAAATGTAAAACTGCAATAAAACTAATAATTATTGATTTTTTTTTTTTGTTTGTTTGTTTTTTCTTTCTTTCTTTCTTTCTTTTAGGATTTTTATATTTCCTGTATTCTGACAGCAGTAATATTTGTGTGACGTGACAGAGATTTTCAATGATGCTTAGAATCCTTCTGAAATGTTACTGCTGTCAGAATAAAGGAAATAAAAAAAAACCCTGAATGAAAAAAAAAGACAAAAAAACAATAACCTATAGTTTTATATTTTAAACTACTTATTTTGACATGGGTGCTTAATAATGTGGTCTTCTGGAAATATAACATTTACCAGACATTCTTATCCAGAGCAACTTACATTTATCTTATTTATACAGCTGAGCAACTGGGGATTGGGGGCCTTGCTCAGGGGCCCAGTGGTGGTGGTTTGGTGGAGCTGGGAATCAAACCTACAATCTTCAGGTTGGTAGTCCAACACCCTAACCATGAGCCACCACTTCCCCTGTATGTATTACTGCTGTATGAGGATAAAAAAAATAAAATCCTGAATCAACAAAATCAATCAATAATCAATATCTGGTATTGCAAAGTGTTTAAATGATTTATTAGTTTAATGATGTAGTTTGTGTGGTTCTCATTGGAAGCTCGTTTAAAAGCTATAATAAAATACTCAGTGTGTTTTCTTAGAAAAATAGCAGAAAAAACCTTTGGTGGAGTCATACCGCCGCCTAGAGGAAGACTTAAATAAAGAAACATGTGTAATGCCCAATACTGCCCTCTTCTGGCAGAAAACGCTCATAGCACCGGCTGGTTTTATAGACGTTTAGACGCCGTCACACCTTGTGTGAGTGTGTGTGTTTGTGTGTGTGTGTGTGTGTGTGTATGGACCTGTTTATTTATTTGCAGTCTAGTGTGTTTTTGCAAAACTTTGCAAAAAGTTAAATAAAATATAAAATAGTTAAATAATGAAATAAATTACTGTAAAGTTTATTGTCGTCCTGCTGAAAGTTAAAGAGGAGTAAACAAATATGATCTCTTACCTGTGTGGTGTCTGTTGTCTGAAAGGAAAAGAACGAAATAAAAAGAGAAATGATTGCCATTGCGATTTAAAAGCAGACGTTTAAAACACACACACACACACACACACACACACACTCACAGCGGCAGGTGGGTTTGGGCGAGTCCCATGTGCCCTGTTTGGTGCACTCCGTCGTGTTCCTGCCCTCCAGGATGAAGCCGCTCAGGCAGCTGTATCTCAGCACGGTTCCCTCTACTGCCGGCCCAGGCGGAGACACCATTACACGACCGTTCTCCAAAGACGTCCACACCTGTGCACATGGCAGCACTGACACACACACACACACACACACACACACACACACACACACAAACACACATTTACATCTCTCTCTAAAACCCAATCCCAATTCTTTTTTTCCCTTTCCCTTCTCCTCCTAGGAAAATATGGGACACGTCATCATACGTGTAGTAAAAAACTCATTTCCTGTCACTAGACTTTTATTTCTGACGGGATATTTTGTCAAGTCATAAGGTAACGATATCTGGAATAAAAACATATGGTGGGCCTATCGTGCAGCAGTATAAAGTTAGCAAACATATTTAAAAACGTTTCCTTGATGAACATGAACAAAATAAAATATGCACGCAGCATTAAATGTAATGAAACAGATGATTGGTGGTGGTTAAATTCCTTATTTATGCCAACATACTTTTGGTAAATCTCCTTGGTTGCTTGGGCAGCCATGTTGCCTCTATAGCTAATGTAGCTTTCCATTTTTTAGACCATGTTTGTTTATGTTGTCTGTGTCTTGTCATGTGAGTCTTTCTGTCTTGTCATTGGTTGATTGTAAACAATTAACTAAACAAGAAACACCTAAACACAGTAAGGGAACAATCAACCAATGAAAATCAACTAATGACCAATGACTGTGTATCAGTTTGTCTTGGTTTTGCTTTGTTGCTTGTCACGGTATATGTTATAGACCCTGGTTTATGGTATGGTTGATGTTTATGTCCATGTTTTTAGGTTAAGTGTAAATAAATGACTTCGACACCATCCATCGATTCTTTATACCCGGTTATTCCTAATCAGGCTCACGGGGATCTGCTGGAGTATATGCCAGCTGTCATTGGGCAAAAGACAGGAGTCTCCCTGGACCCATCGCCAGTCCATCGCAGGGTATTTTAATATATGTCTTAGTAAATATTTGTGGCCATTATTTTTGTATGGGTTTAGTACAGCTACGAGCTGACATCTTTAAATAAAGTCTCAGTTTTCACGTGTAGAGCTGCACTAAAGGGTTATTTTGATAGTCGGTTAATCGGCAATTTATAACGATTAATAATAAAAATTGTTATTTATCAATTTTGTAGATTATGCAATAAGTTGAACTCTTCATTTATACCAGCTGTAACTGATGAATAAACCAAGGACGTTTTAAACTTTTATAAAATGTCAAACATTTATATTATGTGTATTTATTATTTTAGATTTTAACTGCTGCATGTACAAGTATATATCAAACACCTTTAATTGTCTTTTTCTGTGTTGGACTGCACGAGCACGAAATTGTCTTGCTCTACAGCGCCACACTGGTTAAACTGTGCTATTGCAGACCCTCACGTTAGGGCCTGAAAACAAAGTGACTATTGGACAACAAAAAAAATATTTGTCACCAATAAAGCAGCAGCTGGAATGTTTGAACGTACGCCTTTTCACGACTTAAGACAGCTGCGCAGGTGATGTCTGTGCAGGTCCGACGCCACTTGGCTGCTCTGAAGCTTTCTTATAAATAAAAACGTCTGGCAGGCTTAAATTAATGGATGATGCACAAACAAAACTCACTAATAATGCCAAGATTTGTGGATCTTTCTCTTACACAATGTAAGAAAAAAAGAGAAAAGTCCCACTTACAGCACTTGCTGCGCTGACTGAGATCCGTCCAGGTGCCATCAGGAAGGCATTTCCTAACCTTAGGACCCACGATGATGCGGTTCGCCCTGCAGATGTATTCAATCTCATAGTCCACGGGTAAAACCTGCACGTTGCGGATCTGAAACACACACGCTAGAGTTTAATAACCCGATTCCTTTTTATGACTCTGGAGTCATGAATCCTTCGCTTTATTTACTCAGATCAGTTTGGTTATTATGAAAAAAAGTTATTTTGTTGCTAACTATAGAATAGATGAATACAAACTGAAAATTAACCATTTAGTTGTTCTAAGTAGTTGTTAGCTAGTAACCCTAGAAAAAAGGATCTGATTTGTTTAGGAAACTTCCTGCATAGTCAGAAATATAAGAACCTCAAAATCGTGGCCACTGATTCATCTGATTCATTCGAACCGCGGGATAAAACAAATCTGTGTTTGCTGGATCTAAGTGTGTGTGACTTAATCAGTTCCCTCTAGTGGGACCATGGCAAAAGAGGTCAGAATTCTCATTAAGTGACCCAAAGAACTTGTGAGACTCCAATCCATTCGATAGGTTATTCAGAAGAACTCGAATCCGTAAGGGGGTTCAAAATTCTCATCTCTAACACACATTGATGCTAAACGCTAAACCAGTGGCACCACGAGGGATTGGGGGCGGTGTTCAGTAAAGATAATTCTAAGGGCCCACACACTTTGGGGGGCCCCAGAGATCTATTAGAGATTTATTAGTATTAACAGTGCGGAATGGGTGTGTTTTCGGGACCCAATCTGATATTCCTTCAAAGGGCCCAACACTGCTAGCAACGCCTCTGCGTTAAACATTTAAACACACTTTTAAAAAAAATCTCAACATTTATCAAATAGATAATTCAGGTAACCTGTTCTTGGGTCAGGCCTCTGTATCGTATTCCTCCATCTCTGGGTGGACGAATGATAGCGCAGCCTGGGGGGGGGGGAGATAGATAGAGAGATTGTAGTACCAATGCATTAAAGCTCTATGAGACAGTCTGGGAAAGTCTGGATCTTCACTTCCTTATATGTAAATGTTTTTGATATTCACATGACTGCCTCCTACTAATAGCCAGACACTAATAATATACGTTATGCTAACAACAACAACACAGATCACTACAAACTAAAAATTACACCTTAAACTCTATCTTGCAGCCTACGTTTAGTTTGACTAACATAGAAAAATATGTACAAAGACATTGAAGTCTATCGATTTCATATTTAATCTTACAATTTACAAAAAATAAAGTGAAATGCAGTTTCATCTAAAATGATTTGGTTTGGATTAAATTATTTTAAAGATGTCCACACTGTAACATCTGCTGTATTCCTCTATTCAACCACATTGTCAGTTTCATGGCAGGCAAGACTTTATTCTTAACCCTGGGAGATTTTTTATAGCTAACTATTGAAAGTTCTTATAAAATCTCTCATAAGCTCGAATCGCTTCGAATGATCCCACAGTGCTGATACAACAGTGCTGAAATCCATCACAAAGCCGAAGCCAAAGCCTCTACGAGTAGCATATGTCTATTTGACTAAGTATTATTAGCATTCGTCTATATTTCCTAGCATATTTAGCATATGCCTTGCATAATTATCAGCATATATTGTTAGCAGATATATGCAAAGTTATATCATTATAGGATTAGATCATATCTGTATGTCTGATCAGCCGCTTATTTCAATAAATGCATTTGTCAAATAATAATATCCCATTTTAGGATATTATTTACACAGAAATCAAGACATAAATTAGATTCTAGATTTCGTACGTGTTACATGTTTGTTTTTCAGGATAGCCATCAAGCTCTTGGATGAAACCAGCTCCTGTAAATTTTTTCATCCAAGCTTTATGACTTTCATTTTGCACAGGAAATTTCCTGAATCTAGTAAAATTTATATTTTAAATTCATAAATCTTCACACAAGAAATAAAAGCTGACCTTGTTGACTGCAAATCTATAGCATTGCAAAACAAAAAAAATGGCCTTAAATCAAAACCTTGTGGGACACCATACAGCATACAGGATCTGAGATCATGTTTTACTAGTGTAAGCTGTCAGTAATGGTTGCCAGTGGTTAAGGTTTGGATTGCCAACCAGAAGATTGTGGGTTTAATTCCCAGCATCACTAAGTTACCCCTTGCTGGGCCCCTGAGCAAGGCCCTTAACCCCTATTACTCAATTGTGTAAAAGAGATAAATGTAACACCAACGCCACACCACACCAATGACAACGGCTCTGTCCGAAATCGCATACTGCAGTAGTATGTACGTATGTATGTAACCATAAAAAAAGCGTTCTAGGTAGTATAAATGAAATCTGGACATTTTTTTCCAAACTGGAAGTATAAACACTACTTTTCTCTCATTGAGGTAAAAAACAAGACCGTGTAACTTCACACAACCAGGAAGAAACAGTCTCTTCATGTTGGCGGCAAGTAATTCTAATCTAATAATCCCTGGTAATTAGTTATATTTGCGACTAGAAATAACTAGTAACTACAAGTAATTACTATTTTAAAGTAAAGTTTTTGTGTGGGGGGGTAGGTTGTGGGGGGGGGGAAACAGGATGTTTTATATGTGTGTTGGATAAAAGGGATGTTTTTATATGTGAAACAGGATTTTTTTTTTTTGTCTGTGTGTGTGTGTGTGGGGGGGGGGGGGGGTAATAGGAGAGGTTTGAAAATCTCCTCCTGGGTCACCATCTATAGCGTCTGTAGAGTAGGAGAAATTACCCTGTTTCTCATCGGTTTCATCACTGTGACAAATTTAATTCTAAAATGTTAATTTTGGACATATTTGGCATCTGGTTTTATTTATCTGTCTATAGTTTTTGCAGGGTGACATGTTAAACAAGGGCTTAACACATTTTTCACTTTAAAATTTTAGCAAACTCCACTGAGGCGAGATGCATTTTGAACCCAAGGGTGCAGTTTATTACAAAATGTGACAAACAAACAAACTAAACTTGACAGACTTGACTAAACTAAATATAAACACTAACACTTGACATGAACACTTGCATAAACATCAACATGAACCTGAACATGAACATGAACATGAACATGAACATGAACCTAGCATGATCAAGAACTCACCACAGTGGTACAGAGAACAACAAACCACAAAGACACAAGGCTACAGGGGGGGTGTATATATACTGAACACATTACCTTGAACAAGACACACCTGAACACAATCACAAACACAAGACAACCAATGAAAACAAGACACAAAGACAAGGGGAATCACATGACAAGAAAGCATGAGGACAAACCAGGAAGTTGACAAAACAAACTGCCCAGGCTAGCTTAGCTAGCTAGCATAGAACAGCTTAGCTAGCTAGCAAAGCTTAGCCTAGACATAAAGCAATAAGCAATAACCTTGAAACAAGAAAAACATAAAACAAGAACATGACAACTAAAAACCCTGAACGTTACAAAACGAATGGGCCAGATTACTAGTAGTTTATGCGAAGTGACAAAGTAACTCTGGAGTAATTAGTATGGAGTTGACAAGGATTTCACTAGTAATTAAGGACGTTATTAAACACATTTTATATCTGACACATACTGTATATACTGTTTTTATGTCTTTATTAAAGAGGCAAATTGTTTTTGACAAAAGATCATTATTTAATTATTTTCCTTTTTTTTCTTCATTTGATCCTGATTAATGTAAATAAATGGAGCTGATAATAAAAAACTTATTTAATCTTGAGCTTGTCAGCATCACTTCCTAATTCTTATTATTATTATTATTATTATTATTATTATTATTATTACATGTTTAAGTTTGGCATAACCTGAGAAAACAGATCTATCATCAAATCATGCATTTAACTAATTGATTGGTATTTATTGTTCATAGTCAAGTTTTCCCCAATGCCAATACAAATGTTTAATAATTGTCGAATAACTAATGAGGAACTACTTTTGTCCTTAATGAGTTATTTCCTTTCTGCTTAGTTAATCTCGCTTCAATATTAATTAACGGTATTAATTTAAGCGTTAATGCTGTACTATACTAATATTAGTATAATATTACTTCCTGTTAACTACGACTACCATTATTCTAAAGCGTTACCAAATATTATTAATCATTTCACTACAGTTCTGTCTATAGTATGACATGAACCAAGTATAACAATTACAACAAACTAAATATTTTAGCAAATAATAAAATATAATACAGTATCACCCCACAGTCTTCTAGTTTTACTCTAGTAACTTGTGCAGTATTTACATTTGTGTTAACATTTACAGCATTTGGTAGACGTCCTTATTCAGAACGACTTACAGTTTTCTGTTTTATACAACTGAGCAATTGGTGGTAAAGGGTCTTGCTCAGGGGCCCAGCAATGGCAACTTGGAACATAGTTTTAGAAATCAAGCCCAGATCTTCTAATTACCAGTCAAACATTTTAACCACTGAGCTACGATTTCCGACTTTATTTACTACAATTTATCAAGTCACTAAAGTTACTATATACTATAGTATGCGGCAGTAAGATGGAGAAAAATACTGTAATATACTACAGTGAGCTCTGTGTGTGTGTGTGTGTGTGTGTGGGGGGGTGTCGCATCATATTTTAAAAAGTGTTTAGCAATTAGCATTACAGAGAACGATCATATAGCATTAGCTAATTTTATCCATGATCTAATGAGCCATGAGCTAATTCCCTAATTTGGGGTCACAGGGATCCCAGTCATCTCTGAAAGGGCAAAAGGCAGGAGGGGAAACACCCTGGACAGTTCTTTACAGAGCCACACACGCACACTCACTCTTATGGGCAATTAAGAATCACCAATCAACCTAACATACATGTTTCTGTGGGAGGAAACCAGAGAACCTGGAGTAAACCCACGCAAGCACAGGGGGAACATGCAAACTCCACACCAAAAAGGGGTCGAACCCGCGAATCGAACCCGAGACATTCTTGTTGTAAGACTAACCACTAAGCCACGGTGCTGCCCTACCGAAAGCGATAATATCATTAAAGGGGGTCTCAGACAAAAAAAGGTGGGAACCACTGTACTCCACTATACTACAATTTACTACATCTTACTGTACTGAATCCTGAAGTATATTATGGTATTTTTTCATGTAGGAGTATGTGTATCTTTTGGAGCAGCAGGTGGCGCCCTTTCTCTTCTTTAAAAAAAAACACTATTGGAAAAAACGACAGCTGTGAGTGAGAGGAGGCACGGGATTTTAGCTAAGGTATCATGCCAAATGAGTAAGGTTGGCCATGTTCATGCTTCTGCTGTAATTGAACAAGAAGGCCATGTTTCATTCAACACTGAAACGTGACGAAACTAGATTAGTGAATCCGATAGGGACTGGATAGATTCTGGGTACGAAAGCTGGAGGTAATACCAGAACATATATGACTGCTGAAATATCATGCTCTTACTTCCATCCAATTAAAAGCAGCTTTTTATTGGCTCTCAGGTTTTCAGTGCGCTAAGAGTGAGCAAGTAATAGCTGCTTAAGTCTGTTATTACAGCCGCGCTTACCTTATGTGTCACCGACTAATAACAGTAATTATCTAGTCCTGCATCAGTGACCAGAAAAGGGCCTAGCGAGTGTGTGGAGGTGTGCGTGTGTTTGTAATGTAAGTGCTCATGTTTGCGAGCGTATAAAGCAGCTTTGTTGTTTTTATTATTATTATTTTGTTCCTAAGTAACAAGGATTTTCTAAAGGCATGTAAATGATCATGTTTATAGCACTGATATTGCTATAAATGTCAGCGTCGGAGCAAATTAAGTACAACCTTTAACGAGAACAACATGATTTGCGTTAATATTGCGCTCTAGGCGTCGGTTTGGTGTATAAATATTATACGATACATGATTTCCGTCCTCGCCGATGCGTTCCAGCAGCTTAATACTGCTGATATTGTGTGGACTAAAAGGACACAACAGCCCGGTCAGGCCTGCAGAGTCTGAGGTAGGAAACAGCCAATTAAGGCACGCTTGAATGGACCTGATCGAAATTTCCTGTTTCCAGATACACACTAATTCCACTGCTGACTGAAAGCTTCAACGTTCAGGGGAAGAAAAAAACAAAGCATCATGGATTGAATTTTCACACACGAAGCTTATACCCGAACACTTACACTTCCTAAAGACAGAGTCCTACCTGCAGAGGTATTGTGTGAAGCCTCAGCCAAGGAGACGAATATGAATATTATCAGGTGGAAAAATAAAAGCGTCATACCTCCACCTGTAGGGAGAGATAAAAGAAAGAGAGAGATAGAGAGAGGGAGAGGGAGAGACATGAGAACAAGAGAGGAGAAAGAGAAAAGAGAGAAAGAAAAGAGAGAAAGAGAAGGAAAGAGATGGGGAGAAAAATAAAAGGAAAGAGATGGGGAGAAAAATAAAAGGAAAGTAAAGAAAGAGAGGGGTAAGGAGAGAGAGAATGAGATTGAGGGAGCAAAGAAAAAAAACGAGACAGAAGGAGCAATCGAAAAAAAGAAAGAAAAGAGATGGAGAGAAATACAAATGGAAAAAAGAGAAAAAGGGAGAGAGAGAGAAACAAAAAAAGAGACGGGGAGAAAGACAAACAGAAGGGAAGAGAAAAGGGCGGGGGGGAATGAGAAAATAAAGAGAAAAGAAGGGAGAGGGAAAGAAATGGTAAAAAAGACAGAAAGAAAGAAAATACATAGAAAAGTGAGAGAGAGAGAATAAGAGCGAGGGAGAGGAAGAGAGAGAAAGAAAGACAGAGATAGGGAAAGAGAGACAACAAAAAAGAGAGAAAGAGAAAGAGGGAGAGATAAAGGAAAAAAGAGAGAGCGAGAGAGAGAGCGACAGAGAGACAGAGAGACAGAGAGGATAAATTAAGATGATTATCTTATGGATGTATCAGGATATCAGGTCATTATTGTGCACTGCGGTGTGTCGGATTTAAACCCGGTCTGATAACATCAATTGACTCTGGATTCATTAATGAGTTTTATTAGAAGGAAGAGAAAGGAAAACCTTTGACACATCAACATGAAACATTAAAATCTAATCCCAATAGCAAGATCAGACACTGAAGAAGAAATCAGACTGTCATGGCTTTCACTCCAGCGAGAAAAACTTCGCTGGTAGTCTGAGTTTAAATACTATTGGAGATTTACTGCTTGGCCTTTAACCTTGAAACGCTCAGCTTATGATGTAAGTCATTTTTCGATAAACGTCTCAGCCAAATGAACACATGTAAATGATTTATCAACTATCTTAGCATGGATAATTAAACGAGCGAACGGGGAAATCATTCTGTTACTCGTTTAAAAGAGAGTAGAACCGTGATGGATTGAGAGATTGATTGCCGGGAGCACCGGTGGCTCGGCGGGTTTAGGCTCCGGGACGCCGGTAGAACAATTGAGTGTTTAAATCCTGCTATTGAAGCTACCTCGTGGGGTTCTCAGTCGACACGCCTCTATTGTTCTGGATAACCTTTTCATTCGTTTTCAGTGACAGCTTTATCCTGACCAGGGTCCGGCGGATCTAGAGAACATTCCAGAAAGACTAGGATTGATATTGCCACATACCCTGGATGTGGTTGGAATAAACACTGATGAATAAGTGTACATGTTTATAATTCATATATTTATTTTAAGAGCTGAAATTAGGGCAAAATTTTGCCACCTTTTGCAAATAGCGTGTTAATTCCTTGCTTTCTTTGGAATAAAAATTGCAGCTTTCGCTATAGCGGTTCGCTAACAGAGGTCCAGATACTGGTGAAGGAGTACCACAGAGATTGCAGAGGAACAAAGATCCCTGAACCAACATCAGATCTACTCCAGAGTACCCAGCGCTCACTTTACAAGTTAAAGTTTAAGTGCACTTTGGTCACCTGGCTATCACATCCATATGTTTTTCTTAACCATTCTATTCCAAATGTAAATGTGCAATACTGTCGGTGGCAATCACAGACCTACCTGGGGCCCATCGGTAGGAGATATTGACACCTTAATCAGTGAGCTACCACTTCCTAATACCATAATCCACAGTAAACCTGATCTGTGACAAAATACCCAGCAGAAGTCCAGATCCTGGCAAAGGAGTACCGCAGACTCTTTACTTTACCCCTGAACCAACATTATACCTACACCAGAGTACCCAGGGCTCTATCACTGTACAAGTTAATGTATAAGTACACAATAATGATAAACGTATTGGGTCACTTGACTATCAAATCCATATGTGTTTTTTTGTATACATCCTATTCCAAATGTAGTTACATTCGTTTCTCTTATAATAACCTCCACACTTCTGGAAAGACAGATCCACCAGACTTCCACCAGATTATGTCATGTGTCTGCAGGGATTTGATCATTCAACCACTATGTGGGAAAGTGGTGGCTCATGGTTAAGGTGTTGGACTGCCAACCCGAAGATTGTGGGTTCGATTTCCAGCCTCACCAAGCCACCACTGTTGGGCCCCTGAGCAAGGCCCTTAACCCCCAATTGCTCAGTTGTATAAATGAGCTAAATGTAAGTCGCGTCTGCCAAATGCTGTAATAGTATTAATAAGATCAGACACTATTAGTGAGGTGGTGAGGAGGTCTGGGTTATTCATTGTGCACAGGGGCATTGTGATAGCAGAACAGGGTTTGAAGCTCTTGGTTGCAATAAAGAAATACTGTAATGCTACAGCATTCCAGACAACTATGTGCTTGAGATTTTGTGGCAACACTTTGTGAAAGACAGAGTTATAGTAGGTGGGTGTTTTTGGTCAGGTATCCACAAATATTGAGCGTAGAAAGGCACTAAAGACTGCAACATATCAGATGCCTCTATTGCAGTGGTAATAAGGTGAAATAGAATTAAGGTTTTGGATCAGGCCAATAATTAATACATTTACTAGTCCATTTTCCACACGGTTTATCGACCATAGGTTTATAATAAAATAAGAAGAAACTTCTGTACTGTGTCACTGCAGACTGCAATATGCAGAGGGATTCAACCCTTCTGCATCTTCTTCTTTAGTCAGTAACCAAAAATAGCAGTAGAGACTGCAGTAGCGGGAAGCAAATGGACATGGAACCGAGCCTTTGCTAATCTAATCTTAGAGAAGCTTTAGAACAGAAGCAGCAGCAGCAAGCAAATTGACAAGATGAAGAACATCCTAGTAGGAGCTCAGTTTGCAGGCAAGTCTGTCAAATGCATTCAGTCGGTTGAAACCTCACTCGGAAATCTGCCAATGCTTTGGAAACATTATATCTTGAACTTGGGTTGATGGGTGAAAGAAAACAAACAAAAGCACAATCCTGTCTGACCAGAGCCCAAAACAGCACCTACCCTGATCTTGGTTTGTTCTCCCTGCTGCCCTCTAAGAAGAGGTTCCGCAGCATCAGGACCAGGACAGGCAGATTCTGCAATAGCTTTATCTCCCAAGCAATCAAATGTTCAAATCACACTAACCTCCACTGCTGTTCAACACTATTATTATGTGCAATGATGCAGAAACAAGTGCAATATGTATAATATGTGCAATATGACCCAAGATATTTATTTCCCCTGTATATTTTTGTACACATATGTTTTTATAATAAAATTTCAGTTTTATTATTTCACATTTTATGGTGTAAATCCAACAGTGAGTCAATTGTTATTCCTTCTCAATGGAATAGCTAATAAAGTAGCTATTCTGTTCTTCTAGAACGAAGAAGAAGTGGAAGCTGAGTGGTGGAGAATTAGCTACAGATCCATCAGAAGATCATTAGTTCAATCCCCAAACACAACTAAGCTGCCACTTCTGGGCCCTTGTTGCCATTATAAATGAATGAATGAATGAATGAATGAATGAATGAAACAACAAACAACCCTCCAACTCAATAGGGTTAAGTTCCGGAAAACCCAACAGAAGTCAAAAGAAGTCGAAATGGTAGCTTATAATTTAAAAGGAAAGAGATGGAGAGAATGAGAGAGAGGGAGAGAGAGAGAGAACGGGAGAGAGAGAACGGGAAGGGAGAAAGAAAAAAAAGAAAGAGGAAAAGAAAGAAAAAAGGTGGAGAAAAAGACAAAGAGTGAAAGAGAAAGACAGGAGAACCCCAATTCGATGGGGTTAAATTCTGTAAAAGTCTAAATATTGAAAGATGGGAGAGTGGTGGCTTAGTGGTTAAAGAATGCACTAATAACAGAAAGACTGGGGTTCAATTCCCAGCACCACCAACCACCACTATTGGGCCCCTGAACAAGGCCATTAACCCCCCAATTGCTCAGTTGTATAAATAGGAGATAAATTTAAGTCGCTCTGCATAAGGGCGTCTGCCAAATGCTGTACATGTAGATGATATTGCATTCTGAAGTAGCCCATGGTAGCTTATAAGAGCAGCCACAAAATGTATGTAGGTTGCATGTTTCAATAATATCACATTGTTGTTACATTTTTCTTGAATATTTTGTGTATCATATGTATATGTATTGTAACACCAAAAAATCGTAACTTGGTATATCGTAAGTGGGCAACATGGTGGCTTAGTGATTAGCACTGTTGCCTCACAGCAAGAAGATCTCAGGTTCATATCCCCAGCAGGGGTCTTTCTGTGTGGAGTTCCCCCAGTGCTTGCGTGGGTTTACTCCGGATACTTCGGTTTCCTCCCACAGTCATGTATGTAAGGTTGATCGGTTCTAAACTGCCCATAGGAGTGAGTGTGATTGTTTGTCTGTTTGTGGCCTTGTGATGGACTGGTGACCTGTCTTTTACCCAATAACAGCTGTTATAGGAATAAGCGGGTATGGACACTGGATGGATAGATATTACGAGGGCCGTCTGTACTTTTATCAGCAGTGTTAGGGTAGACATTTAAGACGGAAGTACTGTAATTTGCCCAATGCCCACTGGGGAGCAATTTAGCAAGGATAGGGCAGTAGATTCCCATAATGATGCCTAATGATGCCACAGTGGAGTGAGAAGATATCACATGCACCTGTTCCTCCTTTTTAAAGCTATAATAACCCATGTTATATTTCTGCGTGCTGGACTCATTTTTAAAGCCAATCTCCCCCGAGTACTTCTCTCTCCGAGTGCTCCGCCGCTTAGTTGCCTCTGTTTGTTCTCGTTTAACTGTCTGTGTCGTTCCTCTCCCCTTGGAATCTTTCGTTCATACCTTAAATTGCTGTGTGGAATTTCCCAGGTGTCAGTTCTCAACTGTTCTGCTCTATCTTGCTATCTATCAGTTTTCGCTACACTTTTTAGAAGGGCAACGCTGACTAACCTCTAAAGCACTTGATAATAGCATGAAAAAGAAATAATTAATAAATAATTAACTGAATTCTTTTTTGTTTGTATGAAACAAGAGTCTGTTCATTCACTTAAATTATCTAATCTTACTTGATTCATCTATGTAACATGAGGGTTTAAGCGTTAAATGCATCCATCCATGAATGTCCGTTGCAGACATTGCATTAAAATGACAGTAAGAATTATCTTCACTTTCAAACTGAGGAGACACAGAAAGCAAGTCAATCAATACAAAAATGTACGTTGGAGTACTTCTCCTTCACTGTACATTGTTTAAAATATAAAAATAACATAAAACCTAAGATTGAGCCTTGTGGCACTCCTTTGATTGCATCCTTACGCTACGACCTAACGCAAAAACACTTTCCGAGGTCATAGCAGGGTCTGACAGCCTTTTTAACTCTGATTGATTGACAATGTTGAAAGGTCATAAAAAGGGCAGCTTGTTATCTACTGACCTGAGATATCTGAACATGACAGCTTTAAAACAGAACCAAAACCAGTCATACTAAAACAAATGATCAGAGCAATACAGATTGAACTATAGAAAACAGTTTCATTCGAACAGTTACATCAAAAAAAAAGAAAGAAAGAAAGCTCTTCCTATGAACAGAAGGAACTGAAAAAGACTGAAAACTGAAGTGATAATAATATAATAGCAAGGCTACAAAAAAGAAAGAACAGAAAAGGATGCATAAAATGCACTACCCTCCAACCCAACTAACCAAGTTTATTTTTATTTAATTAATTAGTTACAACTTCTTAAATGTGCTTATACACTGATTATAGAATAACAATTTCTATACCAACAGTTTCTGATTTTACATTCTGTAGTGTGAGACAACATACAGATTTCTAGTAATGCACTCGTTTTAAAGCTTTTTTTTAATTTAATTTTAATTGCAATGTTGAAAAGAGTCTCCAGTTTCAGCACAATGTAACAATCAGAACTAAAACTGTAACTAAAAGATAAACAGGCTGATTTTGGGCCAATGTCTCCCCATCCGACGATCATCTTGGTGGTTTGAAAGCTTATCTTATCAGATAATTCCTGTGGTGTGAGGTGTGTTAACAGTAACTAAATCTGCTCGGAAAAATGTGTGAGGGGAATCTTGAGAACAACTGCGAATGCAATCTGGAGATTATCATGTGAAATGAAAAAATAGAGAGGCAATATCAGAAGGCAATATGACAGAAGAATTTTTTTTAATAATCATTCCTAACACTATCATTGTGTTCTTCCTGCCTATTGTACGCCATGTTTATTCTCAAGTTTTAAGAGATTTTGCAAAATTTTCAGTGTTCGGAAATAATAGGGGCAATATATTAATTGAAAAACCACTTCATATCTCTGAGACCACCAAGTACTTGTTCATAGGCAAGTACGTGTTCAATCAACATCAAAACAATATGTCCATTTATACTGACGGAAAATGTCTCCTAAGTAAGCGGCAGGGTGGCCTATTGGGTTGTGCTTTGACATATATAGCGCTATTGCACTAAGTGTCCCGAGTTCGATTCCGGCTTGTGGGCCTTTTCCGATCACTTCCCGCTCTCTTATTTTACTTCCTGTCCTATTTACTCAACACAAGCAAACATATATCTACAAAAACAGAATGTTCTTTAAGACAATTGTAATTTCTCACGCAGAGTGGAACACCAATGTACCTTTTCTGCCCTGCCTACTTGTGCTCTTAATACACACTTTCTGTAAGTACGTGTCCAAGAGAGTTCTCTTAAGGATATTACCCAGAATTCGTCTGGTGGTGTGATGTTTTAAACCAACGCAGATGGGTGAAGTGCCTTAAACCGTTCCTATGCTGCACATTAGCAAACTTGTTCTCTTGAGCACTTATCAACTGGAGTGTGCACTTCCAAAATTCACACTTTGTGGAAGACCCTAGGGCGCAGTGTAGGTATTGGAATAGGACCAACGTACGTGATAAACGGGAACTTGCTATAGGATGTATAAAAAAAGTTGATTAATGATGTAGTTGATTAGTTTTCTACAACAGCACAACCCCAAAGCATCATTCCGTCATTTCGTTTTAAATATTGATGAAATACTACAATATTAAATATGCCAAATCAACAGGTAGAACTGACCTGACAATGAGGAAAGTAAAAAGGTAAAAAAGTGGAAAAGGCCAGAAGATGGTTAAGATACGAGAGCATTGGAATTTAAACTATTGCTAACTGAACAGAGAGACAGAGCAAAAGATACAGTATCAGAGAGAGGCTTTGATCTCATCAAATTCTCCCGTCCCACTTCCAGCTTCTCAGTGTCCTTCTGGCTGCCCCTCTGAATGAGTCATCCTCTGCTAGGCGTCGTCCCTCGCGTGAAACCGAGCTTGGAGACACCCGCTCATCCATATTCCATCTCCACCCAGCTGCGCTGTGACTCAGAGGTGTTTCAGCACATGCCGTTCGCAGTGAGATGGACGCAGGAGAGGAGATAAATGATTTCCACAGACCATTGTTTTCTCATCTCGTGTGGCATCTTTTTTGATTAAAGCGCGTGTTGCGCTATGATAAGCGGTTAAGAAAAACGGGCAAGTGCAAGATGTAGTGGCTGCACTGTAGCACTTAGACATGATGAGAGCCTGAGCTTCAGAGAAGAGACGGCAAGCCGAGCGGGAATCTGGGACGGGACCGGCGCCGCACTGTGAAGGAGTAAGGGTGTGTGTGTGTGTGTGTGTATGTGTGCATTCTATAAAAGGCACACTCTTTCTTTTAACAGCACACACAAACATACTCGAATTACACACTCAACTAACAACCAGAGCAGTGTGAATAAATTCGATAGACTTGCCCAATTCCTGCGCTAATCTGATATGCAGGTGGGAAGGTTGCGAGAGGGAGCGTGCTACTCCAGGCATGATAGACTCGGCGCATTTTTACAATGGAAAGCAATTTCTGCAGCTTGTGCACAGTGCTGGAGCTCTCTCTGAGGGGCACGAATGAATACATGTGCCGTAACGCGTTTCATGCGACACAATGAAAGCAGGTGTTTTTTTTTTTCTTTGAGCTGCTTGCCTAAAAATGACTGCTCACAGCAGAAAGCAAAACGATAACGGCTAAAGTAGGGCCTGAGTGATTACAGATTATTGCAACAATTCCACCGTGTAGAAGCCATGCTGAGAGTGCTGCACTGTTTCCAGCTGCTTCTGGGGTGTATGCATGAGTGGAAGCGTTGAATGATGAATAGGTGAATGGATGATTTATTACCACATATTTCAGAAGACTTTGAAAGAGAAAGAGAGAAAAAAAGGGAGAGGAAGAGAAACAAAGAGAGAGAAACAGAGATAAAAGTGTAATGAATAGTTGGATAGATGCATAGATGGATGGATGGATGGATGGATGGATGGATGGATGGATAAATAGATATATAGGTGGATGAATAAATAAGTGAATGGAAATATAGGTGGATGGATATATGGGTGGATGGATATATAAGTGGATAAATATATAATGGTGGATGGATATATAATAGATAAAATGATTTGGATGGATGGATGGATGGATGGATGGATGGATGATGGATGGATGGATGGATGGATGGATGGATGGATGGATGGAAGGAGGGAAGAATGGATGGATAAATAGATATATAGGTGGATGAATAAATAAGTGAATGGAAATATAGGTGGATGGATATATGGGTGGATGGATATATAAGTGGATAAATATATAATGGTGGATGGATATATGAATAGATAAATGAATGATTGGATGGATGGAAGGAGGGAAGAATGGATGGATGGATGGATGGATGGATGGATGGATGGAAGGAGGGAAGAATGGATGGATAAATAGATATATAGGTGGATGAATAAATAAGTGAATGGAAATATAGGTGGATGGATATATGGGTGGATGGATATATAAGTGGATAGATATATAGGTGGATGGATATATGAATAGATAAATGAATGATTGGATGGATGGATGGATGGATGGATGGATGGATGGATGGATGGATGGAAGGAGGGAAGAATGGATCGATGGATCAATGGATGGATATATAGATAGATGAATATATAGGTGGATGGATATATAGGTGAATGAATATATATAGATGGTTGGATGGATAGATAAATAGATATATAGGTGGATGAATAAATGGTGATTGGAAATATAGGTGGATGGATATATGGGTGGATGGATATATAGATGGATGGATATATGAATATATGAATAGATAAATGAATGGATAGATGGATGGATGGAAGGATGGAAGAATGGATCGATATGTCGATGGATGGATATATAGATGGATGGATATATATAGATGGTTGAATGAATAGATGGATGGATGGATGGATGGATGGATGGATGGATGGATGGATGGATGGATATCTTATCCATAGCTTTGGGTAGCCACAGCTTTTTAACCTATTGTAGCTTATCTCAAAGGAAAGACAAATGGTGGATACATGGATGTTTACACAAAGGATTGGATGGATAGACGATAGTATGGAAATTAAATAACTACTAGAAAATGGATGTATTGGTTTCCTGGGATAGATAGATAGATAGATAGATAGATAGATAGATAGATAGATAGATAGATAGATAGATAGATAGATAGATAGATAGATAGATAGATGTGAGTGTGTTGGTGCTCTGAAGCATTAGCATGGCTCATCAACACAAACCCACACAAATCCACAGACACTAATGTGGGCACAGAGGCATAAAAATTCGTGCACCTGAGGTGTAACACTCTCTCTCTCTCTCTCTCTCTCTCTTCCTCTCTCTCATTCACTGTGAAACTAAAAGTCGCTGTTAATCTTACTCCTTCTCCTCACTCTCATCTTCCTCTTTCCTTACTTAACTCTACACATTCTGTAACCGGGTATCCACAGCCTCATCTACAGCGTGCCTCTGTTCTTACAAATTTTTTCACCAGAAAAAAAACGTGGCAGCTTTCCCATAATCCCTTCTTTTGACATGTGACAGTCCTGCTCAGGACGATTAACAGAAGGCGAACCAAAAGCTTCCTTTGACTGCCTCGTTCTGTTGCCAGGCAACCATTCATCTAACCCTCCTTCCTTTCCCTTTTCGTCCTCTGTCTCTCTCACTCGCCAGTCCATCACAGCGCTCATTGTTCCCCCACGGGGTCAACACACACAAAGAAAGATGTGAGAGAAGAGGGCGGGAGGGTCATGACCCAACATCATGCACTGACAGGAGAGCGTCCATTTTCAGAAGGCAGACATGTTTCACACGTGTCCTGTCTCACTCTCAGTTCATGCTTGACGCATACCAAGTGATAACCCACAATCCCTAGGCTTTGATTGGCTTTTCTGCATTCTGATAAGGAAGACAGATCGAAAACATGCCAGCGTAGCTGATGTGAATCACTGAAACTTGGTTTGTGTGTGTGTGTGTGTGTGTGTGAGAGAGAAGATATTTCCTAACCAGGGACACGTATCCTTTTATGTACACTCAGGCATCAATATTGATCAACCGTATGCAAGCAGATGCGGGTAAAGTAGCCAAAAAATTTGACTACAATTACAACTGCTTATACAAAAACTGACTTGACTAAGAGTAACAGTATTAATATTTAATGCGATGTGATGAAGAGAGTAATAAAATCTGGAATGATGAGATTCCTCCTGTTGTGAGTTATTAGTTACTTTGGATCTGATTGAATGAAGGGAAAATCCTGAATCCAGAAAACAATACTAACAATCACAGCTACATAAAATACATGTTAATAAAAGAGGATAAAGAAGTGAGTGTGTGAGATGTGATAGTAACTTACAGTAAGATTAAAGTGTCCATAGTTACAGAATCTCTCTAATAGTCATTATTATGAAACTTTACTGTAAGATGTTTCCTCAGGTTGGAGCTGGAGGTCCTCTACACTGATATCAGCACTTGTTTTGGTCACACTGAAGATGTCACATTATGGAACTGTTGGTTTTTCTCCATTGGAGTGTATAAACGGATTGAATGTTGAGTCATGTGTGTTTCTGTCTCTACTGATATTCTCACTTCTTCTCCCTCTTCAGTCGTTATTTTCTGAACTGAAGGCGCTTTAATAAATGAACGTGTTTCACGTACGAACTTCAGACGACTGCAGTCTATCGCGAGACTCGACATCTCATTATACACAACATGATGGACACTAATTATTAAAACTACATTTACATCATTAACATTTAATAGTAACAAAGTCACGCCGTCAAATATAGAGAAGTAAAAGTAAATTTACATTTACAGCATTTAGCAGGCGTCCTTATCCAGAGCGACGTACATTAATCTGTTTTATATAACTGAGCAACTGGGGGTTAAGGGCCTTGCTTAGGGGCCCAACAGCGGCAGCTTGGTAGTGCTGGGAATCGTACTCCGATATTTCAAATAGCAGTCCAACAGCTTAACCACTGGGCTACCACTTTCCCAAACGATTAAAAATGAGGCAGCGGTGGCTTTAAATGGTTAAGGCGCTAAGTTGTTAATTGGAAGACCAGGAAGACCTGGATTCAAGCCCCACCGCCGCCAATCCTTGGGAAAGACCCTTAACCACTACCTGGTCTGAAGCACTGTATCATAGCTGATCCTGCGCTCTGGTCCCCAACTTTCTAAAATGAGATATGCGATGAAACAAATTTCACGCTGCTGTAAAGTATATGAGTTTAGGTTCCTACCCCCTTCTGTAAACACCTTCCATCAAAACCCTCTACATGCACACTCAACACACCAAAAAAAATTTTTTTTCTCTGCAGAATGTAAAACTTTAGAAGCATCGACTCTAATTCCTCTAAAATCGCAGGAGACGTCTGGGTTTGGAGGCAGTGGGCCGGTTCGATACGTGACCAGACATCAAGAGATGAAGGGCAAGAAAGTGGAATGTGAATCCAATAAGCCTTTTTCATATCAAGCAGTCAGTAATCAAGGAGAAAAAGAGAAAGAGAGAGAGAGAGAGAGAGAGAGAGAGAGAGAAAGAGAGATCTCTTTCACGTCTCTGGCCCTCACCTTCTCACGCTCCTTTCCGCTGGCCTTGTCTGGTGCTTGAGCTCTTACACACAAATGCACACAGACAGGGTGTTAAATTATACAAATGAATTCTGGTCATTCATTAAAAGCTCGGACGCAGGAAAGCGCGCACACCTGCGCAAACACGAGAAGCAAAGAAGCATCGCATCCTCACATTAATCAACACGTGCAACGGCGTACCGGACGAAAGGTTAGCGTCGACGCTCATCTGCCCAGCGCTTTATTTTCCATATAAAAAAGGGTCAAAATTCTCATAAGTGACTGACATTTAGCACCGTGCACTCCCGGGATTCTGCCAGAGGGAGGGGGAAAGGGCACCATTTCTCTTTTCGGTCTGATAAGATCTGGGATAATAAAGAAAAAGGAAGAATGCAGAAAGTCAGAGCAAAAGCTGCTATGAAAGAACAGACACGCCGGCAGTGAGGTGAAGACAGTAAGATGGCGATTCAGGACGACTCTACTGAGAATTAAAAAAAACCCATCAGGAATATTTCAATGTCACATGTCAGACAACACCTTAAGGGCAGTACCTGTCAGGCGCATACTGTATGAACATTGCAGTGATCCAATAAGATGTAATTTTGAGATGGATTAACAGGAAATGATGCGATATAATGAGATTCTGTGTAGTGGATTCAGTGCTGTGAGGAGTAGAAGGTCAAGGACAATGACTAACATGAGAAGAGGACACGCCTCCTTCGGTGTTACAGACAGGCAGAAGAGACACGCCCACTTTGTTACGAGCGACAATTACCAAAGCCACACCTCTTTTAATAAGACTTACCTCCTTTACTGCCCTACAAACACACAGGCCACACCCTTTCACTGATTCCCAGCCACACAGACCACACCCCCTTCACTGACTCCCAGCAGCACAGACCACATCTCCTGTACTGGTTGTCAGTCTCACAGACCACACCCTCTTGACTGACTACTAGTCACTTAGACCACACCCCCTTTACTGACTCCCAGTCGCACAGACCACACCCCCGTCACTAAATCCCAATTACACAGACCACACCCCTTCATTGATTCTTAGTCGCAGATTCTCAACACCAGACCAACCCACACTTCACAGACCACACCCCTTCACTGATTCTCAGTCACGGACCACACTCCCTTTGTTGATTCTTAGTCACACAAACACACACCCCACAAGCACATAGGCCACACCCTCTTCATGAACTAATATTTAAACCCAGAAGCTGTGAAGTTAATGTGATAATGTTTTTAAATTAATACTATGTTATGTGCAGGGACTTATTTAGACACCCACTAATAGCGCACGCTGGGGTACAGATACATACACACACACACAAGCACACACACACACAAATATCAAATAGAAAACCCGCTGAGAGCCCAGCATGAGTGGGTATTTATAAAAGAGATGGAAGGGGTTATTAACAGTAGCAGAAAGCTTATTGGCAGCATTGCAGCTCTCAAGCCTCGAGCCAAACCACAATTTACATTGCATATACACCACACACCACACACACACACACACAAGCACGCACACACACGCTACAGCAACACAGCGAGTCAACTTGTCTTTCCGAAGCAACTTTGCCGCAGACCCTGACATTTCATTTCTCCTGCTAGGCTGTGAATCTGCTGTCTGATATTTCACTACATTCGCAGATCAGCTCACACACATCAATCCTGGCTCGGTTTCAGAAGTGTTAACAGAATGCACGTTCGTTAAGGCAATTCTATTTTAATTGTCTCTCCGTCATTATACAGAAACGGGACGCTGGAGAGAAGCATTTTAAAAATAATATCTAAATAGAAAATTTCAACATTTAATCCCGTCAGTATTTTTAATGTGCTTTTGTTCTATTAGTGAACATTTAAAATGCAAAATCTAAGTCCCCCGGTACCAGGGAACATTCCCAGGACATTCAATAGCGTTCTTTAAAGGTTGTGTAAATGTTAGCACAAAAGGTTATTAAAATAATGTTTTTAAGGCGGCGAGAGCGGACGCAGCGTTGTGTTTTTATTTGTACTTATACAACCTACAGCTGTCAAGACCACTGTGCACTTCAAACATGGTAACTGTATTAATTTTACTGCATTGTGTATTTTGTTCTCGTTATTTCTTTTGTTTTCTTCTTTCATATTTATCTTCTTTTTACATTTTCACTTTTGAGTGCACTATCATTCCGGTGAGCAAGTATAGTTTCAGTGCACTCCCTTGAGCAATGACAATAAAGACTATTATTATTATCATTATTATTAAAAAGTTCCTATAATATTTTAAATATTCTTGTAACTTCTTATATTAATGTTTAAAACGTTCTAACAACAACATTCTTGAAACGGCTTTAGAAATTTTATTGTACTTGATAAAAGTTTTTATAATGGTGTCAGAATTGCTAACAACATTCTTAAAACATCTTTATAAAGTTATTTGTACTCAATAAATGTTCTTATAATGTTGAGATAAAAGGTTCGTAGAACATTGCTCTTGGAATGTCTTCAGGACGTTATTTGTTCTTAATAAACGTTCTCGTAATGTTGATAGAAAAACATTTTTTTTACAACGTTCTCAGAATGTTATATTCTCTGTATGTTTCCATAATTGTAAATTGATCTGGGAAACCCACCGGATGTCCCACTAGGAAGCTTTCAGGGATCTTTTTGTAGAAGTTGGGTTTTAATTACATTGTTATTCTATAAAATCCTTTCTATTTATCATCTCTTAAAATATAAGCTTAAGTTTAAGAACACACCCAGCAGTGTAAGTTCCTCCCAGCTTCCTTTACATTCATGGCATTTAAAAAAACACCCTTTTACAGAGCAAATAAAAATTTATTTCATTTATACAACTGGGCAATTGGGGGTTACGGGCCTTGATCAGGGGCCCAGCGGTTGTAACTTGGTGGTCCGTTTCTGGTTAAAGAACAAGACTTTAACCATTACGCTACCACGTCCCCTACATTTAGTTTGTTTACATTTACAGCATTCGGCAGATGCCTTTATTCAGAGCGACTTACATTTATCTCAACTGAGTAACTGGGGGCTGAGGCTCAGGGGCCCAACAGTGAAGGCTTGGTGGAGCTGGGAATCAAACCCATAATCTTCAGGTTGGTAGAACAACACCTTAACCATGAGCCACCACTTCCCCTGAAGTTTGTTATAGCATTTACACTTCGTTACAGCAAATTGTTTTGTTTAAAGAAAAAAAGAATTGGTAGTAAGTGTGTTGGGTTGTCAGGTGTGACTGTGTGGCTATAGAAAATCCACTGCTGGGTCCTTTGAACAAGACACTTAACCTCTAATTGCTCAGTTGTATAAAAGAGATAAATGTAAGTTGATCTGGATAGGGACATCTGCTAAATGCTGTAAAAGTATTATAGTAAAGTAGTTGTAGTAGTAGTAGTAGTAGTATAGTATAAAAAAGATCTGCAAAACCACATAACTACTTCGGGTTTCACTTCTGTCAACCAAGAACAGGATTTTGAGACTCCAGTGTGCACAGGAACTGGAAACCCCTTACAGAACAAGGCGAATTTAAATAATTTTCAGCCGAGCGAGCAGATGTAGAGGAGTGCCTATTAAAGTGAGTGTAAATTTAATCACTGTTGTACTTAAGACTGTCGAGACAAACCAAGTCTAGAGAATCCAAGGCAAAGAGTACAGAACACACACATACTGACACACACACACACACACACACACGTCTTACTGACGCAGAGGATGATATTGTTGTAGTAAGCAAATTGTGCTAAAGACATCTGGAGGGGTAAGAAACCTGATTTCCATGTTTAATCGCAAAAAAATTGCAAAAGTAAGCAAACAAATGTAAATAACTGCAACCAGAAAACATTTTTCAATTACAAACTTTCGCGATATTTTCTAAATGCCGATATATATGGGATATAACAGTGTTTCCATTAACCGACTGTCATGTGACTCGTCCTTTGGAGAAAAGCCATTTCAAAAATGATACATCATACGCAACACATATTGATCAATAGTAATTATTTATTATTAAAAGAGATGTCTGGACATTATACAAGGTATATTTGGGAGCGGCCATGTGCATTTTTTTGTCTGAGAAGTTATAGTACGCAATTTCACAGAAGACCTGTGGAGTTTCCAGATCCACACATCAACATTTTTGACTTCAGTCTCATGCTCAAGGGAGCTGATTTCAACTAATAACCACAAAGCAAATCTTTTTTTTATGTACAGTTGTGACCTATAAATGCAAAAAATGTTTTCCCGCCAAAAATATTTTTCGATTTACCTAAAAAAAATGCACCTAAGCGAAGGTTGGAGAATAGTTCGATGGTCGTAATGTTTGGAATTGGTGAAAAAATTATGAAGGGGTGAGTGGAAGTGACGGGATGATGATCAGATTGATCCGAGTGTCTGCAGGGATTGCCCAGAGACTCGAGGTATAGGCTGGTGTTTTATGGAAGTGAGAGATCGGGGATACGTGTAGCTGAATAGATGAGAAGGAGCAGGGGAAGATAGGGTTCTAAAGAAAGAGACAATCTGTGCAATATGGGGTATCCTAACATATAAAGGGAAGTTTAGGTGATTGGTTGAGAGATGACCTCGCTGCCGAGGTTAACCAGTTAACTCCCCCAAAACTCAGTTAACCAGTTAACTCCCCCAAAAACATTTCGCTAGTTTTATTTGCAGCAAGGGTTCCTGGTTTGATCCTCAGTTCAAGTTAATTTCAGTGTAGGACCTTCTTACCTTTTCAAAATAGCTGTAGGTAGATTTTTAGTTGGTGGTTAGTAATGCGTTATATTTACTTTGTTAGATTCACGTGAGCAGATTTTTTGGGGAAAAAAACCCCAAATGTCCTTTTAAGAGTTGATTTGACTTCCTATGAAAGATTATAATATAACACATATAACAGTCAGGGAAATTACCCACTAGGCCACCAGTAGGAAACCATATAACTTCTATTTAATTTTTTTCTCTCTTAGTTGTGTGCGTACCGTTGTGTGTCCAATCTGTCTTTGTCTATTTATATATTTGAATATTTTGTCTTCTTTCTGAATTTGCATCACTTTAACCTCCCATTTGTGACAAAAACATCATTTTTATTTACGCCTATAATCGATTTCATGTCAAATAAAACACATTCTGAGCAATAAAGATTCATTTACTGTCAAATTAAAAAAGAAATTCATCACTACAATTAGTAACAATCCAAATAGTGCAACAAGTGCAAGACAAGACCAGAGGCCGTAAGTACAGGAACAGCACAATCCGGTGAAATTATAGAGAAGCATATATATAGATAACTACATAATTAGAATAGCATCAGGACGAGCCAGACAGCATAATTGTGCAAAGCCGAGCCAAACGACTATGCAAATTACCCCCTCGTAAAAAGGCATATGAGCGAGCAGCAGCATATAAGAATATAAAGACGTTTAAGAGATAGACATCTATGATTGGGCAGTAAATGGCTGGTGTGACTAAGCGTTAACGTCAAGAGCTTTAGGTTGTGTATTCGCAATTAAGGTGAGTATAAGATTTCATTTTTTTCATGTTTTTAGTCACAAAAAGTCTTAGTTTTACTTTCTAGGAGAATTCTTCATCTAGAGTGAGTTAACATCGATAAAATCGCTAGCCCAACATTCAGGGGTTATTGTATCTTTAAGTCAGGCTAATTAAGGAGGAAAATATATATTTTAATGCGTTCACGTTTTCTCACAAATATAATAATGTTGTCTGTAAATTTTGGGGCATCAGAGAGCCGATATCATTCTGTACGGTCTTAAAATGGCGTCTACGTCTACTTTCTATCCGTCACCACAAAATTTGTTTATAGGAAGCGGCGGTATTGATTTTAAAAATATTTGTCAGTGATTCTCAGAATCTGTTGCACACCAGTTCGTCCTCCTCCATCGTCCTGCCAGTCATTACTGTCCTCACATGACAAGTAAAATTTACATTTACATTTCTGGCATTATCCACTTTCATTTTATTTTATTTATACACCTGAGCAATTAGGGGTTAAGTGCCTTGCTTAGGGACCCAGCAGTGGCTACATGAGAAATTGGTGGCTTAGTGGTTAAGGTTTTGGACTGATACCACAAAGACCAGGGTTCAATTCCCAGCACCACTAAGCCACCAATGTGGCTTAACCCCTTATTTATTGAGATAAATGTAAGTCGCTCTGGATAAGGACATCTGCCAAATGTACTTGGTGGCACTGGGACTCTGATCTTCCAACACCTTATTAGACTAAACCACCACTGTAAGTTTAAACATAGAGATAAACGCATGTGCAGTGGAGAGAATCATTAACATCTGGAATAGGATGTTCAGTTAGAATTATGTTATTTGATCATTTTATAGTGTACGATTGTTATTTGTGTTTGGAAATTGTTTTTGATTGATGTTTTGTCTCCTTTACAATATTCTACATTAATGTAGGTTACGTACATCTACTTCAGTCTACCAAAAACTGAGAGGAGGTTTTAAACAAATGGTTAAGGGCTTTGCTCAGGGTCCCAGCAGTTGCGGCATGATAGGGCTGGGAAATAAACCCGCAATCTTCCACCCAGCATTCTGACACATTAACCACTGAACTACCACTTCTCCAATCTATGCCGGTGCTTCGCTAGGCAAAATAATTGCCCAGTGATGCCGGATGTGTGGAGCTGCTGTGCACTAGAATTCCGCTTCTCTAGCTCAACCCGCTCCTGCTGAGTCTATGTGTGTGTGAGTGAGAGGCAATAAGGAGCTCTCCAGTTCGCACACTCATTTTCCTGCGGGCGATTGTTTGTAGGGCCTTTGCAACCCTTCAAAGCCCCTTGGTGAAGAGTGAAGAGCCTGAGGGCCAGGTGTGAATTGAAGACTTAATCTTCTCTGCAGCTAGAGTTTAAAAAGATATGTGGGGCGTAATATACCTCCATCCAAATCCCTAAGAGACCCTGAAAAAGGGCACACACACACACACACACACACACTTATTTACACACAGTATGTGGGGTGTTTACACGTACAAAATAATGTTTTAACGGTTTTTACAGATTAGTATTCAAAGATGTTTATGTGAGATTTATGAATGGGAATCATTTTTTCTTCTCTATTTACATTTTTGCCATTCGGCAGACACCCTTATTGAAAGCGATCTATATTTATCTCTTACTGAGCAGTTTCAATGGTTTAGGGATTTGCTTAGGGGCCCAGCAATGGCAGCTGGGTGGTGCTGGGAGTTAAACCCACGATATTCTGTTCAGCAGATCAACACCTTATTCTTAAATAAAAAATACAAATCTAAACCTCTGGTAAGAAAAATAAATCCACTGCCTATTTTGTTGTCATATTCTTTGAGAGCCCACAGCAGGACAAACCGTATAATGCTAAAGTCTCCCAGAATCATTGTGAATCTTCAGTTTTCAGAGTTTACTTGTCAGATTAGTGGCCCTGGGAATTTCTGACATTCGGCGAACCCCCTTATCAGGAATGATTTACATTTATTGGCTTTTTACAGCTAAGCAGCTGGGGGCTAAGGGCTTTGCTCGACCTGTGTGAAGTTGGCCCTCCACCCAGCGCAAAACGTGGCATAAATAGTCTTAATCGTTTGTGCTGGTTTGTGCTGTAAAGATCTTTGTTTGTGCTTTGGGTTGTTAAATATCAAATATATAGAATGTCTCATCATTCATGACACCATTTTACCATGACGTCCTTTTCAATCTTCCATGTTACATGTTTAGGTTTCCACACATAATATTCATGTATTGAATATCAGATAAAAATAATTAATTCTGAATAACCCAATTATGGGGTTACTACCTCTGCATACTAGTCTTATAAGACCTGTAATCAGATTTAAAGAAGCACAGCCATGCTGTCTGCACACAACCACTTCAATAATCTGGTCGAAATCTGATAACGATCTTATTATTATTGCGCATCTATACACACTCCATGTCAAGGCACTTAGTGTTGGAGAAAAGTGAGGCCCTGAGCATCTATACAAAAGAAAAAGTGTGGCATTTACAGCCTGTATTATTACCCACTCTAACACTGCCATCAGTACTATTATCGTGAAGAAAATAAGCAAAATCTGCGGCTCTCCAGCAGGACCGAGCGACTTGAGATAGCTAACAGGCTGCTATGCAGAGCTGCTTTTTCTCAGGGGAAATTAATTCCCTGTGGATGTATGCAATAGAAGACCAGAATATAGTGTGGGGAAAATGGCAGTAAGAAGATATGGATAAGGATTATCTTCAAATCACAATAATTGCAATATGTATGTTAATATCACATAATGTGCAATATCACAACAGTTGCAATATCATACCATGTGCAATATCACATCATGTTCAATACCATACCATGTGCAATATCACATCATGTTCAATACCATACCATGCGCAATACCACTATGTGCAATAACATACCATGCGCAATACCACTATGTGCAATAACATACCATGTGTAATATCACATCATGTGCAATACCATACCATGTGCAATATCATACCATGTGCAATACTGTATCTTGTGCAATATCATAGCATCTGCAATATCATACCATGTGCGATATAACATACACTGCCCTCCATAATTATTGGCACCCCTGGTTAAGATGTGTTCTTTAGCTTCTAATAATTCAGTTTTGTTCTAAATAATATAGGACCACAATGAAAAAAAGAGGAACATCCAACCTTTAATTCAAGTGCATTTATTCAGTGGGAAAAAAAACCCATTAAGAATAATTCTTTTACAATCAAATCATGTGTGCCACAATTATTAGCACCCCTGATGTTAATACTTTGTACAAGCCCCTTTTGCCAACAAAACAGCACCTAATCTTCTCCTATAATGTTTCACAGATGGGAGAATACAGAAAGAGGGATCTTCGACCATTCCTCTTTGCACAATCTCTCTAAATCATCCAGCGACCTGAGTCCTCTCCTCTGCACTCTCCTCTTCAGCTCACTCCACAGGTTTTCAATGGGGTTGAGGTCTGGGGACTGAGATGGCCATGGGAGGAGCTTGATTCTGTGTCTGGTGCACCATTTTCTGTGTAGATTTGGCCACATGTTTTTAGGGTCATTATCTTGCTGAAAGACCCAGTGACGACAGCTTTCGGGCAGAGGCCACCAGATTTTGCTTTAAAATGTCCTGGTATTTCAAAGCATTCATGATGCCATGCACCCTAACAAGGTTAGGTCTCATCTGACCAAAGCACACGGTCCCAGTTGAAGCCCGTACCGTACTTACCGCTTAGCGAACTCCAACGTTTGCGTTTATGATTGTCAGTTAGAAAAGGTTTTTCCCGTGCATGCCTCCCAAACAGCTTGTTGGCACGTAGACAGCGCCTGATGGTTGTTTTGGAGACTTTGTGACCCCAAGATGCTATCATTTGTTGCAATTCTTTAACAGTGAGCTTTGGAGAACTTTATATTTCTCTTACCATCCTCCTCACTGTGCGTGGAGGCAAAATAAACGTGCGTCCTCGTCCAGGCTTGTTTACCACTGTTCCAGTTTCTTTAAACTTCTTAATGATTCCTCTGACAGTAGATATGGGCAGGTGAAGGTCGACACACATCTGCCTTACTTGAATTGTGTGTTCCTTTGTCTTTCCCATGTTGAAGAGTGGATAAGAGAAATGGCCTCTGTGTCACATCATATTTATACCCCAGGGAAACAGGAAGTGATAAATTACTAATTAAATGTTCCTAGATACTCTGATCAACTGTGTAAACTACTGTAGAAATGACATAAATACTTCAATTACATTTATTTCCTAGGAATTGTTAGGGATGCCAATAATTTTGGAACAGGTGATTGTATGAAAAATAATTATTTCTTAGTCAGGGATTTTTTTTTCCCCCTTACAATTTATTTGAGTTGAAGGTTACATTTTTCTGCTTCCGCAATAAAAATTGAATTTATTTTAAGGCTTTTAACACATCTTAACCAGGGGTGCCAATAATTATGGAGGGCAGTGTAATGTACAATATCACATCATACGTAATGTCATACCATGTGCAATATAACATCATTTCAATATCACAGTAAATATTTTTTAAAAATTGCAATGACAATTATTTTGAATTGTTTATACAGTAATTTGGTACAGGCAGTACAATAAAATTAATTCGCATACACAAAAATTAACGTATAAAGATGGATTAGGTAAAAAATTGACACTGATCCTCTTTACTGAAGTTGCACTAATACACTAATAAACACGGATCAGTTCATCTAAACTTGTTTTGATTAATTTTTTCATTCATTTTCCCTCCAAATCCCACTGTAGTATTAATAAATGCTCTCTGTGTCATAAAAACAACAAAATGTTTTTATATAGGGAATGTGATTATCTACTAACATGCAAAACCTGCTCTGTATTCGTTTATTTTGCAGTGTTTTAGACTGCACAGTTATTAAAATGTACTTAAAGAGATCGGTTTTGGTCTCTGCATGAGCTCATCAGGACCCTAGTTCAGGTTCTTGGTTTATAAATATGTAGTAAGTACATGCTTTTCTGTAACTCAATGTTAGCTTATGTGTAATAAATGCTTATAAGCAGGACATAGAAGTAACATTACACACTATGTCAGTTGCTGGTCCCTACATTTACAACCTAAATTAAATATTTGTTATATTAAATTGTATGAATTTATTCCAAACAGTTAATTATGTGTATGTGTATGTTAGATTTTTTTTGTCCAATTACATGCTGCCCATGTAACCTAAACTATATAAGCAGAGAAAGATTAATAACTGGTTAAAGACGGTTTCTTAAACTAATCAGATTTTAAATTGGAATCTCTAGAGCCGGTTAGCTGGCCCACAATGACATCAGCATTTTTCCGTCCTTTGATTGGTTAATCAGAATACAACGGTTTGTCTAGCAAAACACGTCAGTACAGGTGATGTAGAATTTTTACACCTACAATGGCTGACGAAGGAGGAGAAATTCATAAAAATCAGTTTTCAAGGTAGACTTAAAAAAAAAAAAAAAAAAAAAGACATCGTGAGGTGAGATAACATGTCTTTGTGATGTTATTAGACAAATATTGATTCTGAACTGCTCCAGAGGATGTACATGGTAGGGTTGCTTTAATGAAAATGGTTTTCACCATAAATATGAGAAATGTCTCTCTCTCTGTAATTCCATGCTGTGTTTTATTGTGTTTATCTCACATAAACATTGTGACATGATAGCGGTGGTATTAAGCGGTGTATCCGTCGGGTAAGTTCCCACTGAAGACCCAGGTACCAAATGCACCGCCCACCACTGTATAATGCAACATAAAACGAGACAACCATGTTAGTGTGCTGGTAAGGTGTCCACAAACCTTTGGCCATATATTGTAGACACAAAGAGTGAGAGAGAGTAAGAAAGCGAGAGAGAGAGAGACACATTACACAGTACAACTGGTACAACTACCCACTCAGAACATGCTACAAGCCCCAGCCAAGAAATCTGGGATAAAATTACACCAGCGGCTATTGATAATGAGCCCTCCGAGTGATCACATCTTAAACGATGTCTCAGCAATTTGAAATGCCTCCAAGGCAGCTGTTACAATGAGCTTCGTGTCTGGACTTAAATGCTCACGTCTGACACCAAAGTCAATGGACCAAAAGCTAAGGAGGCACAATAACTGTGATAAACACACACTCCTCCTGTGGAATATACAGTCCTCACGTTTGAGAATGAAGAAACTAATTCCCTTTATGAGAAAAACGCTATTGTGTGAGAGACAGCCAAATGACTGTAATGAATTGTTATTAGAGAAATAAAAAGAAAGAGTCTATTTCAGTCTCCTGATTTTCTACAATGGCCACAATGATTCAGATTCAAATCAGGACTGAATCCATTAGAGAGTAGAAATGAGGGAATCTGGATTTATTCACCTTTATATGACTCTGGATTCACAAATCTTCTATTTAGTTGTAAGTAGTTGTTAGCTAGGAACTGTAAGAACAAGTAGCTAAGTGAGTTGTTTAGGAAACTTTTTGCACGCTCAAAAGCATAAGAGACTCAAAATCGCGGGTACTGATTCATTTGATTCATCTAAACCGCGGAATTCAGAGAATCCGCCGGACTTGTAGCGCCTAGACGCAGTGTGTGACATTCATGAGTTCTTGGATTTGTTGGATTTTAAGTATTTGTTGATTGCCCTCTAGTGGAAGCAGCCATACATATCACAATGCAGCCATAGGTATCACAATGACAGCCAAAAGCAGCCATATGTATCACAATGACGCAACAAACCGCAGCTCTTTCACTTTTCCAAGGCTGTGTGTTTGGACTCATTTAGGGATGCCACTTACAATATCGGGCCCTATAAAAGAATTTGAGGTTGAACCCCATGTCACACCCATTCCGCACTAATAAAACAGATTTACAACAACCTTTAAAGTGCATGGGCCATTAGAATTGTCCTGACTTTACCCTCCTTAGCAACTCCCCTGGACGTAGTGCTCTAAAATCTGCTTGTATTAATAGAACCCTAAAAATATTTGTTACATGATGGACTTTCATAATTTCATAATCTCCTGGAGTTTATTCCTGGCAAGCCTATAAGAAGTCAGACGTCTAGTGCATAGTGAAACTACCGGATCCGAGGGAGTCAGTGTGTGTGTGTGTGTGTGTGTGTGTGTGTCTGAGATTTATGAGTCCAAGGTTTTCGTGGATTCCAGGTATTTGGTAAATTGGAAGTAAAAGCATTCAGAATCCTTTTTAACTCAAGTGACTCGAAGGTCTTGTGAGACTCGATCTGTTTAATGGGCGATACAGTAGTGGATTAATGGATTCGATTTTTTATTCTTTTAAGCAGGAAAAAGAGGGCGCGGCTTTTGTGTGTGCCAGAGAGACTTTATAAACTACAGTCTGCATTTTTTTTATATAAAGATAAAACTTTCTGCACATTGACTCTTTTGACTGAATCAGAGCAATCGACTCGGCTTGGATTCAGAGTTATCTCATTCAACTCCCAATTGACTAAAATCGGTTTAATGGGGATAAAACCTAATCTTAAATCTGCACATGCTACTAATTTGCATTTTTATTATTGTTATTAGGGATAATATCCTCAGCATTAAAATACTTCTTGTGCTGCACTGATTGTCCATTCAAATTAGATTTGAGATGAAAGTTTTGAGTAAAGTTCTTGCCTTATTATGCTGATGTTTATCTTCGCATTATAATACGCTGAAAATGATCATTAGCAGTAATGCAGAGAGTTTAGTTTGCCTCTTTACACACTGTACATTGTTATACTGTGCCAGACAACTCAAATATACAGTCACACAATTTTTAGATGAACTGTATCAGCATAAATCATTCAGTACAGACTTTTATCATTCAGCTGAAAGAGTCGACAAACGACTGATTCATATCAGCATTATAAACTACAGCAATTAAACTAATCCACTGGCCAAAAAATGAGTAAAAAAAGTTCATGTGTGTCAAGAATTTGTTCTTAATAAGATTTATGCTTTTAATTCTTTTTTTAGCCACAGACTCATTGTCATTGGCTGATTTTCAATGTAGAACATAAAATAAACATATTTTGCATAACCTATATGTGATCCAACGAGGTAACAGCTAATACTAACCATAAATCATGTCTATATTGCTTGTAAGTAAGTTCAAATAAACATCTTTACATCGTTTTTTTTAAATAAAATGTTATTGGCTGTGTTGATGAAAAACCCAATGATGTGGAGGGACCACCAGACCCGTGAACACCCGAGGAATAAAACATGAGCACTTCACAAGGTTTAGCCTAGAACGAACAATATATATATAATATATATATATATATATATATATATATATATATATATATTTTAGCAAAGTTTCATTTAACACAAAAAAGTTTTTTTTATTTATGTTTCTATTCTCAAAATAAATGTCGATATTCAACCTATTTCTGCTTTCAGAGACGCTCCGCGTGCCGTTCATTTATCTAAAATTTCAGTCTCTAATAATAATTAACTCTAATAGTAAACCCACTTGCTAATCTTCTGATTAGCAATCAGCAAATTTTGACAGAAAAATTCTCCTGATATGTTTTTTTGCAAGAAAGTTTCTGTTTTTTTTGCATTTTTATTACAAACCGCATTACTTTCGAACAGTTTATATTATATGGTAAAAACAGTACAGCCAAATACACAGAAATCATAAAATAAAGAAGAATTACCTTCAAAATCGGTTCATTTTAACTTGTTTTTATTCATTTTGTCATCAATTTTCCTTCTAATCGCACTGTAATATTAATATTTGCTTGGATTGACATAAATTCAGCAAAATGTATTTGTTTAGCGGATACGATTATCTATTTACATGTAAAATCCGCTCTTTATTGTTTTAGTTTTTTTATCATGTTCTTAAGGAGGACGTTAAGATTCACACATGAGCTCATAAATAACTTCATGCTTTACAGTAACTTAGTATTAGTTTATATGTACTTGGTAAGGTTGACCTAACAGAGCAACAAATTCTTCAACATTGTTAGCTGTTACCACATAAAAGTATAACATAGTATACTTCGAAATGTACTACAGTAAGATGTAGTATAGTGTGGTATAGTGTAGTATATTACCAGTGGTGGAAAGTAAAGAATTACATATACTTTCGTTACAGTACTTGAGTAAATTTTTCAATTTTTTAAATATTTGAATTGTGGTATTTTTACATTCGCTTAAGTTGTTTACTCGAATAAACGTCACTACATTTGTTTTCCACAAGAAATAAAAGTACAAAAAAGGTATAAATTTATTTGTAAGATTTATTAGCCAATCAAGACAGGTTAGTACTGTTTCTTTTTCTAAAAGCATATGGTAGTTAATTACTTACGTCGATTTGGGTATTGAATTACGGTTGAATTTTAGCGATTCTGCTTCTGTTTATCAATTACAATTAATTCAAATTTTGACAAAAAAAACTTTAGATATTAAACATATTTATTTGCATATTTATTCTGTGGCAGCTGAATAACATAAACAAAAATTAGTCTCGCCTACGATTTTACCTAAAAACAAACTCACAGCAAAAACAACTAAACTGAAGATTATACAATAAAATGATATTATTATTTGAAACATTATTAAAGACAAGGAGGAAACTCTGTGTGTGTAAGTCCTGAATTGCGATCACTCTCACATCTTTATAAACCTACATTACTACATTAAAATCACATTTTAAACACTGAAGTATTTTGTAATGCAGTAACCTGTTTTTTTTTTTTTAAAATACTTATTTACTCCAAGTCAAATTATTTTTCAGTACTTCTACTTATTCTGTTGAATTACTACTTAAGTAGCAACACTTTTACTGAAGTAGAAATATTCAGTACTTGTTCAATACTTTCCACTACCGTATGTTACCACAGGGTACTATAGTATTAACTCTATAGTGAACTAATAAACTGGAGTAAATACTGTACAAGTTACTAGAGTAAACTATTCGACTGTGGTGTGATACTGTATCATATCATAGTATTTAGGTTGTTATAGTATTTACACTCGGTTAATGTTAACATGATGTTTGGTTTGAATAATTTTAGGGATTTTGTGTGTGTGTTGCGTTGAAACACTTTGATTTGTGCTGTGAAAGTTTTCACACATACAGTATAATATAACTGTAGAAATTTTTCTATAGTAATGAATGTAGTTATTGGTCTATTTTACTAAAGTAAAGTTACTTTAACAAGTGTAGTAGGATTACAACAACAAATCATCACATCATTACATTTCACTACGGTAAGATTCAGAAGCACGACAGTATTTACCACAGCACATTTAACTACATGTTCTATAGTAAAGTTACTCTATAAAACTAGAGTAATTTTCATATTAACAGTAGCTGGGGTACTACATAGCTTCAGCTTGACACGTCTACATTAAACATTTACATTTCTAGAATTTCGGCAGACGCTTTTAGAGTAATTTCAACTGTTAAATCCTTCTGAGCAGTTAAGGGTTCGGGGCCTTGTTCAGGGGCCCCAGCAGTAGCAGGAATTGAACCCACAATTTCATTTGATTAGCATTCCCACACCTTGACCTAAGAATAAAACTTATTATCTACTTCAAGTGCACTTGTCTTTAATACAGCACTCATTAAACGACTCCTCGAAATCTGCGTCTGGCTGATGAAGACGTCCTTAAATATAAAGATTTAGTGATAAATACATACAGATGTTGGGCTTTAAACATCTTCACAGGGATTTAAAGGCTAGATTTTAATCCTGTACAGAGATTTCATTTGCATTGTCTCTCACAATTAATCAGTCTTAACACGCTGATACTGTCACTACTGCGAGGTTCTAAGCTCAAATCCCAGCCCTGAAAAAGCTCAGTGATGCCTGCAACTTCCAGAAGTACTAAAAGTTTCTGCTGGATGAGTGAACGTTATTGCTGTAATTAGTAGCATCTTTATGCAGGAAGTATAAACAAAGTTTCTTTAATTTATGATAATTTTTAAAACATAGAACGTCACCTGTTTCCCATCGAGACTGGGAATAAATGTCAGTTCTGTGGGGAATAAAACGCCTCTTAAAATGCTGTTCGTGGCCGTTTAAATGCTAAAGTAAATAACGAGCGCGTGGATATTAACAATTTATTAACCCAGATGAATATGTTCATCTAAGCAGCGGGTTTGAAAATGCTGCTGCCTCATACTCTCTATAACTGAAGAAAAGAAAAGAAAAGAAAAGAAAAGAAAAAAAGAAAAGAAAAAAAAAGAAAAGAAAAAAATAGAAAAAAATAGAATATAAAAGCAAAGAAACAGGTAAAAGAATGGAATAGAACATGTTAGGATAGGATAGGATAGGATAGGATAGGATAGGATAGGATAGGATAGGATAGAAAAAGAAAGGAAAAGAAAAAAAAAAAGAAAAGAAAAGAAAAGAAAAAAAGAAAAAATATAATAAAAGCAAAGAAACTGGTAAAAGAATGGAATAGAACATGTTTAGGATAGGATAGGATAGGATAGGATAGGATAGGATAGGATAAGGATAGGATATAGGATAGAAAAAGATAAGAAAAGAAAAAGAAAAGAAAAGAAAAGAGAAAAGAAAAGAAAAAGAAAGAAAAGAAAAGAAAAAAAAAAAAAAAGAAAAAATAGAATATAAAAGCAAAGAAACTGGTAAAAGAATGGGAATAGAACATGTTAGGATAGGATAGGTAGGATAGGATAGGATAGGATAGGATAGGATAGGATAGGATAGGATAGGATAGGAAAAGAAAGAAAGAAAAGAAAAGAAAAAAAAAGAAAAAAGAAAAAAAAGAAAAAGTGAAGGAAAATAGAACAGTAAAAAAGAGGGAATAAAAGAAGAAGAAAGGAAAAAAAGAAAGAAAAAGAAATAAAAATGGAAAACAGAAAAGAAGAAAAAGGACAAAAAAGAAAAAAAGAGAAAAAAAGAAAAAAAAAAAAAAGAAAAAAAAGAAAAAAGACAAGAAAATAAAAAAAAGAATATAAAAGAAAACAAAATAAAAAATATATAAGAAAAAGGAAAAAAAAATTAAAAAAGGAATAAAAAATATCATAAAAAAGATAAGAAAAAATAGAATATAAAAGCAAAGAAACAGGTGAAAAAATTAAATAGGATAGGATAGGATAAGAAAGAAAAGAAAAGAAAAGAAAAGAAAAAAGAGAAGAAAAATAGAACAGGAAAGAGAAGGAATAAAAAAAGAAAGGGAAAAAGAAGAAAAAGAAATAAAAACGGACAACAGAAATGAGAAAAAAAGGAAAATAAAATAATAAAGAGAAAAAAAAGGAAATGAAAAAATGACAAGAAAATAAAAAAAGAACATAAAATAGATAAGGAAAAGAAAAAAAGAATAGAAAAAATGAAGAAAAGAAAATATAAAAACTAAAAAGATAGAAATAGAACTTAACTTAGAGAACTTTCACCTGTTTCCCATCAACACTGGGAATAAACGTCAGTTCTGTGGGGAATAAAACGCCTCTTAAAACGCTGTTCTAGCCGTTAAAATAAAGCAGCAATGCTAAATTAAATAACGAGCGCGACACTCACACTTTACGCTGGTCTTCTGCGGCTATTAACAATTTATTAACCCGGATGAAGATGTTCATCTAAGCAGCGGGTTTGGAAAGGCTGCTGCTGCTGCTGCTTCATACGCTTTAAGCCTGATTAAATTTGTAAAAATCCCTTTAATTCTCTCACTCACACATTCTGTCATTTTAAGAGTCTCTCTCTCTCTCTGTCCACCTTCCTCGTCTCTCTCTCTCTCTCTCTCTCTCTCACTCACTCGCTCGCTCTGATCTCCATCTGCTCCACTATTTTTTTTTACTTCTCCCCCACCAGCTCCAGCTTACAAATCCGACATCGTTCCAGTTTTTCTGACCCACATCAAATTCCTTAAAACCCCAAATCCAGTGGCACAAACCGTAACCGAAAGGGTGTTTTTTTTTCTTTTTCTCCGTACCCAAGAAGACAGAGACACAGTGGCACCAATGTGTTACACAACAGCCAGTCATAAATCACCACTGCAGAGTTATAAAACCTATTATCTGCCATTTTGAAGGCATAATGCTGAACAAACTTTGGCAGCTGTGTGTAGACTCTGATAAGAGAGCACGGCTGGCTGACCGAGAATACTAATGACACACACACATATTGAACAAAGCCACATAGTAGTTGGTGTTGTTGTTTCTTAAATTCAGAGTTTTTTTTCTGCAAAATCATTAATGAAGTCACCAAGTTGCCACTGCTGGGCCCCTGAGTAAGGCCCTTAACCTTTAAAACACAATAAATATAAATGCCTTTATTTTGAAATTGGTCCCCCTGTATATCCGATCTTAGTAAGTTGGGGTCAAAGTGCAGGGTCAGCTGTACTACAGAGCCCCTGGAGCAGGAAGGGTAAAGGGTCTTGCTCAAGGACCCAACAGTGGCTGGCTGGCAGTGGTGGGGCTTAAACCCAGGTCTTCTTAGTCTTTAGATCAACAACTTAGCCAGGCAGTGGTGGGGCTTGAACCCAAGTCTTCTTGGTCTTCAGATCAACAACTCAGTCTGGCGGTGGTGGGCTTGAACCCAGGTCTTCCGAGCAACAATTTAGGCTGACGATGGTGGGGCTTAAACCCAGGTCTTCTTGGTCTCAGACTCAGGCTGGCGGTGGGGCTCGAACCCAGGTCTTCTTGGTCAACAACTCAGGCTGGCCTTTGTGGGGCTTGAACCCGGGTCTTCTGGGTCTTCAGAGCACCAACTCAGTGCCTTAACCATTTGAGCCAGCACTCCGCAGAAAAGAGATAAATGTAAGTTTGCAACATGCAATAAATGTATTTACCTAAAGGTTCTGATAAACACTAATTACTGGCAGTATTTCCTTTGTAATATAAACAAAACCGGCAATAATTATATGATTAATCACAGAGAGACCTGCTGTCTGGCCAAGCCAAACACAAGTCTGTATTATTCCTCTTTTATTCCCAGTTACATAACAGACAGTAGGTCGAATATCCAAAATAAAAACATAGTCATTATTAAATAATTTATGCACATTTATGGTGGTATTAATCTTTTTTAGGACACAAACGCAATTGAGCATCTGACGATTAAGGGCCTCGATCAAAAGCTCAGCAACTGAGCATCTGACGATTAAGGGCTTCGATCAAAAGCTCAGCAACTGAGCATCTGACGAGTATGGGCTTCGATCAAAAGCTCAGCAGTGGCACTTTGGTGGTGTTGGAATTAAAACTCACAACCACCAATATTTTAAATAAAGATTAAGACAGAACAAGTCCAAACACTTAAAAAAATACAAAAAGGAGAATAGAATAGAATAGAATGAAACAATGAAACAATGAAGAAGAAAAGAAAAGAGAAGAAAAGAGAAGAAAAGAAAAGGATACTAGAATAGATTAGAATAGAAATTTAAAAATGTATTCTTTTAGATAAAGATTAAGACAGAACAAGTTAAGACACTTTAAAAAAGAGGAAATTAAAAAGAAAAGAATAAAAAGGAAATAGAAAAGAAAAAAAATAGGATACGAAAGGAAAGGAAAGGAAAGGAAATGAGAATAGAATAGAATAGAATAGAATAGAATAGAATAGAATAGAATAGAATAGAAAAAAAGAATAGAATAGAAAAAAAAAAAAAAAAAGAAAAGGAAAGGAAAATGGAAATCTTAGCAAAGCTAACCGAAGCGAGTTTAAGTTTTTTTTGTTACCTTTTTCGATCAGCGAAACCTGTTTCAAAAGAGTCGCCCTACGATCTCAACCTCGCCTTCAGCATGCGTTCAAAAGCCCTGTGACGTTCCGCATGTTATTTTGTTGCCAGGTTGGTGGTGTGGGTGTGTTTATTCCATATATTTACTTCATTTACATGTCTTTTCTAAATATTTTAATATTAAAATATGATTATCGTGTTGGAGAGAGTAAAAATGTTTGGCTGGAACAGATTATCTGCATTTACGTTATTTCTTATAAGTAAATTCGTATTGCAATACCAACTATTGCTAGCAGAACAATTTAAATTAGTATGTCGAGACTGTGTGTATATATTATTTGCTATATTTGGTGTAATATGAGGAGAGAACCTTTGACCACAAACGAAATGATATTTTTTGAGGGAAGGCAAACAAAATGTTTTACATAAAAAAAATTTTTTTCTTAGCAATACAATAACTAGCTAACAACGTCATCATACATTATTATACAACTAATCAGTTTCCCGGGACCCAGAACACTTGCCTGGTCATTAACACACAATAATTACAAAGTGGTAGCTCAGTGGTTAATTTGTTGGTCTGCCAATCGGAGAATTGTGGATTTGATTCCCGGTGCTGCAACTGCTGGGCCCCTAAGCAAGGCCCCTTAACCCACATCTTCTCAGTTGGTTAAAATAATAAGTGTATTCAGCTCTAAATAAGTATAAGTATAAATGCCATTATAATAAACTTATGATTCATCTATGACTGAGGTATTTTTTAATAATAACCCTACCCCCACCCCTCCTGCCCTTCAAAAAGAGCTGGAATAGGGTTCTGCGGGAGTCCAGCAGAACCCCGTGACCCCGAATTAGGCAATATGCGGGTATAGAAGCTAAATGAATGAATAAATGAACCCTACACCAAAGATGTGACCGTTCTAACAAATGTAATGTCTCTTTTTAAGTCTTGTTCACTTGCACTTTAATGCCACATTCAGACGTGCCTAAAAAAATCGATTTCAGCATCGACTTTTGTTAAAAATCTTTCCTTCTTTCTTTTTCGATTTTTGTGGAAATTTACCTCTTTCCGCGAACCAGACGGGCTAAAGTAGCTTTGCGTCTCTGAGCACTCCAAACACAGCTGATGGGCTTCAATCAATTCTGCTACTACAGCTGTTCCTCGCCATTGACTTTTAAATGTTGTATTTTCTGCCGCCTTCTCTTTTTTCTGCTTTTCCACAAACAGGAGACTCGAATCAGTCAGCTGTAGAAGCGGGTAGTGACGTCGCAGACGCCGACCTCGGGTTCCAACACGACGACACGCTTCTGTTATTCACTCAGACATTATTCACTGCTGCGGATACAAACGTAACTATTTTCTTTGTAATTTTGAAAGCTATTTCTTCCCACAATTTGGAGTTAAGGGGAAAAAAACAAGGCACTCTGAACGTACGAGTGTGTGTGTGTGTGAGAGAGAAAGTGAGAGGTGGGGGTGGGGGTGTGTGTGTGTGTGTGTGTGTGTGTGTGTGTGTGTGTGTGAGAGAGAAAGCGAGGAATAATGAAGAGAGCTGCTGGATGAAACATTAACTGAAATCATGTTAGCGCTAATACATTTAATACTGAATGAAAACGAGTTGTTTTAAAGATTAAGAGCACTTTCTTTAAAAGAGGAAGGAGCTAAACGGGGCGCTGATCGCTGTTCGAAAGGATTTTACTAGTTGCTAAAGCACAAAACTAAAAAGAACACAAGATCACATTTCCCAGTCATTTTCTCACCACATGTTATTAAACAAGGCACACGTAATAATAAACCCTTAACGTTCTTCTTAAGTAAGCAATCGGTTGAATCTCCACTTCCTTATAAGAACCAACTCTTCCTCATGAAATCATCCAATCTGTCAGTCATGTGGCAGCTGAGCGGTGTGTAAAAATTATGCAGGTGCATATCACAAGCTTCAGGTAATGTTCACACCAGACGTCAGGATGGGCTAAAACGGGATCTTAGTGCTTTTTATCCTGACATGGTTAGATGAGTATTTCAGAACTGGCTGCTCTTCTGAGATTTTTTTCACAATGCTGTCTCTAGAGTTTACACTGGATGGTGCGAAACAATAAACCTCAAAGGAGGAGATCAAACAGACCGATCAGAGCGGACAGGAAGTCTTGTGAAATGCTAACGTGCGGCTGAAAAACATGTCAGACGTCAAACATTAACATGGATGAGTCAAGAACACCACCAGGTTGCCGCTGCTGGGCGCCTAAACAATGCCCTTAACCGTCACCTGCTCAGATGGATAAAATAGGGGGGAAAAGTGTAAGTCAGTCTGGTTGAATGCCAAAAATGTAATTAACTATATAGAGAAATATTTATTTATAAACCGGTTGAATACTTTTGTATTTGGGGCCTTGCTCAGGGGCCCAGCAGTAACATTCTGGTGGTGCTGGGAATTGAACCCGTGACCCTCCCATTCCCCAATGTTAACTCAAAAGTCCAGGTGATAAAAATAAATCCACCAGCTGTTTTTGCGTCATCTTTTTCCTTCCTTAGCTACAGAGGAACAAACCAAATAATGCGGAAGGCTTCCAGACGGAATTTATCCTTTTAGGAGTTTACAGCTAAGCTGATAAGATTTAAGGGTCTTCCTCACATAAGACAACATTGACGCTAGGCTTTAAATCATAACCACTTCTCTATTTTCCCATGTCCTTCTTATATATGTCTAACCTACTCGAACCTTTGCACCGGGGTAACACGAGTAAAGAAACATTTCTACTGATTGTCCTGCTTGCTGGCAGTATCTCCAGACAGGAGGTCAGTGTGACATGTAAATGTGATTACATCTCTGCTATTAGTCTTTTTGAAGGGAAGGAAAGGAAAGGAAAGGAAAGGAAAGGAAAGGAAAGGAAAGGAAAGGAAAAGGAAAGGAAAGGAAAGGAAAGGAAAGGAAGGAAAGGAAAGGAAAGGGAAGGAAAGGAAAGGAAAGGAAAGGAAAGGAAAGGAAAGGAAAGGAAAGGAAAGGAAGTCAAGGAAAGAAAAGAAAATAAGAAAGAGAGGTTAGGGAAGGAACAGGAGGGGAAGTAAGTAGAAGAGTAGAGAAGAGAAGAGAAGAGAAGAGAAGAGAAGAGAAGAGAAGAGAAGAGAAGAGAAGAGAAGAGAAGAGAAGAGAAGAGAAGAGAAGAGAAGAGAAGAGAAGAAGAGAAGAGAAGAGAAGAGAAGAGAAGAGAAGAGAAGAGAAGAGACTGTGTTTACTTACAGTACTTAATCTCCCAAATAGCTCCAGACAGGAGGTCAGTGTGACTTGTAAATGCTATTACATCTCTGCTATTATGCTGTTTCGAATCATTTTCATATTTTAGACACGAAACATGAAGTCAGCGGAATATTACGAATATGCTTTGTGTCAGTGAATTGGATATTTATGATTTATGCTGCAGCTAGATACAATGAAAAGAAAAAAGGAGCTAGTGAATGCGGATAATGTTAATCAAAATCTGTATCAAAAATCCTAAAGAGAAGGAAAGGGATGGGAAAGGAATGGACGGAATGGAAAGGAAAGGAAAGGAAAGGAAAGGAAAGGAAAGGAAAGGAAAGGAAGGGGAAGGGAAGGGAAGGGAAGGGAAGGGAAAGGGAAGGGAAGGGAAGGGAAGGGAAGGGAAGGGAAGGGGGAAGGAAAGGAAAGGAAAGGAAAAGGAGGGAAAGGGAGGAAGGAAAAAAAGAGGGAAGAAAGGAAGGAAAGGAAAGGAAAGGAAAGGAAAAGGGAAAGGAAAGGAAAAGAAAGGAAAGGAAAGGAAAGGAAAAAGGAAGGGAAGGCAAGGGAAGGGAAAAGGGAGGGAAGGTGGGAAAAAGAAAGGAAGGAAAGGAAGGAAGGGAAGGAATGGGAGGGAAGGAAAGGGAAGGAGAAAGGAAAGAAAAAAAAGGAAGGGAAGGCAGGGAAGGGAAAGGGAGGGAAGGGAAAAGAAAAGGAAAGGAAAAGGAAAGGAAAAAAAAAACAAAAAAAAAAAAAAAAAAAAAAAAAAAAAAAAAAAAGGAAAGGAAGGAAAAGGGAAGGGAATGGAGGGGAAGGAAAGGAAAGAAAAGGGAAGGGACGGGACAGGACGGGAAAGAAAAGGAGCGCAAGGGGAACGCAAGGCTAATGGGTGTGCTGGTCCAAAGCTGACCCAAGCCTCAATTTTATTTGTTATAGCTGTGTTGCTTAACTACGGCCATCCAAACAAGACGGCCTTCAAGACAAGATCATGGAAACATTTCTGCAGTATGGAAAAACCTGCTGTTTTTTTTAGTCAGAGGAAACCGGAACTAAAGGAGGAATCAGACTAATCCGCTCCAGTACCAAAGGTTAGAAATGAAGTACCAATATCCATCAGAATATTAAAATTCAGTCACCCATGTGTTTTGTGAGTGTGTGTGTGTGTGTTTAAATGAGCTCTTTCTGTTTTTCATTCCCGTATGTCTCTTACTCAAGGTCCCGGGATCTCTGTCAGCTATTAAACATTTCTGTGCTCTCATTGTAAGTCACTTGGCATAAAAGCATCTTCCAAACAAATGAATGCAAATGTAAATGCCATCACTCCTGTCCTTTTTCTCTTGTTTTCTTTCGCTCTTTCTCTCTCTCTCTCTCTCTCTTTCTGGTGGGTGTAAATATACTAAATGAATCCTTTTCCAATCGAGTCTCTTGATTAATTTCCGTGCTGTCAGCCACCACCACCAGTGGACAAACTTTTTTTTTTCCTCTTTAATCCCCTAATTAAGACACACTGTTAGCTTGCTGCTATGTCCCCGGAGCTTTGCTTTGCTTATGAGTAAACACGTCCAGTGCACAAATGCTAATTAACTCCGTTTACACTCGGAGCGTGCCCTTAAAAACATTGTAGCGGGAACACGTAAAGACTGTATCAGACATCGATTAATAGACACGCATGCAGTCAAGTGCAAACGCCTTTCAGATTAACTGAAGAACACAGGGCAATGACAGGAAATAGACATAGTCTGACCCTTGTATTGGAACGTACACAGTATTTTATGTCAACACAGCTAATGCAAATACAAATTGAACAACCTCATGACCGCATCCAGTGAAACGAATTTAATTACAATCTAATTATATGTGTAAAATATTACAAACAGTCTGCTTTGAGAAACAGGAGGACACGACTCCTGCGTTAAGACCCGGAGGCTTTGCTTTCTTACTTATAACTAACAAAAACCCAGTTCAAGTTATCCCTACTAAAAAACTGGGGCACATTGGAAGCGCCTCTTTAATTAATACAAAGGTAGAGAGGCCACACCTACTTCAGTGGCAACAAGGCTCAGAGGCCACGCCTCCTTTACCTGAATCGAGACACAGACGTTTGGGCTCCTTAACAAGCATCAAGGTATAAAAGACACACCTCCATTAATGAGATCCAGGTGCTGAGGCCAGATCTCCTTCATTTAGACTAAGGTTTGAAGACCAAGAACTGGAAGTCACATCACTTTTACTGGGCTTGAAGCAGCAAGACCACATCTGATTTACTGAAATGAAGGCACAGACGCCGTACATTTTTTAACAGGATCAAGACATGGCCACAAAAATTATATTGTTTTGCTACACTCTTGCTAGTGTGGAGGCACAGACACCTCTTTCAATGGGATTAAGGCAGAGACTACACCTCTTTCAATAGAATTAAGGTAAAGACTACACCTCTTTCACTGGGATTAAGGCAGAGACTACACCTCTTTCACTGGGATAAAGGCAGAGACTACACCTCTTTCACTGGGATAAGGGCTGAGACTACACCTCTTTCACTGGGATTAAGGCAGAGACTACACCTCTTTCACTGGGATTAAGGCAGAGACTACACCTCTTTCACTGGGATAAAGGCAGAGACTACACCTCTTTCACTGGGATAAAGGGACTACACCTCTTTCACTGGATTAAGGCAGAGACTACACCTCTTTCACTGGGATAACTACACCTTTTCACTGGATAAAGGCAGAGACTACACCTCTTTCACTGGGATTAAGGCAGAGACTACACCTCTTTCACTGGGATAAAGGCAGAGACTACACCTCTTTCACTGGGATACAACTGGACTTTCATGGGATAAGGCAGAGACTACACCTCTTTCACTGGGTTAAAGGCAGAGACTACACCTCTTTCACTGGGTTAAAGGCAGAGACTACACTACACCTCTTTCACTGGGATAAAGGCAGAGACTACACCTCTTTCACTGGGATTAAGGCAGAGACTACACCTCTTTCACTGGGATAAAGGCAGAGACTACACCTCTTTCAATGAGGAGGACTACAACCTCTTTTGATAAAGGCAGAGACTACACCTCTTTCACTGGGATTAAAGGCAGAGACTACACCTCTTTCACTGGGATTAAGGCAGAGACTACATACTACACCTCTTTCACTGGGATAAAGGCAGAGACTACACCTCTTTCACTGGGATAAGGGCTGAGACTACACCTCTTTCACTGGGATTAAGGCAGAGACTACACCTCTTTCACTGGGATTAAGGCAGAGACTACACCTCTTTCACTGGGATTAAGGCAGAGACTACACCTCTTTCACTGGGTTAAAGGCAGAGACTACACCTCTTTCACTGGGATAAGGGCTGAGAATACACCTCTTTCACTGGGATTAAGGCAGAGACTACACCTCTTTCACTGGGTTAAAGGCAGAGACTACACCTCTTTCACTGGGATAAAGGCAGAGACTACACCTCTTTCACTGGGATTAAGGCAGAGACTACACCTCTTTCACTGGGATAAGGGCTGAGAATACACCTCTTTCACTGGGACTTTTGCTATATAGGCAGAAACTACACCATCTTCACTGGGATTAAAGCAGACACAACACCTTTTTTCGCTGGGATTAAGGAGGACTACATTTTATTCACTAGGATTAAAGCCAAGACTACACCTCTTACACTGGGATTAAATCAGAGACTACACCTTTTTTACTGGGATTAAGGCAGAGACTATAACTGTTTTACCTGGATTTACGTAGATACTACACCTCTTTCACTGGGATTAAATCAGATATTACATCATTTTCACTCTGATTAAAGATCAACTACCTTTCTTTCAGTGGGAGTAAAGCAGAGACTACACCTCTTTCACTGGGGGTAAGGCAAAGACTACACCTCTTTCACTGGGATTAAGGCAAAAACTACACCTCTTTCACTGGGATTAAGGCAAAAACTACACCTCTTTCACTGGGATTAAGAATGACCAGACCTCCCTTGCAGAGACTGATGCACAGAGGCCATGTTTCCTTTAATACTTGGAATTTCAGAGCCAAACACAAACTTTTCAGAAAGTCTGGTTTATAAATAATAATAATAATAATAACAACAACAACAACAACACATTTCTTGCCATTTTGGTGTAGTAAAAATACTCAATCAAGTGCAGAGACTCAAATAAACAAATATTACACCTTTAATAAGTACCTCCCATGTGCATGGAACTTAATGATTAATCCTTAAAGCAAACCCAACCTTGAGCAGTAAATCTTTTTCCATGTGGGGAGGGGAAAAAAGGATAGATTTGCATTTTCTGCCTTGAGCACATTACCACACATGGTGACGGTTTTATGGGAATGTGCCATCGGCAGCTGGCTCGCCCGACGTGCCACTTTTCAAGTGTTTCACAGCCCTGTCTGATACTTTATCACTGCATTTTTTTTCTGCCCCAAACGCCTATGCTGTTCGTTTCAGAACCATGGACAGGGACACGGCTGGATGCCACAGGTGTTTCCAGAGTGTGAATGTTACCCAGGGGTGTACAACTTGCCTGTGAAATTTTACACACATTCCTATGTGTCATGCAAACACTAGTGTGAAGCCTTGCAATGACTGAAAAAAAAAATGTCTATACAAATGCATTCCATCAGCGTCTGCCTGCTGCAGCCACAGCCAAGCGCTGATGTGCAAATACTAACAACAGTCGAATATCAAATGCAATTTCATTTCAATCAGCAGGAGAGCTAAAAAAAAAAAAAAATCACAGAAATTCATACAGTTTTTTCCTGCTTCAGGTCGACATCTTCCACCAGCCATGATCAGTGTCTATAACAGAGTCGCCCTGCAGTGGAGATCAAAAGTAATGTCAGAGTGGGATGTGGATACTGCTGTGCCTGGGGATGTTAGATGGTATTCAGCACAACTAGCTGTGCATCACTGTAAAACCACAGGGGAAAAAAACACACATCACAGCAATATAAAAGACACCCCAGAAGAGACGTTTACAGTGAAGACACTGCAGTCCAGCCTCCCTTCCCCTAAAAAAGAGACACCACACCTATAGAACATATAGATAGACTTGACAAATCAACTGTACTGATATGAACTACAGGGCAATATATTATTATATGCAATATAAATCTATAGAAAGTTACACGCAAGAGGAAATTGGACTTGCCTTGTGTTGGAGTTTGCTGTGTAGAGATGATCCCAGAGAAGAGCTTGGTATAGATTATATATTACTATTTATTTATATATCCAGTTCTTCTATATAAAGCCGGAAAAAATAATTCTTGCTCTTGGATGATTATAAAAAAAAATAACTTCACAGCTTGACAGCTTAAAACTACATATAAATTGCTTTCTATACGATGTATATGAATAATATTGCGAGATAATTTGCACACATCAATAGATTTTATTGAGATGATTAACAGTCAGGGATTATTTGGTTGGTTAAAAATAATAAAGTGCAAGATTTTGGATAGGAATTGCACTAGAATTACAGTGTTTTTTATTTTAATTTATTGCTAGATTTATTTTTTTTAAAATATAATAATAATAATAATAATAATACTGAAAACTTCGATCGGATCCTATTATTTTAATTAAAAAAAAAGAAAATTCCAGGTCTGCAAAATAAATTAATAAAATAAGGAGATACTCACAAATACCGAACGCCTGTGTTTATATTGTCATGTTTCCGTCGCCCAGAACCTGCGATTACCAACCAAATTTCGCAAAATTTACATGTATTAAAAGTAAAAATCTGATATGCAGATACGCGACCGCGGTTCAGGCTCGTAACAGAGACGCACGAGTGCGCGCATATAACGGTGGAAATAAAATAGAGCTGTGATCATCGGAACGAGCTACACACACAGACGACGACAGACAGATCACATCACCGTACCTGCTTCTCTCTCTCTTTCTCTCTCTCTCTCTCTCTCTCTCTCTCTCTCTCTCTCTCTCTCTCTCGACGTCACCGTAAGAAAGCCGTAACGTGGTTTTTTTTTCTATACGCTATGAAAAGCCAAAAGGATCCGAACGCACCCTAATCTGTTTCTCTACACACAAACAAACAAACACACACACACACACACATGCTTGACGCGTCTTTTAATAGCCCCTAAATCTGTTGAAGGACAAATAGATGCTGGGTTAGTAGTTTGGTGGTATGTGTTTAATTATATATTAGTAATGGTTAGTTAATGCTTAGTCACAGGCTTCGTCCATCGTTGCACACTAAAAATCTGCCTCAGATTTTTTTTTTAAATAATTCAACCTCAATGGATGTGTATGGCTGCATAGGGGGGTGGGTGTGGCAGTGGAAAGCAAAAAAGAATGATGGGATGGCCAGCAATTGTCCTTTTTCATAGTGGCCTATACCGACTCTAGCTAACGGTCATGAGAGAACGGTCATATTTATTTTCCATGACATATTTCGGAAACGTATCGAAATATATAACACAAATATCTAAAGAAATTATAAGTAACGACACAAATTAAACACAGGTTTTGTACAATTTAATTATTACATATACAATATCTAAATCATTATATCCAATGCTTACTTAGCAAAAGACAGGTAATAATTAATTTTAGACACACACACACACACACCATACATAAAGTTCTTGGGACTCGGTACCGCATCACACACCAAATGCAAACTGTGTTGATGATCAAGACCGAAATACACCATTCTCCAGCTCCTGAAGCGGTCTCTGCTTGCTACAAACAAAACATGTCAACATGTCAGTAGTTAACAGCCAACCGACCGCCAGCAGCCAGAGTCTAGTCCTGACAGCATCATGGAGGAAAACCATGCAACGTAACCAAGACTTTTCTTAAAGCACATAAATCTGTTAAAATGGCAGAAAATCGAGGTTTGGGTTTCATGTCATTTGAAGTATGTACTACATTTGTGTAAGTGCGTATTTTCCAACTGTTAAAAAAAATACATTCTTATAGTATGGTTATAGCTAATGTGAATCAAATTCACAATGACATACGACGTCACACCAGCAGGAATTTAAAGACGGATAATGTTTAACCTGAAAGATGATGAATGAGGATATAGCATTCGGATATACTACTCACCCCACATACTCAGTTTTGTATACGATAGTACAATAGTATGGAAGCATGTGATTTCGGACGCAGTCTCATCCACAGAAGAAACACCTAAAACTGTGAGCTGAACATCTGATACATGTGGTCCAAACATTATGATAGGCTTTTCTGCTTGCCTGTCAACATATGTATGTGTACCTGTTTACGCAGACAGGATACAGGAGACAAGGGGTCTAACAGATGATGTCATGGTTACAGTATTTCTTTTGGACAGGCAGAAATATGGTGTGATTGACTTTTGGTGTGTTTTGATGGTAACGCGTAGCTTATATAGTTTGTGTACTTTTATGAATTAGCTCAACTACAGCAGCAGCGTGTAATTAGGTATTATTGTTATGTTTGGTATTTTAGAACTGGGACTTTGGACATTGATTTGCAAAGAGGGGCGGATGTGTACTTTCAGTGCTATTAGGCTACGGTTAGCATTTTTTAAGTGTACATCTGCACCTTTATCTTTAAAACTGTGTGTATTGTAAACGTATCTTACGGTTGATCTTACAACAATTTTATTTTTCACACTCTGTTTGATTAAATATTAAACATATTGATTGGATGGTTGAATCAATAGCATTGATTTTTAAAAGTTTTGGCACTCTTTGCATTCCACACTAAGCCTCTTTCACTGTTCTGCAGTGTGTACTTCAAAGTCCATATGAAATACTACATGAAGATCAGGCTGGTAGGATGGTGGTGAATTGAAGCTTTCATTGGCTGATGTTTTCATTTCACACTTCCCCTTCCCCGCATCCCCACCACCACCACCACCACTACACAGTGTTGATGGCTTACTGAGCCCATGAATGTTCTTCTGCACCACTTCCTCCCTTCTGGCGTGTCATGTTGATGTATGAAGTCATTTATGAGCATAATAAACTTATTCTGTGTCAACATGGTGCTACTGAAGCTTCTCTGTGTGATTTGATTCCGAGGAAGTGCGGTGCTAGAGCCCTTTTGTTACTGCTGGGATTAAGCAGTTTTATGATTCGTTCTGTCTCTCGTTTGGTTTGAAGCCATGCACAGCGAGAGCTCGGCTCGAAATCCTGCGGCTTGGTGCTTGGCAGCAAAAAGGAAGATGAGTCATGAAAGCTAAAAAGGATATCTGAGTTTCTGCGAGGCAAACATTCATCAAGTGATGCTGAGGCTGCATGGAAATGGTCCAGTATCGACTCGGTCAATCAGCCTGGGCAACAACTGATCAATCGCACCAGCGACATCGGGCCAGCTTAGAATAAAGGTTACAGAACTGTCGCTGTACATGCTCACTAAACTCTTATGCTTGCTTAGAGTTAATCTAGTTCTTTTCCAGCTCTCACCGGATCACTTTTACTCATTTGATGCATGTTAGAGCAGTATACTAAACAGGTAGCAGAAAGAAAAGCCAAAACGGGGTTGAAGTCAAACCAGATCTAGCTCCTCCTAACAAGCAACATCTGGAATCAGATCTGATCTAGCTCCTCCTGCATAATTGGCATAAATGTCCAGGGCATGGTGTTAGATCTGATCTAGGTTCTCCTGCATGGGTGGCAAATGTCCAGGGGAAAGTGTCAGACCAGATTTAGCTCCTCCTGCATGGGTGGTGTCAAACAAATGTCCAAAGGATGGATCTAACTCCTCCTACCAAGTGACATTTAACAAAATGTCCAGGGGGTGGACTCAGATCCGAGCTAGCTCCTCCTAACAAGAGTCTACTAACAGAATGTCCAGGAAGTGGAGTCAGATCTGATCTAGCTTCACCTGCATAGGTGGTGTCTAACCAATGTCCAAAGGGTGGAGTCAGATCAGATCTAACTCTTTTTACCCAGCGACATTTAACAAAATGTCCAGGAGGTGGACTCAGATCCCACCTAGCTCCTCCTAATAAGAGACTACTAACAAAATGTCCAGGGGGTGGAGTCATATCTGATTTAGCTCCTCCTGCATAGACGGTGTTTAACAAAAGTCCAGGGCGTGGAGTCAGTTCCAATCGATCTCCTTCTACATGGGTGGCATCTAACGAATGCCTTGGTAGTGAAATCAGATCGAATCTAACTCCACCTGCCAAGAGACACCTAACAAAATGTCCATGGTGTGGAGTCAAATCTGATCTAGATTCTCCTGCATGGGTGGTGTCTAACAAATGTCCGAAGGGTCGAGTCAGATCCAACCTTTACCAAACAACATCTAACAAAATATCCAGAGGGTGAAATTAGATCCGATCAAGCTCCTCCTGCAATGAAGGCATCTAAGAAATGTCCAGCAGGTAGAGTCAGATTGGATCTATCTCCTAATTCTTGAGTGAAGTCTAAAAGAAAACATTTAGGGGTGGAGACAATCATGCTTTACGTTTTATTCCTCGCATCTTCGCTTATAAATATCGAGTCGTGCTTAGATGCTTTCTCATTCTGAAAAGGGTTCCATTTTTATAGCTACTTCCTGCGGAGTGAAACAATTCGGTTCTCTTCTTCCGCTCCAGTTAGCATGCATTTGCATGTGATATCCCAACCAATAGTGCCTGTTTCTATAGCAGGTCTTAACTATAACTCTTCATTGCAGCAGGCAACTTTTAATAGTCAACAGCCTGTTGTTTTCTGTCATCATGCTGTGCATGTTTACAGCTTGCTTACATGCAGTATTCACATCTCAGCTGGTGATGTACAAGAAAGAAAAGCACTTAAATATCACACACTACTTAGTCCCCAGCTAAAGTTTGTATTGTAGGTAGATGCAAGCATGGACCACCCACCAATTATACACCTCAGAGGGCATTTACATAACTGGTTTATACAGCAGTCTGTATAGTTCCGTATCCATGCATCAGGTCTCGTAGGTGGATTTAAGCAGACGTCTATTTCTAGGTTGTTTTAAAAAATTTCCGATTTTTTTGGTTTGCTAATAAGTTTAGCAGCTGTGTCGTCTTCCTTAATGTGTTCGTCCACATCCAGCTATGAGAACGATTACAATGTGTTCTTCTTTGGTCAAAAAACATCTTTAAACCTTTTTATCAAAAAACAATATATATATATATATTTACATGATTATTAGCCCCCAGGAGAGGAAACCGGAAACCTACGCAGACAGGAGGATAAGCCGTAATCCCATTTACAAGCCTTAAAGCGAGGCAGGTGTAGTTTTTCCTCGTCGCTTCAGGACTGCTCATTAGAGGTCTAGATCTACGAGCTGGATTTCTGTCAGGCTCAGCGGTGGGAGGCATAATACACACCAGGATGTGTCAGTAACTTGTTCTGCATCACAACACCCATTTATCGATTCCGTTTCAATAACAGCGTGTTCCATCAAGTTTTATCCCTTACTTAAAACAGCGGATCGAATAGCGATGCGAGTCGAGATTTACTCTGCATGCATCATACACATTAACACAAATCAACAACTACTACTATAAACACCACAATAAATCAAATCAATGGAATAAAAACAGATTTATTTTTTTTTTAGAAGATTTTCAGCAACATTTAAAGAGACTGCAAATAAACACTTGTCCATGGGTCGAAAAAATATGTTGACTTTCTCAGGCATCTATCAGATACTATTAGACTAGAAAAAGGAAGCCAATATAATGTTTTTAGAGCCTCTATTAAGTTTCTAAAATGGTACATCAATTTTTCCTGTTCCGCCACTACAACATGTGACCCGATGTCACAAAAAAATGTCCAGTTTGTCTAAAAGTTTTACTATTACACTGCCACAGATGTGGAAAAGTAGCCAAAAACTTTACTAAAGTACAAGTAAAACTAATTTTAAAAATAGTGACTCAAGTAAGAGTAAAAGTATATACTATAACTAATGGTTTTTTGAGATAAAAGTCATAAAAGTTCTAAAATCTCCGGCCGCCGTTTTTTTTCCTTTGAGTTGCGAGCTAAAATTCGGGTCACAAGCCAGCCTCACCACTAGCTGGTGTAGCGAACATCACAGTGAATGCCGTAACATCCGCCCAGCATCCCGTGTCTCACTCGGTAGCTAGTCAGACATGCAAGTTAGCAAGTGCGTTAGCCAGTGGAGTCTGTCAGTCTGTGATCTCCAAGGTAAATGCTGTACATTATTATACTTAACTAAAAACCAGTTTATTGCACTACATTATATTGTTTTATTTTTTTATACACTATTTATTATTTATATGTTTATTTTTTCTATTTAAAAACATGTAATTTAAAAATAAAAAAACGCAGGGTTTTTAACAGGGAACCCCGAACGAATTAATTAATGTCATTTCAATTTATTTCAATGTAGAAAATTGATTTGCCATACAAGTACAAGTAATTTGAATTATGAGCTCCGTCACGAAACAAATTAATCTCGTAAGTCAGTCAAGGCACCGGTATATATTTAAAGTGACTAGAGTAGGAGAGTAATACAGTATGGAAGGATAAGATTACTCAAGTAGTTAATTATTAGTTACTCTGGATCTGATAAAATGAAATGAAAATCCTGAATCCAGAAAAAAAAAACAACAACCCGGCACGGCATACATAACCTTAATACACGTTAATAAAAGAGGATAAAGAAGTGAGTGTGTGAGATGTGATAGTAACTTACAGTAAGATTAAGTGTACCATAGTTAAGAATGTCCATAGTTACAGAATCTCTCTAATAGTCATTATTATTATGAAACTTTACTGTAAGATGTTTTCCTCAGGTTGGAGCTGGAGGTCCTCTACACTGATATCAGCATTGTTTTTGTTGTTTTGTCACCATTGAAGACATTCTACATGATTTCTCCACTGTTGTTTATTGAACTCCATGTGGAGGTTTCCTTCAACGGATTGGACTGAGGTCCTTGAGTATCACTGTTTGTGTGGTTTCCCTATCTCAATTGGACTGACATGTTCTCACTTCGTTCGTTTTGTCCCTGAACTGAAGGTTTGCTTTATTCTTCAGTCCTGAACTGAAGGCGCTTTAATAAATGAACAGGTTTATCGACATACGACTGGCAATTTTATCGCAACTTAATAAACTTAAACAATACATTTAATCGTTAACATCGGTACATTTAATAGAAACGGAAGAACGGCAGCAAATATAGAGAAGTAAAAGTAAATTTCTGAGATTAAAAATGAACTTGAGTGAAAGTAAAAGTAAAGTCAGTTAAACTCACTATTAAAAATCTTCTCAAGTAAATATATTGCGTTACTACCCACCTCTGGCAATTACCTACAGAATTTACTGCTTTTCATCTCATCTCTATTTATGAGCCTGGAACAATCAGCAGCAAGGCGTTCTTTCTATAACGATGCCCTACGCAAGTAAGTCTGTTGGTGTGTACGCTGCTCGCTTCTGGATATGACAGGCATTTTAAACAGCTTCATCAATACGATAGCGACATGCTTATGTCTTTTCCTCTTATTCTCCTGTGCATTCCACAAACGTCATAGGCCCACATGGCTACCAGCCATGAATTATATGGAAACAGGCACGTGGCAGGTGCGGATAATTAATTGCTGAATCCCCGATAACGCAGACGTTTGCACGCGCTCCCTGCAGGGCGACTAAACTAACCAAATAAAGCTGTCTGGTTCTTCTATTTGGAGCTGTAAAAGGCGAGCGACGCTCACGTCCGCGTCTCTCGCAGGCAGTCATGTGTGCTAAAGATCTGCAGCGGCTTTTCATCACTGCTGTCTAACACAATTTCCTGATGGTGATAAGAACAAATTACAGCTCTCGTGCTTTAAATAATCATGGAAAAAGGCCACAAATTAGGCAAGGCGCACAGTAAAAAAAGGTCAAATGGACCGCTCTGCTACTACTGACGTTTGAGCTCTTCTTTTGTAACAATACTGAAATTAAGTCAAACAATACTCACCTTTGGCTGATTTTAGAAAAAGCACTTAAGTGCAATTTTCTGGACGATCTCTGACAACAAAGACCGCTACAGACGACGCTCGTTGACCCGAAAATAATCAACTGCACAATTTCCAGCTTTGAAAGAGCAGAACTGGTCCTGCACTAGGACTCGGAATGCTGCAGGAGTGGACAACACAACACAATAGACACAATTACAGCGCTATATATTTACTTTAACATCCTGGTACTTGGCAGCCGTCCCTATCGAGAGGTAGGTCGGTCGGTCGTTAAGATAGATAGATAGATAGATGGATGGATGGATGGATGGATGGACGGATGGACGGATGGACGGACGGACGGACGGACGGACGGACGGACGGACGGGCAGGCAGGCAGGCAGGCAGACAGACAGACAGACAGGCAGACAGATAGATAGACAGGCAGGCATACAGACAGGCAGACAGACAGACAGATAGATAGACAGACAGACAGGCAGGCAGACAGACGATAGATGTCCTGCTACACAATAGAGTATGTGTAGGAAGAGAAAAAGTTAGCATGTTTTTTAGACGCCAGATTAATAGGGCTTGATTCAATCAGCTAATGTAAAATTGTTTACGCATTGATTCATAATCTAGTTATTGGTTAATTACATGATATTTTCTATCCTCTGATGAAGTCGTTGTCATGCTGAGCAGCAAATATACAGATATTAAATGATCAATTACAGGCAAAACATGATAAAAATTCCTTTTTTTTAAAAAAAGATGAGAGGAAATTAATTTCAGACCATTTAGAAGGTTTCCTTTATATCTTTAACATAATGTTCTGTATGCCAGTCACACACACACACACACACACACACACACACAAACACCACACCTCACACAGCCAGATGTTTAGTAAGAGGACATGAAGGCAGTAGCAGTTGAGTGGGTATTAGTTTGTACAACTAGGTTCAAAGGTTCAAATCCCAGCATCATCATTGAGTCCAAGACCTTCAGCCCTGAAGTGCTTAATAACATCACCCCATGTGACCCAGCACCACAGCCATCTTCACACCAAAGTCAGGCAGTGTGGAGAGAACATATCCCGCAGCTTTCATATGACAACAAATAATAATGGGACGTAACCAAATACAGATACATAATTTACCAACAGATAATGTGTTCTAAACAGATCCGAATACAGAGAGGTTCCGAATACCATCGGGTCACACATTACTCTACTTATTATAATAATACAAGACACTTAACAGGGGGGTTCACAAGGGGTTAACTAATCTCTCTATCTCTCTCTCTCTCTCTCTCTCTCTCTCTCTAAATCAATCAATCAACCATTCTGTCTGTCCATCTTTTTTAATCAATCAATAAATCAATAAATCAATCTACCAATCAATCTCACCAATCAATCAATCGATCAGGATACCAATCGATCAATCTGAAATCAATTAATTAATCTAATCATTAAAGAATCTAGAATCAATCATCATCTGTATTTATTATTATCAATGTTTCTCAATCAATCATTCAATTAATCAATCTATCCTGCTACCAATCTATTGCTCTACCAATCAAACAATCAATTAGACATCCTGTTTATTTATCTATTATTCAATCTATCTCTCTGCTAATCAATTAATCTACTTATCTTTATCAATCAATTAATTAATCAATCAATCATTAAAGACATTCAGTTTATTTATTTATTAGTTTACCAATCTATGTTTCTACTGATCAATCAATCAATCAATCAGTTAATCAATCAGACATCCTGTCTAGCTACCAATCTATTGCTCTACCAATCAGACATCCTGTCATTCTACCAATCTATCTCTCTACCAATTTACATTTACAGTTACATTTGCAGCATTCGGCAGACGCCCTTATCCAGAGCGACTTACAATATTCCTTGTTATACAGCTGAGCAATTGGGGGTTAAGGGCCTTGCTCAGGGGCCCAATAGTGGTGGCTTGGTCGAGCTGGGAATCGAACCCACAACCTTCGGGTTGGTAATTCAACACCTTAACCATGAGCCACCACTTTCCACCAATTAATCAATCAATGAATCAGACAGTCGGTCTACTCATCTATCACTCAATCTACCAATCTATCTGTCTACCACTCAATCAATCAATCAATCAATCAACCAATCAAATAATTTGACAGCCTGTCTATGTACCAATCTATCTTTCCACAAATCAATCAATTAAACATCCTGTCTTTTTATTTATTACTCAATCTACCAATTAATTGATCAATCAACTTCTTTATCAATTAAGCAATCAATCAGACATTCTGTCTGTTTATTCATCTATTAATCAATCTAGCTCTCGATCAATCAATTAATTTAAAAAATCAATCAACTATATTGTCATAGATTAATTAATCAATCTGTCTGTATATCTTTCTTAATCAATCAATCAACCAACCATTCGACCCGTCTGTTTATTTATCTTTATTAATCTATCTATCTAATAATCAATCAATTAATTAAACTCTCAATTAATGAAACTTTTCACTTTTAAAAAAGTGAGTTTATCGAGTCAAAGTGTAACCAGAAAAAAAGCCCAAACATCAAAGACTAGCCGAGGCAGAGAACATTTAAGGTTTCAGGCATGATCGTGGACATGATGGAAGTCCTTATAACTGAAATGGAGGTTTTTGATTCGAACAAAAGATTTCAGAAAGATCAACTCTGAAGCTTGTTTCTGAGATCAAGAGCTGATACTAGTGAGAGCGGAACTGCACTGATGTAGGAGGCTGGAGATGAGCGCATGGATTTAAAAACAGGACATGAAGAGAATAAAGATCTAATAGAGCATTAGTAGCATATCGCATTGCGAGAGATATGTGAGGAAATAAAACCAACAGGAAACAGGAAACAGGAAAGTGTGATGCCTTCTGAAGTGTTTAATTCCTCCGATATTCCACGGATTTGCCAACAATCACAGCAAATACACTTGATGGCCAAAAGTATTGGGACGCCTGGTCATTACATTTATGTGGGGTTTTTTGAGCATCCTATACCAAATGTAGACTTAAGCTTCCTCCAGTAATAATTTCTACACTTAGTTGGGGGTGGGATGGGTGTCATGTGGCTATGGGGATTTGATCATTCAGTTACAATAGTATTAGTGAGATCCGACTCTAATGTGAGGTCTGGAGTGCAGTCGGTGTTCCAGTTCATCCCAGTTCATTTCACTCCAACCAGAACACAGCATGTCTTCCTGAAGATCAGGGGTTTTGTGCACAGGGACATATCTCATTAATCCACCTAAGCACCTAAGGTCAAGGGCCTTGCTTAGGGGCCCAGCAGTGATTACTTGGTGGTGCTGGGAATCAAACCCATGTTCTCTTAATCAGCACACCAACATTTTAATCACTAGCAAGTACCAGGCAGAGAATTGACTGAGTAAATTCCACAGGCTATTGTGTATTGCTAGTCTCAGGACCGTAGCCTGTAGCCAAGACAAGGCTAAGGCTCCGTCTGAAATTGCATACTATATAGTGTGCAAATTATAGTATGCGAAACATTTCCCAGATGATCTTCTACTCTCGGACAGATTTTGGAGTACGAATACGATGCACACTTGAGCCCTACTATCCCATGATCCCGTGTAAGAGACGACTCGTCATATGCGGAAGAGGCAAAAAGCATGTGCTTTAAAGGGCTTTAGGTAGAAAAAAACGTTGTTTATTGTGAATAAATTGCACTTGTATACCATCATCTATAATGTTAAATATTAAAAATGATCATTTACAGATAATTTATATGTCACGTGTCAATATCAACATGGCGGATGTAGTTTGTCCGAATTTTATTCCGACTAGCCGTAACCATACGATATAAAACGTACTTAAACAAACTGGAAGTATGTACTTACGTAAATCTAGTACGTACTTAAGAAGTATGTGATTTCGGACGGAGCCTTACACATAGCCTCTCAACACATTTAGCCACAAATACGCACAAATTCCGCTTTTTCAAAGAATTTACACAAAATCTTGGCAGCATATGGGTTCCTATTTGACAGTTTCTGGGCACATATGGTTGGATATTTTTGGTTGGTTCTAAAAAAAAAAAAAAAAAAAAAAAAAAAAAACCCACTACTGTAGCTGATTCTCATGTACCAGCACAACACACACTAATACATCAATGTCAGTGCTGTACTGAAAATAGTCCACTACTAAAATAATCTCTAGTAAGCAGTCATCCCATTGTTGTTCCTTTCCTTTTCTACACCCAGTATGTTTACTAAATGAGTTCCTTAAAAAAAATCCCAGCAAACCAGCCTGACAGAAGAGTTCTCCATCTGTGAACTTTCGAAACTTTCCAACCCACTTCCAGTGACTCACGTCGCGCCGATTCCGCTGAATCCCTTCCAATACGGATTTATCTGTCGAGACAAACGTCACTTGCAGCGGAGGATTTATCTCCGCCTGCTGCTTCCTGTGTCATTGCTTTCCACCTCTATTTACAACCTCTCACATCATCTCACACTTTCATTCTCGGTTGGACCAAAAACAAAAATCTACCTTTTGTGCCTACCTGCTTCAAAAAATGGCTGGAGAATATCGAGAATTCGAGGCATGTATTTATTTTCTTGGATGAGCATAAGACAAAAGGGGATAAACACATTTCAGCTTTGATGCCGAGCCATTGCGTTTCTTGGACATGGACAATTCTTAGTGTGCAACTTCTCCATAATAAACACCCGATAGAAAAATTTCAGATTGACACTCGAACCCTTTAACTCTTCGTATAACCATCGTTGCCTCTCTAACAAAATCCCAATCATGATGTCACCTTTAATCTCGTCATAAAATGACGATCGGCTGCATTTTCCTAGCCGGATAACGAACGCACTTCTGTACATGAGTTTTCACTATTTCGCTCATCCTCCTTTGTGGCTACGTTTTAAGTGCACTTCCTTCCTTCTGCTGACTAATGAAAGCCTGGAAACAAAAGATAATTTTTTTTTTTTTCGCACCCCTTTCGTTAACTACGGGTTTTGCTCTGGCGTAGTTCATTATCAGATAAATCCCAGACAGCAGGAACGTCCCTGCACACTCCTTCCTACATTCAAACCAGGCATTTACAGCACCACGGACAGCATCCGACACACCCATTTTATTTAGATTTGTGTGTCGTAGGAGAGCGGGTAATGGAGCGCGTAGCAGCGCGAAGCAAGTGAAGCTTAAAAAACACACGATGATGCTAATGGATTTAGGTCATTCTGAGCCCGAGTGTCAGTGTCAGGTTAATGGCTGGGGCCATTTTTTTTTAATCGGATTTGATTGAAATTAAAAAGAAGTGGTATGTTGTTGGACTGCTAATTGGATGATCAGGGTTTGATTCCCAGCACCACCAAGTTACCACTGTTGGGCCCCTGAGCAGGGCCCTTAACCCTCAATTGCTTTTTTGTATTTTAGAGATAAATGCAAGCCACAAATGTAAAGAAACTCAGGGGTCAAGGTGCTTAATCTTGCTGTTCGCAGGATCATAGGTTCAATTCCCAGCACCACTAAGCTGCCACTGTTGGGCCCGTAATGAGGTAAATCTTAGACATTTTGGATAAAGATTTGGACTGCCGAATGGCAAAAGTGTAAAAGTAAATGAAACAAATGTGTTGCAGAAAATAAAGTGTTGGACTGCTTATCAGAAGCACATCGGTTTAAACCCCAGCACCACCAAGCTGCCACTGCTGGGCCCCTGAGAAAGGCCCTTAACCTTTAACTGCTTAGTTGGATAAAAAATTCCTTTTAGAAAACTGGCTTTTCCACCTCTCGATCTTCCGTAGGATTTGATCCATGATGAAAAAAAAATCGTAAAATCTACGACTACACCGTTCTTCGTGCCACTTACGTGTATGAAATTTTACCAAAGTATTTTTTAAGAAAATATTATGACAATAAAATAAAAAAAAACTCAACAAATACAGAATAATGTTTTTAATTCAAGTTTTAATATCCTCAGCAGTTCAATAAATTAACACTTACAGAAGTAATACATATATTATATTATATTATATATTATATTATCAGGTGATAAGTAGTGTCATATATTCATCTATAGCATACTTTAATTTTTTTTTGTGAGAAACGACCCGACGGCGTCGTTTTCCAGTGAGTGAACTACAATAGTAGTTATCAGAAGGTAAGAAGAAGAAAAGGATTTACAGCAGGATTCGGATGAGCGGAAAGGAGGAGGCACAGACGTACTAGCCGATCCGACGATCCTTTTCCAGACGTCAGAATAAAGGAGTTGGTTTTTTTTCCTCCTTTAAGCCCATCCAGACATATTTGTAAACGTACTTATTACACACCGCTTTAAAAACGTCTAGCACTGACGCGGCACTTGAAATGTGACACTCGCGATAAATGAAAATAAGTATGCCAAGACTAATAGATTCAGTAAGATATGTTACTCGGGACTAGAATAAATGCCACAAGATCCTATAAATACAGAGGCGGTACCTCAGGACAGCATACTGACATCTTTTTTTTTTTAATAAAACACTATTTTGGCATGGACAAAAAGGAACTCCTTTCCTCGAAACTGCCCTGAATCAACTTTTAATCTGTGGCTAAAACAGCGACGTACTATTTCACAGTCGAACCGAATGTGCATCATGTCTTTTTCATGTTTTTTTTTTTTTTTTTTTTTTTTTTTGTATAAGCAGCTCAAACTACTGTCTTTCCAGTGTAGGAATTTTACAGCATAGGCCTGACGCGAAAGCAGCACAACTGGAACTGATAAATTACTGACCTCTCTCTCCTTCTCACACAACAAACACCCGGATCCTATTTTTAGCCCCTGATCCCTTATGTGCACCGGGATCTATTTACAATCTGTGTGTTAGACTGTAGTTTCACCCTCTCTCTCTCTCTCTCTCTCTCTTTCCCTCCCTCTTTTTTTTTTTTTTTAGCGGCGTGTCTCCTGCCCTCCTTGCTACGACTGAAGTGAGAGTAAGGATCAGCGCAGGAGGCGTACAGACCCCAAAGGACACGCCGAGTCGCTGTCTCGGTTTCGTCCCTTATTGTTATTCATTAATGCGGAGGAAAAGATAACATTACCCCCTGCTCAATATTCTGCATTACAGAAACGACGCCATGCCAGAGACTCGTTACACGTTTCTTCCTCTATATTATTCCGGGGTTTTTTTCTCATTACCAGCAAAAAAAATGACTTCTATCTCTTCTATCGGCCGAGCGGGAGTCTTGGAGGAGCTGATGGAGCGTTTTGATGGCTTCCGTTGCAGTCTTTCACGCTTTCCTCTCACTCATGCTGCGTTCTGACGATTGCGTCTCAGGCTGCGAGAGCGATGAAAAGCCGTTATACGAGACGCCAAGAACTGTAACGCTACCTCAGAGAGTAGAGAGGACAGCATGAAAGGTTGAAGTAATAGCATGGAGCTTTAGATTCATAGTGCATTCTTTTACAAGCTTACACTTCTGTGGTGCTGCTTAACGAAATTTTCCCGATCCTTCCGAGGTTGTTCGGGCCCAGAGGCCCCTGGTTCATTCTTTTGTCCCTGACTGAACACACTCGACCCCTCTGTCTCTCGCTCCCCTTCTCTTTCCTCTCCGATTACGCTACTGACGTCACTCAAGTCGCCCAGGTGCTCCACCGAGTCGCACTTCTCCAAGTCTGAGGCGATGGTCTGCAGGCTGATGACGGACAGCGAGTCGGACCCCGCCCTCTCAGCTCGTTGACCCCACCCTTCCTCCCTGTGCTTCTCGACCCACTGCCTGGTTTTCTCCTGATCTGCCCAATTGTTATCCAGTAGACTCATCCCTACTCCCCCATACGCCCCTGCCTGTATGATGCCCTCAGCCTCCGCGCCTACTGGGGAGCTCCGCCCGCCAGAGGCTCCGTTTCGCTGCTTGGCTGCTCGAGCACGTCCCCTTTGGGCGTGGATCTGCTCGCTGATTTGTTCTAGATTACGGAGAGCGACAGAGTAGCGGGTCTTGACTTTCGCCACCCGCTGCTCCAGCTGGACCACCTTGGACTTGTGCTCCTGCAACGGATTCAAGCGCAAATTAGGAATCGACACGTTACAAAACCTTGATTTGTAGTTATACTGTTCACGTGTAAATACAGAACATGCATACGCAAGCATAGAACAGACGCAAATAAAAAATGGGCAGTTTTTCCTCAAGCCAATGGTGAAAATAATGCAAACAAATGACAAAGGGTTAAAAAAAATATTTAAATTTCTTCCTAGTCAACCCTTGGAGTCCCCCATTAAATGCTGCCTGTATGTCCTGTCATAATCTTTCCAGCTAAGTTTTGTTCCCCAGGCGAAGCGAGTCATCCTGTTCCACTTCAATCCAAACTGTACAGAAAACTCTTATCTCATTTCATCCTATAGCAGAGCGCTGAGCTGTTTTCTGCAGTCTCTGCAAACACTTTGCATATTTTAATGTTATTGTGAGGACACTGGCAGGGACTATAAATCAATATGTCTATCAAAGAAGCATAAGCTTGATTTTGTGCGGTGAGGAAAGGGGGAAAAAAAAGAAGTCTTCTCGTTATAAGAGTAATTAGTGCGAGTTGTGTACCTCCAGGATGTGGTTGAACTGGGCCTTGAGTTCAAAGTATGGTTTAGACTTGATGATGACCCTCTTGAGAACTTTCTGTAGAGTCTGCACTCGCGCCTCGGCCTCCTGACACAGCTGCGTGACCCGCTGGTGCTCCCTCTCGCTCCGCAGACGCTCCTCTTCCGCCTCGTTCACCTGTTAACGACCACATCGCAAAAGTCAGCGAGCATGGTAACTCCGAGCCAAACGCTGCCAGGCTTGTGAGCTTTTAATCTTCATGCACCGTTTACGGGGACCTAAGAACATACACTGTCACGCCTTTCTTTTCTCATCGTTGCGTTTAATGTCCTCTTACCTGCTCTCACCCTGAAGTTATTTTTTTCTTGCAATAAAAGTGTGCTTTGAGGGGTTTTATTCCACTTACGACGCAGTAATTTTTCAACACTAAATAATTCTGTTATGGTTTAAAGAACAAACCTTGAATTTTCAGCTGTTTAACAGACATTAACCCGTTAGAACCCACACTACCATTTGCGTTTGTGTTTAAGAGCCAGTGAAAACTGGAACCAAACAGGTTTGGTGTCAGTTTTTGGCCTAAGGCTACAATTTACATTACATTTAATCATTACAATATGTTGTAATTAACAATAACATGTGGTGTCACCCAGATCAGGATGGGTTCCCTATTGAGTCTGGTTCCTCTTAGGGTTTCTTCCTAATTCATCTCAGGGAGTTTTTCCTTGCCATAGTCGCCCCCGGCTTGCTTATTAGGGACACTTTTTACTGTAGCTACATTCTGTGTAAAGCTGCTTTGAGACAATGTCTATTGTTAAATATATATATATATTTGCTGTGAATGCGACTCTACAGTGTTCTGCTGTTTATTGTTTTATTTTCTCATTGCATTCTGTTCGTTTATATTTTTACTTTACGTAATCTGAGGTGCAAAAGAACAGCAGCAGAGCATGAAAAAAAAACCCCAGACACATTCCGGCAGAATTGTTCTAGGGCAGTTTTTAAAGGGATTGTAAAAATACACAAAAACCCAATTTTTATTTACATATAAATAAGAAACATCTGCTTTTTGCATAACAATATTTAGTCGTACAATTTATTAGGAAACTGCACAGTGGAATCTCATGCACTTCAACAACAAACACACATTTCATTTCATTAATTATTGTTTTTTGTGTATTATTTTACAGTCTAATCATTAATTAATATTTATACATTTTGAATTATTTTATACATATCATTTTTGTACATTTGTATACCATACCAGTCCTTACATTTGCCTGACCGTCCAAGCCGCTTCTATAGAGAATTCATCAACACGTTCTAACCAATCAGATTTGAGAACTCAGCAGCGAAAGGGTCTAACATTTTGTGTTTCATCATCATACTGCTAATTAAAAAAAAGACAAAGCTGATCAGCACAAGCAGCAAGAAGAAATCCAAATAAAGACATGCAACCTTGATAGGTGGTGCAGGTACACATTAATCACCAGCATTGATTGGTCCCTGAGAGCAAGTGTTTAAGCGGCAGGAGGCTGACAGGATCCATGGAAAAGCGTTAATGAGGTAAGAACACTTAACGCTGTACAACTGTGTTTGTTATCGTCCCTCTCGGTTGGGACGATACTGCTCGATGTGTGTGTGTGTGTGTGTGTGCGCGAAGTATTGCTCTTTTCGAATTTTATCACATCAGGGTCTTACATTCATTATGCAGGTATGAACTGTGTGGGAAGGAAAAAAAAGCCTGAATGTTGTGTTTATCATTATGGCATTTTAAAGGGTTAATGAACGGAAAAATCTAAATTCCATTGATCTTTTGACATATAAAAGTTATTCTGAAAGTGTTAGAACTCAAAACTCAAAACTCAAAACTGTCGTTACTCAAACATAAAAAACAGTTTATAGTGAAGGCAGTCTGTTAAAATGTCAGATTTTGGAATGTTCTACTCGATGATGTAATAGTGTGTAGAAGCACCGCCTCTGCAGAAGAAGATCGACGCCTGCTTAGCCGTCGCTGTCTGTTTAGCACCGCCCAACAAATCACACATGCACATAATAGGTAAATGACAAGACGGCTCAGAAAACGAGACATCGCTCAGTTCCAAATTGTGAACAAAACACATTCTTTGCGTAACCATTTGTTGGTTCCAGACCGCGTCAGTAAAAGCTCGGTCATTCGTTCGCCGCATTTTATGGTTGATTCGTTTTCAAACAAAGCCTAATTAATTACCGTATTTTCTAAAAGAAGATAATTAAAAGAGGACGCTGTGTCGAGTCTGCCGTCTATACAAGCACGAGTTACTTTTTTTATTAATGTTATGTGATCACTATTGCTTTGTGTGCAAAACTGTTAACCAATCATAGCAGTGGGCGTTTACTTCTGAGACAACAATCCGTTACGTCTATTTCAACAGAGCGTTTTTGATAACGAGAGACAAAAACAGGACACAAAACAGACTATTATTTGCAAATTAGGATGTTTTTCGATTTAATATCTTCATAACATTTTACATGGACAAATTAAAGCTGTGGTAGGTCATGACCCCTATTTACGTGCTCAAAATAGCTAAACGCTAAACCGGCTCCTTCCCCGTACCTCCTTTTTGTGAAGGCAGATCGAAGCCTCTTTAAAATGCGTTGCCTAATGTAACCTTGACATTTCAGCAGGTATTGTACCTAGTCGGGGGGTGGGGGGGTGGGGGTTTAAAGTAGGCTGAACGTGCTTAATAGTTCTCCATAAATTTTTAAAAGTCTATGCTCGTCTTTATAGTTAAGCTTTTATTGCCACCTTTTATTACTTACCCCATTGCTTTTATTGCTTATTGTACCTTGGCGGTTGCGTGATTGAGCATCTCCTGCCAGGTCGGATCCAACGTGTTCCTGTCAGCCAGGAGGCCCTGCTCAGCCACGTACACCATTTCCCTGGCAGCCGTGTGCATGGAGACAGCCCGCTCGTAGCGCAGCGCCGCCTTCTGCGTTTCCTGTTGAGCCTGTCAGTAAAAGTGACACGTCAATCACACAGCCGTTCATTCCAACCTTTTACTGACAATTGTAGCTGGAACCATACTTGGGTTATATCTATGATGTGATGATTCGGCTAGATGCAAATCCTGTACATGCATATGATATACTGATAGGTAAGTAAAACTAAAAAAAAAAAAGGAAGAAAAAGAAAAAAGCTGACTCGTTAGAAGAAAGAATTGCTGTGCTGAAGTGAAAAGCCTCCAAACGATCGATAACTGGAGGAAAGTTGTACTGGCAGGCCATAATTCAGACATTTTACTTAGTGAAAAAATGTCACCGCCAGCGAGCATGATGTCTAACATGCTTTTAGACAAACCGTTCCGAAATTCGATTTCATAAAAACAAAGAAGTACCAAAAATGGACCCAGAAAAGCCTCCTCGGATCCACAAAGTTGCCCCCGGTTTAAGGTCACGACAAAGAGATTGATGGTGACTCGTTGGACATAATTTTTGCCACGATACGCTTGAGCTGTCCAAGGCAGGAACAGGCTGTAAACCAGTCTGTGCCCTGAATACCAATTTTTAATCGATTATACAGCAGTGGTAGCCGATATTGCCTTAATAGGGCTGCACTCGTACAGAACTTACTCCCAAACCCAATTTAATACAACTCGGTGACGGTCTTCTGGGGGACCCGAACAGCAGTCTCAGGTGCACTCGATTCAAAGAGGGTCGTTAAGATGTTGTTTGGGTTGTTAAAATTTTCTGTGGTATGTTGGAAGAAATACTAGATCGTCAGGAATCACCTGGGTTTGTGTCCGGGATACGTTGCGTGCTCGGCGAGATGGTGACCAGGTCAAATTTCAATCCAATTCTGTTTCAATCAGACAAACCAATTCTGTTTCGATTGTTTTCAATTACACCCCGTGGCCTCAACTGAGCGTTCTCCACCAGCCCAATTACACGTCCGAGATTGGATGCTAACAATGCTAATGAAAAGTGATCTGCAAATCATATCTTGCGTTTGCCAGCGGGTTAATCGCATTAAGGAACACATGGACCATCTTGCCCAGTAATGATCATTAAGCTGAGGGATATTTTTCTGGATCACTTTCTCCACGCTTGTTGAACAGAAAATATTATTATCATTCCAAAGACGAATATGATAAACGGTACATGCTTTAGGAAAAACAGAACTCCTTCTCGCACCTCTTTGGCTAGTCTCCGTGCTTCGTAGTAAGGACGGGCTTTTTCTATGCACGCACCAAGCTGGGAGCCCTGAGCGTTGAGTTTGCGTGCTGACTCGGTGAGGATTTTTCTGTAGCTGGACCGCGCCTCCTTAAAAACAAGAGATTGAAAGATGAATTATTACGACTGACCTGTTAAAAGCACATTTATTAATCAGGAATATGTTCACACTGTATCAAATTGCAAACCAGATCAGGTTTAATGTCATGTTTCGTTTACTGTGCTCTGGGAAACAAGGGTTCTCCCAACAGTTCCTCTTTAATAATATAATAATAATAATATTCAACTTCATTGTCATTGTGTAAGGTACGTGTACAGAGCCAATGAAAGGCATTTTTGTATATCCCATCTTAGTAAGTTGGTGGTCAGAGCGCAGGGTCAGCTATGATACAGTGCCCCTGGAGCAGGAAGGGTTAAGGGTCTTGCTCAAGGACCCAACAGTGGTTGGCTTGCCGGTGGGGCTTGAATCCAGGTGTTTCTGGTCTTCAGATCAGCAACTCAGCACCTTAACCATTTGAGCCACCACTGCCCAGTCTAGCAAGAAATTCTTTCTGAAAGAATAACAGTCTGACACAGGGTTTTATACAGATCAACCAACAACCAATCAAAGACCACATTTACACCAGATGTATCAAGTGACCCAATTCTGATTTTTTTTTCCTTCAATGTGGCCAGATGGGATATGATCTATGATCGTGTAAGCAGGAAAAAAAGCACATGGATTCCAATATTTTTAGATCGGGTTGGGACCTCATTTATATGTGAAAGTAAATGGGATTGGAATTAGATATGTTTATTAGCATCTGCCATGTAAGCAGACAGATCGGATTTTCACCTGTCAATGCGTTTCGTACATCATTGAACAAGCGACGATGGTGCAGTACAACTGTGTATTTAATATTAATGAATTGCGCTCACTTAAAGTCATTTTGTCTGTAAACACATTTTAAAATAAAATAAATACAAAAAATATATAAACTTAGCAATCAATGCTAAATTCTTCCAGGCTGCAACACGCGCTGTCATGTTTTTTTTCTCTATCTAAAGAGAACATCGTTTTATCGTCCTTTAAATATGGTGCGAAAAAAAGAAAAAAATTAATAATGATTCAGTATTCGTTTATTTAATATCGCACCGTTTCTACTTCCTTTTCAGGTCAGTACGTCAGTCAGTTTTGAAAGTCTGATTATAGTCACAAAATCAGGTTTGGTCATCAAAACCTGCAGTGTAAATGCAACCCAAGAACAACAAAGACTGTTAGAAAATCTTAATAAATACAGGATATCCCAGGGATCTACCTTCTTATTTACCGTGAATTTTTCTTTTATGGACTCAACAAAGAACGTCAGCAGGGATCAGAGAGATTCAAAATGTTTATGGCACAATGGAAATGTAATTTAACACCGTCTGTCTGCTCCAGAAGACAAGCAATACTCTGAAGGAAGATCTACTTGGCATTTATATACCAGTTTACCCATAAAATCGAATCAGCACGATTTTGGCGCCGACGACCTGTTTAGATTCAAAACTCACATCCAGCTGAAGCTCCAGTCGGTTTATTTCCTCACTCGCCTGGTTGAGATGCTCCAGTTCCTCCTATGGGTGGGTGCAGAATTAGTAAACAAGTTAAATAAAATAAATAAAACTGAAAACAATTGTTAGTAGTACAGAAACAGATCCTAAGAACCGTTTTTTCCTGTAATAAAATGATGTACTGGCTTTCAAAGAATACAGCAAGATAAACAACATCATCATCATCATCATCATCATCCTCAACAACATCATCATCAACACCATTATCATAATTATCATTATTATTATTATTATTATTATTATTATAACCTGTATTCTGGGGGTCCAATTCTTCGTCTTTGTACTGATCCTCTTCTGCCCCTTCACCATCCCGCACAGTGACCCCACTGCTTCCGGCACACACCGCCTCGGATGCTGTGCCATTGCTGCTGACCACAGAGCTGTGTCTCCGCTCCTCCTCCGCCTCTAAACCGGGAGTCTTTCCCCTCCAGTCCCCAGGCTCGGGCTCACCAGAACCGGGGGGATTCTCACGCAACCTCCCCGGCTCCATACGCGGCCTATACGACCAGCCAGCCTAGTTATTATTATTATTATTATTATTATTTTAATTGCATGTTTTGTATAGAAGTAAAATAAGATAAAAAAAAAAAAGAATTTAATATATATATAAATCGTTAGCGTTTGGGGTTTAAAATTATTATCTCTCTTTCTTTTTTTTTGGAAAATTGAAAAAGAAAATATTAGCATGCTACGTTAGCTAGCTGGTTGCTATTGACAGTAGAAATTCCAGCCTTGACCGTTAGCCAACCGAGTGCGGTCATAGTATGATAAATTATTATGCAGGATAATAATAATTAAAAGTATAATAAAATAATGATAGTGAATGCAATTATAAAAGAATAACTGGTACCTTGATTTAAGTATGGTAAGACTCCTCTCATCCCCTGCTTTAATGCCCGCAGAAAAGTGTGTGTCAAGGATCTTCCACCCTCATCTTGGAGGCTCCACTGGAATAACCCTCTGCTTTCCAAATGACTGACACACACACACACACACACACACACACACACACACACACACACACACACACACACACACACACACACACACACACACACACACAGAGAAGACCCTGAGCATTTCTAAATCCACAATAACTCAGGGTATTTATTATAGTACAACCAACCATCTATTTATTAGAAATTAGATGATCATTAATTAATTAACCCCCAAAAAACCCAATGGTTCCCACAACGTTCTGGCAACGTTTGTTTTTGGTTTCTAAAATACCCTAAAGACACGTCATTTTGAATGATTTTTTGTACATATATAATTTTTTTTTACAGAAATACATGTCCTCTGTGTTATTATTCTGAGAATGTTATAATAACATGATGTTTCAATTAATTTTCTGTGCATAAAACGTTAGGAGAACGTTTCTCTTAAGTTTTTGGTTCCTACGAAACCTTCACTAAGCCGACACATCCCTAAACACATCTTCATAAGCACTTGTGAAGACACAAAAAAAAGCTGTAACAGGTGTGCAAACAAGAATGAGCTGGCTTACTTACTAAAACGCAGATTTGTGACACATTTGGGGGGAAAAAAATCTGTGAATAAAACGTTAAGAGAACGTTCCTTTAAAGTTTCTGTTTCCTTAGGAACCTACACTAATCTGGGGTAATACATTGAATGTTTTCATGTTAGGCAGACGTCTAAATTAACAAATTTTGTATGTCGGTGGTTAATGTGTTAGATCGCAACCCGGGTTTGATTCCCAGCACCACCAGGGTACCACTGCTGGGCCCTTAAGCATGACCCTTAACCCTTAATTGCTCAGTTGTATAAATAAGGTAAAGTCGCTCTGGATAAGGGTGTCTGCTAAATTCCATAAATGTAAATCATTATTGAATTTTTAATATATTTCTAAAAAATTGATGATGTAGACTCGCTTAGACTGGGGTAACTTTCTATGCTACAGTGTACATGAAAATATCCAGATTATCTGCAATATTTCATAAAATGCTCATGTATAAGTCTAAAATAGTTGTTTTTATTCTAATTATTCAGAGAACAATTCCCTAACAATAGTGGAACATTTTCTGAATATAACAAATCTTTGCTAAAGTTCTATTTTAGTCACTTAATACATGAATCTTGCTGGAAAACTAGTCTATTATACAATATGATATACATATCTATAACTAAACTCAATTAACCTTTCAATTTATTTATCGATTAACCCTAATATAATGTTGTTACACTTCCTTTGAGCTAGTTTTATCATGCGGTGACTAAAATATTCGATTCCTCCAAGCCGGAACGTCCCTAAACTCGTCTTCATTAGCGCTTGTAGAGACACAAAGAAACACTGTAACAGGTCTGCAAACAAGAACGAGCTGGCTTATTTACTAAACCGCTGATTTATGACGCATTTGGGGAAACAATTTAAGACGTAAACAGGCTGCACAAACATTCACTAATCCAAGTACACCAAATTGGTGTGGTTTATATAATTATGATGATCAGTCACAAATGATGTCTTTCATCGAGTGCATTCTGTGTGTATAATTACACCTTTATAAAGTTCGACCAAAATTTTCATAACAGTAACACAGAATTCATATTTACTTTATTCACATATTTAAAAAAAAAAAGATCTATTTTGTATAGAAAATATAGAAATACCCCTATACAGGGGCGCTGCTAAAAATTATGGGCCCTATAAAATAATTTCTAGAACATCACCACTCCTACTAATAAAAAGTGCTGGGGCCCTTGGAATTATGCTAACTTTCCCTTCGTTACCCCTGTCCCTATACAACATGATTAGAAACAGAACCCATGATGTTAAAAATGATCACATATATTGCAGTGAGGAAAAATGTTTGTTTTTTTGTTTTTTTACATTGCCCATAAGGAGAAAATTTGAGGGTCTAAGGGGCCCATCAGTACCCTGGTACCGCCAGAGTTTCTACAGCCTTAACAACTAAACCTTCGCTCACATTTACAGGGATAAATGGAAAAATTTAGGCTGATTTTCAGGGGCCCGGCAGCAGATTGGTGCAGCTGGCAAGCAAACCTACAACAATCTACAACCAATTAAAAGTTTTAGATCAAATGATCAACATTCCAAAACCTTAACCACCGAGCTACCACTTTCAATGAAATCATTGTCTTGACTAAAATGATCTTCTTGCTAGGTTTTCTGGTGTCCAACAAAAATCTTTATAAACCAGTATTATAAAAAAACTAATAAACAAACCACAACAATTTTTGATTAAAGTTTTATTACATTATTAAATTCTAATTCTTGCTCCAAATTTTCAAACCCTACAATTTCAATTATTTGGAAATTCCGCGTTAAACGTATGAATATGTGCAGTATTTCATTTCAGTTCAAGTCTCTTTTGCCGTGATGGCACCACCAGGCTTTGTGCTCTTGACCCATGTGGAGTCCATTTCCTTTTACGTGTGACTCTTCTGTCTTTTCCAGAACCTCTTAACCTCGCTGTGCCCGTGCGGTGTCACCACCATGACCCTGTGCTGTGGGTTCTGCCACACTAACACTCCTAAACCCTGTACAAAAAAAGGTACACAATTTAATGTTTAGGAATGAACACATTATTCCCAGTACATGCTGCATAGCACAAAAAATGTCGACTTAATATTAACACGTTAAGATGAGTTTCCTTTATTTTTAGCTTTATAGATGTATATGAAATATTTTAGTGACTGCTCAAAAAAATGCTGTGGACAAAAAAGATTGGCAAAACCTCCATAAACACAAACCTTGCACACACAATAGGAATAAACCGTTAGGAATAAGGAACAGGCGAAGAGGATTCCATTAACACGCTTGTTCTTGTGTTACTATTTTAATACCAATAACGTACACAAGGACGTTCCACATAAACAGATTTAAAATGTGTGTGAATGTGATATTAGGTATCGATGCAGAGACACACGTTTAGTCGGCGTGTCCAGTGTCAATGGTGCAGCTGTAAATTGACATTTTATGACACATGGAAATCTTCAGGGCTGTCAGGTCTACCCTAGTCTCAAGTAGCCAGACCTTCAGACTGACGGCAGAAAGTCATGGCGGAAGTGGAGCAGCTCACCAGTAAAACAGGACACCCTACACACTTACACCTCTCAGCGGGAATGCACGAATGAGGGGCATAAAAGTGAAACCGGCAGGTATTGGGACAGAGCCCAGGTCTACGCAGGGGCGCCACTAAGGGGGGAAAAGTTAGGACAATTTTAAGAGCCGACACACTTTGGGGGCCTCTAGAGATCTGGTTTATTAGTAGAAACAGAACTATCAGTGATGTAATAGTAAGTTGGGTGTGGAATGGGTGTGGCAAACGGACCTTCTTTCATAAGGTCCATAATTGCTGGCGGTGCCCCTGCCAGCAAGACAACCTGAACTATCTCCATAAAGACACGGTTTACATGGGCTGCGGTGAAAGATGTTAAATGGTCTGCTATGGAACTCTGGGCCTGTATTTACAAAACATCTTAAGGCTAAAAGTAGTTCCAATTTAGGAAAAAACCGTAAAAATAATCAGCGTGTCGGTCCAAAATTTAATATTTAGACTAAGTAAGAATATTTTACAAAGTATTTTAGCAATAAAATCACTAAGATTAAGTCACAAAGTTATCCTGGCTGTTGCCAGCAATCTGCCTCAGAACGTAAACATTTGATGATAATGGGCTTTTTAAAAAGCTACCGCCTTAATCAGGAGGGCAATATGACTGTTGTAGTCACTCCTAAGGGTCGCAGTCACTTCATTAACAAACATAAACAGCCCTTACTATCAGCGTTGATTATTCTACTCTGTTAATTAAGGGGCTGTTTATACGCATATCCACTAACTGTTCCTGACGAGCACATGCAAGAGTCTGACAATTAGCTGAACATTTACCTCTTTAATTAGTGACACTTACTCTGCGTTTTTAAATCTTTATTTAAATATTGCACTTTACAATATTTCTATGGCCCTGTCCCAATACCCCTTGTGCCCCTCATTTGCGAGTTCATGCCGAGAGGTGCAGGTGTGTATTTTGTCCCAATTTGCTGGTGAGCTTCTCCACTTCCGCCTACTTGTGCCCATAATGCACACTTTCTGCGAGTGTGGTTGTGAGAGGACTTCGCTTAAGGATATTACTCAGAATTTATCTAGTGGTGTGACGTTTTAAACCAATGTAGGAAAAAAAGCTAAGCAATTTTAGTGGATTTTTGTAAAGAGCATGACAAAATGGACAACAGCAGTACTTCGTACAGGGAGACTACCGGCACCGCCATTTTATGTTTGAGGTTTGGCGTGACGACGATGTGAGATGGCACTTGATGCAGATGACGCACTGCCCCAATTCTGCACATTAGTGAACTTGTTTCCTTGCACACTTATCAACTAAAGTGTGCACTTCAAAATTTTGTGGAAGACCTCAGGGCTTAGTGTGAGTATTGGGACAGGGCCAATAACTAAGTCTTTGTCAGAGTCTTCCTTCCCTATTAGCCAATCACTGGGTGCATGGTAAGCCAGCCTGCTGACATCATACATGGCAACAAAGTCAACTCCGCCCTTCTCTTAATTTAAGACATCTTTATTCCCTAGAAACATTTTGGCTCGGCTAAATAGGTTTTAAGAAAAAAGGCTGCTAGTTAGAAGAACGAGTTGGGCAAAGAAACAAATTTTACTGTGCTGTAAAGTAGACGTGACAAAGACATTTACATTTAAGATGGACTGTTTTGTGAATACGGGCCTGGATCTCCAACACTATTGAACACATTTGGTATAAATTGGTAGGGCTACATCATTACCTTACTTGTACTAAAGAGCACAAATCATCACAACTCTAGTTTAACATCTAGTAAGACATAAGAGAGGCAAATAGGGACTCGGAATTTTTTACATTATGGACAGTTCATTATGATACATGGCTTATAAAGTAACAGCAGATCTTAAAGGTCATGCTTCTGCAGGAGAACGAAGAAAACATCGGGTACCAACCTGAGCTCTGTCCCGCAGAACCTCAAAATCAGCCTGTGACAGGAACTGGTTGTACAAAACTCCTGAAACAAAGAGCAGAAACAAAGAGCGTGTGAAGGGAGGAACGGAGGAGGGCGAGGAGAATGGTGTAGCTCTCAGCGGTATTCAGTGTCACTAGTCCTATTAAAGGGAATTATATTGTGAGACTGCCTATTATTGCTTAACTACGCCTGAGTGCCATTGACATTCAAAGGTCACGGTGGGAAAAAAAAAAGTGTGTAATAGAGACTTCATTCTCCTCAGGAGCTTTTGCGGATGCGATTTGTCATGCCTGCAAAAGATTCACCCTAAGTAGGTTCCATTCACCTCGGATTAAATGGCTTCCTAACATAAGATAAAGTGCTTCGTGTAGAGGAACACCACACCAAGACTTCCGTTAATATGACTATCATGATATCGCACCGAACCTGAAACGTCTGGATGTTATTTAACAGCAACTTGCCTTCGTTTGTATACGTCGCTAAAATAAATCGACCCGTTCAATCAGTGTTGAGTAGGCTACTTGGAAAATGTAGTGAGCTAAGCTACAGCAACAGAGCAAGAAGGTCCTGGGTTCGATTCCCAGGCAGGGGCCTTTCTGTGTGGAGTTTGCATGTTCTCCCTGTGCTCCCTCTGTGCGGTTTTACTCCGGGTACTCCGGTTCCATCTTACAGTCCAAAAACATGTATGTTAGATTGTTGGTGATTCTAAATTGTCCACAGAAGTGAGTTTGTGTGTGGCCCTGTGATGGACTGGCGACCTGTCCAGGGTGATTTGTGAGCAATAGGTTGCAGTAATGCACCAAAAACTGGTTGCCAAACGCCGTTAAACACGAAGAACAACAAAAACACAGTAATACGGAAGTATGTTTGTCGGCCACACAGTTCTGTGTATGGTGGTGGCATCAGGATTGATAAATGTAGCTTATGTGGAAGTGGCTGTGTAAAAATATCAATACAGCTAACTATTGCGATATATATTTTGAATGATATTGTATCGATATTCTTACCTCGTATCGATACATATTTACATTTACAGCATTTGGCAGTAACTGGTAGCTTGGTGGTGCTGGGAAACGAACCCCAGTCTTTCTGGTATCAGTCCAACACCTTTACCCTTAAGCCACCACTTATGTTTTAAACTAATTATGTTCTAAACTAATTGATATTTATAATATTATTTTTAAAACCCTCAGTGAGTGTCAAATGACTTTCTCCTCCGCTCCTGTAGATGTCGCTGGTAAATACGGTCGTTGTCTTAGAAGCAAACATGGCGGAAAAAATAAAGGTGCGTTCGGCTTTGTATTTTTAGCAATTCATTTTTCAGTTATTTCCTAAAACATTGCAATGTGCAATATATCGTTAGTTATTTATTGTATCGTGACTTATGTATCGCGACAGATATCGTATCATGATGCCCTTGCTAATACCCAGCCCAACTACTGCACTACTTAATCAGCAAAATAGCCTCGCTAGGAAACAACGCTAACATCACGTTACTGAGAAATGTAGATAAACTAGCAGCAGCGACAATACTGGCCAATAATGCATTCAGTACAGCGGTGCAGATCTTGACGCAGCGACATTACACCCCGAATCGAGACTGACTCGTTGCCGGTGTTGTTGGAAATAGAAGTGAAAACAAACAGCAATCAGGTTTCCACTAGGATGCCACTGGGATCTTTGATGAGAGCTTGTCAGCCCACTGCGCTTAAGTGCTTTTTTCCTCCACATCTGACTCACCAAAGAATTCTGAAACCCTTTATTAAGCGAGTCAGGTGTGTTCAAGCTGAGCAGGTTCATAAAAAGTGACATATCATAGCAGAAACCACGAATGAGAGAGCACAAATATATTGATAGCACTTTATAACACTACAATAAAAATGATTATAGACCTGAAGGGTAAAATCAAACTCTCAAAATCTGGTCACTCAGAATGCATCGATTGTATAATGGACACACAGAATAATCTATAAAGCTTCGTCGGAAATCACATACTTTCATACTATATAGTGAGGCAAGTTAACGTCCAAACTAATAGTATGCGAAAAGTTCCCAGATGATCTACTACTTCGACCCGAATCCTGGCGGAAGTGGTAGCTCAGTGGTTGAGGTGTTGAACTGCCGCTTCCCGGCATCACCAAGTTGGGCTCCTGATCAAGGCTCTTAACCCCCAATTGCTCATATGTATAAAAGAGATAAATGTAACTCGCTCTGGATAAGGACGTCTGCCAAATGGCAGCTGGAGAGACGACTAGTCATGCAAAAATGGCGGAAAGCGACAACACGGCACTTTACCAGAGCTTTACTTTGTAAACATAATCCAACTGTATAGAAGATAATATTATAATAGTAGGAAAGGGGTACTAACCTAAATGTTGTACATAACAAAGGAGCATAGTTTCAATTCAATTCAAAAAAACATTCATTCATTCATTCATTCAATAAAATCATTTAATAAAACATTCATTCATTCAATAAAATCATTTAATAAAACATTCATTCATTCATTCAGTCATTTATTCAATAAAATCATTTAATAAAACATTCATTCATTCATTCATTCATTCAATAAAATCATTTAATAAAACATTCATTCATTCATTTATTCATTCATTCATTCATTATTCAATCCTTAAATACATTTAATAAAACATTCATTCATTTATTCATTCATTCATTCATTAAAATCATTTTAATTAAAACATTCATTCATTTCATTCGTTCTTAAAAATCATTTAATAAAACATTCATTCATTCATTTCATTCATTCAGTCATTTTCATTATTCATAAAATCATTTAATAAAACATTCATTCATTCATTCATTCAATAAAATCATTTAATAAAACATTCATTCATTCATTCATTCATTCATTCAATAAAATCATTTAATAAAACATTCATTCATTCATTTTAATTCATTCGTTCATTCATTTCATTTCAATTCATAAAAATTTAATAAAACATTCATTCATTCATTCATTATTCAAATCATTTATCATTAAAATTCATTCATCAAATTCATTTATTCATTCATTTATTCATTCAAATCATTTAATAAAACATTCATTCATTCACTCAATCAAATCATTTAACAAAACATTCATTCATTGATTCAATTAGTTTTGAGTGATGTTTTTGTGGTGATGATGTAAAAAAAAAAAAAACGAAATATTTTTTTCTGGTGATTTTTAGTCTATTCTGTTTATTATCATATTTATTATATCACCACCTACAGCTGGATAATCACTACTACTTATTAATCGTTTATCAAATCCTGCAGTGACCGACCAATCATAAGACAAATCAAACACAACACACTCACCTTCTGTAAACTGCAGCCGATCTCTTTCAAGCTCCCACAATCTGATCTGGTCCGTAATGGTGGGAGGAAGTACCGGAGTCTAAAACAAAAAAAAAAGATTACAGATGGTATCTTTTGATTGGAAAAAAAGAGGTGAGAGAAAAAAAAGAAACGATTTTAAAGAGCTACCTGTTTGAGCATAATAGGATGTGCTCTGGTCCTCAGGAAGTGGATAATCTGTGAGGGATAAAAGAAGATAAAAGGTTGAAAGGAAAGGATGATTTCATGTTACAACAACGTAAATAAATTTAATGAATTATTTTCCAAAAATGTTTGTTTGTCTCTCTGTATTTCTCGCTCATGTCACTCCATTGTGCTGGTTAAAATGAAGCTCATATTGTAGGAAAGTCGCCATATTTACGTAATTTGGAAGATATCCTTTTATCTCCTTTATTCAAGTTCAAGAAGCTTTATTGTCACTTCAACCATATCTATAGCAGATGCAGTACACAGTGAGATGAAATAACGTTTCTCCAGGACCCCCTGGTGCTACACAATACATAGAATTCCACAAAACAACAAAGAGCCACTAAACAGGATAGACATAAAGTGCATGTGTGCAACCTGGTGCAGAACAGACAGTGCAATAAACAATACAAACATTACAAAGACAGTGCAAAGAAGACAATAGAGAACGGAACATAACACAATAGCGCCAACCATATCGTAAGATGAGGTAAGACCTGAAATGTGCATATTAACAACAATAGCATTGTAAGTGACTATAGCATTGTAAAGTGACTGTGCTTAACAAAAAATGTTTGGGTGTGTATATTTGTTTGGTTGAGGTAGTAATTACTTAGTAAACAACCAAGTAATTTGGGGTTAAGGGCCTTGCTCAGGGGCCCAACAGGGGTACAACTTGGTGGTGCTGAGAATCGAACCCTGATCTTCCTGATTAGCAGTCCAACACCGTTACCACTGCATTACCACTACTATTGTTCCAGAAATATTTCTGTATGTTTTTTACCCTACTGGGGGGCAATATATTCATAGAAAACTCTCTCTCTTTTTTTTTTTTTTTTTTTTTTTTTTTTTTTTTTTTTTTTTTTTTTTTTACACAAATAGTGATTTTAAACCCATTTCCTCTCTCCAAGACGACCAAAGTGCTTGATAGCAACTAAAATCATGTGTTAAAAAAAAAAAAAAATCTCTCTCACTAAAAACCAACAACATGCTGATTCATTTTATTGTCAAACGTCTGGCCTGAAAATCATTTGTTCTTTTCCTTCTTCTCCCTCCGGCGGTTCCCTTCATTAGGTCCTCATTCATCACATCCATATATCCCTTCTTGCTGCAGCGCCATTTCCAGCACCCTCCTACTGATATTTCTGCTTTCCCTCCACTGTACATGTCCAAACCATCTCAATCTGTCCTATTTGTCCATGAATATTCCAACATAAACCATCTTCCTTATTAATAAAATAATTATAAAAATGTCCTATAAGTTGAGGAAATAGAAAGAAGGCTTAATATATACGGTATATAGGAAGAGGGGGTACAGTATTATGCATGTTTTTCAGCAGCTTTTTTCACTCGACTGTAAATAATAATAATAATAATAATAATAATAAACAATAGCTGAGTGGGATAGCGTGTGATGGCAGCAGCAGTGGCAGCGATATTGATGTAGTGCTAAAAGAATTTGCACTGTCTGCTATACCCTAGGGAGAAGAAAATCTAAACACTATAGATCATATCTAAAGCATCACAACAGCAAGGCACTTGTAGAAGCCTGGAGCTCGCTCATTCGCTCATACAAGTTAAAACAATAAACGGTAACAGACTGAAGAAAAACAACTCTGGATGGGTTTTTTTTTTTTTTTTTTCGTAGAGACTGATCTGCATTGTTTACACTTGCGCACCGTTGCGGACCGAGTTCTAGCTAATTTACAGCAACACGCGGTGCAGGAGCTGGGATTTGTTCTAATATATTCTCTGTTTGTCTGAGGATGTTGTAACCCTGAGAGCTCAGCTCTGACTTACGGCTCAGATCCCAGTTTTCCCCAGTTGATGTTCTTAAAGTCAACACTAATGCAAATCGATGATTCCACCACCCTGAAGTCAATCGATTTATTTTTATGGCTCTTTGTGGTCTGTGGTGTCGCTAAAAGTATTAAGGCATTTTAATTGTACAGAAATTACCTCGGTAAAACCGTGCATGTTACTTTGTTTAACTTTTTAGTGGGGCAATAAATAAAAGGCAGTTGGTAAGTGTACATTCATCTATCTATCCATCTATCTATCTATCTATCCATCTATCCATCTATCCATCTATCTATCTATCTATCTATCTATCTATCTATCTATCTATCTATCTATCTATCTATCTATCCATCTATCTATCCATCTATCCATAAATATCTTAATATTTTACCCGATAAGTCCTTCTCATGGTCGATTCCAATAAACAATGAGTTTACATTTTTATTATATTTTATTATAATTTATTTATAATCTGCAGGAGATAAAACTGATATTTTAGAAACTCTGGCTAAAAATATAATAACAAACTTTAGTCCTGACTCTTCAAGAGATTTTATATTTCATGGTAACTTTTGATTACATTTTTGATTCTACAAAATTGATTATTTACAATTACATATTTAGAGGTAGAAATAAACACCTGCCAGATGTATCAAGAAGCAGCCCAAATATTTTTTTTCACTAGCCAAATGCATTTTTTTCCAGAAGCCCAATTTAAGTGTAAACCGCCCAATCAGGCAACCCTGGTCGGGAACATATATAATAGCAGGGTCCTATGTAACATAGTACACTCTCTGCACTTACACCATGTTTTCCACTGTCTAGTGTACAAACTTTAGGAGAGTTTGTATTATTTCAAACTAAATACTTGAACACGAAGGTGAAGCTGTTTACCAATAGATGGCAAATGATGTCATCAGCTTTATTAATATATTATAATAAATTTACATCTACGGTATTTTGGCAGACGTCCCTATCCAGAGCAACTTACATTTATCTCTTCTATACAACTGAGCAATTGGTGGTTAAGTGGCCTTGCTCAGGGGTCCAGCAGTGGCAACTTTGTTGGTGCTGGGAATCGGACCCTGATCTTCCAGGTATCAGTCCAATATCTTAATTACCGAGCTACCACTTCCCCCACTTATTTTATTGATGTGTGTGTGTGTGTGTGTTTGTGTGTATAAAATGTACACCGAACCTGTTGTGCTGTGATGCCGTTAGCAATAGCCTGCTGTACAGATTCTCGGGTGACCTGCGCCACAACCACGTTAGGAAACCGATACAGCATCTCGCTGAAGAGAGCGACCAGAGCGATCTGCAGCTCTGAGTCTGAGAGAAACAACACAAGTGTTCAAATAAAGAAAATAAAATCTAACAATACATTAAGACAGTCATTTTCAAACCGGAGGGCGTGACCCCTAAAGAGTCTAGTGACGAAACAAAAGGGAATTTCCACCAACAAATCAACATTCGTCCGGTACCCATACGCACTTGTATAAGCGTACACGCGGTAGTTGGTTTCTACCACAATGAAACCGGAATCTCCTGTTCCTGAGGATGGATTCAAAGCAGTAGAAGAGGAAGAGGAGGATGACGAGTTGGCTGTGACTCCTGCAGCCAGCGTTATGGCCAATCTAGTGGGGTAGTACCTCCTCGACTTCCTCTGCACAAGGGAGAAAAACACCGTATTATAGTTTATTATTTCCCTAAACTATAATAATGTCCCAGTGTTTATTGGGTCACAAATAACATACTACACACACTACTGTTACAAACTACGACCTGGGGTCTGGATACAGCTCGTCTACACGTTTCGACCGGTTCCTCTATACAATCCCAAAGACATATTTTAATAATGTCATTTTAAATCTATAATTTACTCATATCATATATCTGTAATTGATAATAAAGGTTGCCTTTGAAACTAAACCCCTCCTTTAGTTGTCTATCAAAATAGACAATTTTTTTTTGGTAGAACCACCAACGGAACTCGGAATTCAACATAACGTTCTATGGTGATAAGCAGAACGTTCTATGGTGATATAAATAAATATATATATATATTTTATAATAATTATTATAGTGATATACATTTATAAATGTCACATTTACAATTCATCATGAACTTCTTCATAAAATCTACCAGATGTGGATCTGACCCATGTGAACAATCATGTGACCCTCAGAGAAAAACGTTTGGGGACCCCCGAGTTACGCGACGCTCTCTAATGTCAAGGTTAAAATCTCAAAAAATTTAACATCACACAGCATCAGCTTCTTCAAAAGACATATGCAAAAATTTCTGGTCCACCAGAATCTTGCTGGCCATCTTGAATTCATTTTTCTTGTCCAACTTTCTTCTTCTTTCCCTTTCGGCTGTTCCCTTTTAGGGGACGCTACAGCGAATCATCTGTCTCCACCTAACCCTATTCTCTACATCCTCTTCACTCACACCCACTAACTTCATGTCCTCGTTTATCACATCCGTATACCTTAAAAAGACGGCGGTCAATGAATAGTGTCCAACATTCCACACTTGTGCTGGATCTGGTTTTGAATAATTTATACTGTAGCTACTATTTACTGTAATACTGTTAATAATGATGTAATAGCGGGTATAATAAATTGCATGCCTACTTTCTAGTGAAGGGTTACTCGTGTTACTCAGTTTTGTCAATGATGAAACATACACCAAAGCTATGACACTGGAGACTCCTTTCTTTAGTGGTTACTAAGAAAACCATAATCAGCCCCTGTGAAGACCGACCTTTCTCTGAAAAACCAGGCCGAACTCTCGCAAGTGCTGCAGAAACGTTAGCAGAGACTCGCTCATGCCCTCGACGGAATAATCCTGTAATAAAAAAATATATAGGAATAATTGCAAAGACAGTTTTTTTATAAGATGTAATTAAGTTACAGGTATTTAATTCAGTCCAATACAATTTCTTTATTTATATATGCGGTATAATTATATATTAGTAAAACAAATAAACACACATATTTGTACAACATCAGCTCTTTCTATTAGATGCTTACTAGAGTCATGACTAAATCATAAGTAATGTTTTGCCTCCAGTTTAATGTAATAAATGAAGATGAAGCAATTAGTCGACATTGTTGACAATAAAAAAATATTTTTGTTGACGATTAGTTGATCGATCCCATATGAACTTATATTAACAGCCTGCAATGGCGCGGTTTAACCAGTGTGGCGCTGCAGCGCAGGAATGTCATTTACAAAATCTGCAGTCACGTGTAAAAGCTCTAATGATGATAAGCAAGTTCTTCATTTTGCTTTGGGATAGAAAAAAAATCTCTATAATAAAAGTCTTATTAGTGAATGCAAACGTATAGATAAGATGAAGAAAATATAATTTTATTTTACATTTATTTTTTAAATAAATACACAAGTTAATTAAATATGTTATATAATAGTTTTATTAATTATGTAGAACATGTATAACTTAATATTTATCAGAAAAATGGCTGATTAATTATTATAATAAATCGCTGAATAATTAAAAAAAAAAAAAAAAAATCACATTAAATAAAATAATCAATTAACCAAAATAATTATTTGTTGCTGCCCTGGTGTAAGATTTTACTTCTTACAAAATGTAACATGACGTGAATTATATGTAATTAACTATATTCAAACTACCTTTTAAAAAAAGTTTGGAAGTCTGCAGTCGCTAAATTTATCCGAGTGCTGGGATACCTGAACAGTTTAAACAAATACTGACCCTGCCGAGGGTGGAGAAGCTCAGCTGGAACAGGAAAGACAGAATCTCCACGAGGTCCATCCCTCTAGACTGTGGGAAAATAAGTAAAATCCCCCCCAAAAATAACAGGTTTGCTGTTTTTGACTTGTAGAATAACAGATAAAATATGAACCCGTGGCAGAAAAACAAACCTGCACAGTTTTGAGGTACTGCAGAGTGAAGTACCACAGCTGAGACGCCGTGTCGAGGAGCAGAAACTGAAACCCGGCTGAAGTGATGCACGGCGCTTCACCTGCCTCACTGACAAAGGGGGGAAAAAATCGAAGCCAAGCGTCATGTTATGGCAGCTGCTTGCTAAATTAAATACAGCAAAAAAATGAGCAAATAGAAAGTTTACCTTTTCATGAGGCCGGCCTGAATAAGAAGCTGAGCGAGGTCCTGGCTGACCGCGGCGCTTGGCGAGCCCACCATGAAGTGAAGGATGACCTCCCAGCGCTCCATGGCATAGCGGTCCAGGCTCTCTACGTCCCGTGCGTGTCTGTCAGGGCCGAGACTGCTGCCCTCATCTGCCCACGGCTTACCACTGAAATTAAAAATCAGTTTATACCCTGTATCCTCAATACTAGAAGATCGTCATATGTTAAAAAAAATAAATAAATAAATAAATCAGCCCAGAAGTTCCCTGATCTCACCCTCCGAGCAGAGCGATCCTCAGATTATTCTTAAACACAGGGTTAAGATCGATGCCCTGAAGGCCTCCCTGAAGCTGCTGACTGTGCCACAGTCTCAGTCCAGTCAGCATGGACACACACTGGTCATGATCCCTGCAAGACAGTTTAAGCTTAGACATAAAAGATCAGATTTTTTTTACAGCGATCCTGGATAAAATAGAACGTAGATATGAACTCACTTTTGGCTATCTTTTTTGACCCACAACCCCACAGCTGCCTGCGAGAGAGGATGATCGAGGAACAGCATTCGCATCGCGTAGTTCTTTGCCAGAGACGGGAGCTCCCTAAAGAGAAAGGAAAGTATGATCTATTTAACTCTAGTTCCAAAATCTAGTTCCAATAGTTATTTAAGACACAACAGCAACAGCGGACAAGATAACGTTGTGTTATAATCCGTCATTCGAACCTGTAAACGGCGAGACAGGTAGCCGGGTGGTTGTACAGTCTGTCGAGGATGTCTGGACTCAGTTCCTTCAGGTATTCGTGAAGGTTCTTGCATTGCAGTTGGACACGAAGCTTCATCTTTAATAGTTTGTCTCGACTAACAACAAAAAATAAATAAATAAATAAATTATATTTTAATCTAAAACATCTGCTGCGTCAACATCTGGATTCTCCATGTCAACACAGCTGCATAACAAATTATGTTAGACAGATGTCAAGTCTACACAATGATATAATATTATTATTACTATTATTAGTAGCATTAATGCAAAATCTAAACGGGTTATTAAGAAAATTCAACCGTAATAACTTACATACTAAACTTAAAAAAAAGTTCCTTGTAAACGCATTTGCACCACACGCACTTGAACACTTCATTCCAATTCTAAATCTGGTAAATGTCGACTTAAAATGTAAAGCGGTTAACCCGGAAGAAATACAACAACCGCGTGCGGCTTTAAAACGTCTTTATTGTGCGCCTTACCTTATTTAATTTCAATAAAATAAAAATAAAACACACTCCATACAAGAAAATATTGACATCCTGCTATTGTGCAGGTTTAGAACAAGTGGCACGGGAAGCCATATTGAAATGTTCACGTGACAGAATGAGCACTTCCGATTGGTTATGTCGCTCAAGAGTGGGCGTGACCAAGAGAATGTGCGCGTACGACAGACACTGTTTGATAAATGAAGAAAAAAAAAAAAAAAGAAGAAGCTATAATCATCACGTGACAGAACGAGCACATCCGATTGGTTATATCGCTCAACGGTGGGCGTGACCAGGAAAGTGTGCACGTATGACAGACACTGTTATAGATAAATGAAAAGAAGCATTAATGATCACGTGACAGATTAAGCATATTCGATATTACTCGAGAGTGGGCGTGACCAGGAAAGTGTGCGCGTACGACAGACACTGTTAGATAAATGAAAAAGCTATAAATATCACGTGACAGAACGAGCACATCTGATTGGTTATCTCGCCTAACAGTGGGCGTGACCAGGAAAGTGTGCGCGTATGGCACAGACTGTTAGATAAATGAAAAAAAAAAATTTTCAAAAACGCACAATAGACATTTATATTCTGCAAAAATCAATAACAATTACAAAAATATTTTTTTTAGATTAGTAGCTGATAATCAGAAACATACAAAACATTTTATTTAATGCTGATTGTTAAATCTACACGTTAGTGTCCTAAAAAAGTTATATAACTAAATTATAAGTATTGTAATTATTATTATAACAGCAAAAACTGCATTCAGTATCAATGTGCCACTTCAAAAATGCACTAAATCTGTCCTGCTGGCATAAGAAAATCACAAGTGGAGTTCTGATTGCCATGGCAACCTTGAATATTTTCCAGTAACAACAGGACCTGAAGTGGTTTTAATCTTCAGCAATCTGGTCATATTCATATCAATTTAATGAACAAAACAAAAAAACCCCCACATTTTAAGGATAATATAAGGACAAGGATAAAGCAAGATAGTTCTCTTTTATCTCTTCTTATAGAAACCACCTTTTCTTTACCACAGCATCTTTTAAAGTTACTAAAAAATCCACTGTTATTACTCATTTTTAACCTTGCATGCACCTTGGCATAAAACCACAAGCCACTGGAGATTCATTTTGGAGAAATTCTCCAATTATATATATTTTTCTCGTTGGTAATTCTGCCTGATGGACGTGTGCACCGTGCGCTGTTACGCATTACTTACAGAACTGATGCCATTATATAGTGTGTGTTAATGCAATGTGGAAGATTTGCAGCTGGAATTCATTCACATCTACGGTCAAATCTGCTGACTTGACATGTACTGACAAAACAGCATCCATTACTGATCAACCGGAATCTGGTTCTGACGTCTAGGAGTCACAAGAGTTCTGCTGCTGCTCTCCTACTCCAATGCTGGGGGAAAAAAATACACCCAGACACACAATTGTATAGGGAAAAGTCTTCCATTTGATTATTAGCAGAGTAGAAGTATTTATACCCAGAAAAATCAGGATGTAATAAAACAAGATAGAACAGGTGGAGACTACATTCCTTACAAAATAAAAATAAAAAATAACTAATGAATATATAGTAAAGTTCTACAACTAAGGAATTTAGTGTACAAAACTGGAAATATACTGCAAAAATGGACTAAAAAAGATAGCAACAATATTGGCAACCATGGAATGCAAAATCCAATAGCCCCATCTGCCCAAAGGAAAGGGGCAACCAGGAAAACCATGACTGGACATCCATTTATTTTACTACAAAATTTATTATTGAAATAAAAAACACAAAGCAATAAAAAACTGCAAAACAGTCCAGATAAAGATGTCTTTTTGCCTTTAATCACGTGACCACAAACAACATTCTTTCTTCCTTCTCCATCTCTCGCTTTCACAGACAGAAATAGAAAGAGAGAGAGACTAAGAAAGAGAGACACAGAGTGAAAGACAGAGTGAAAGAGAAGAGAGAAACAGAGAGTGAGAGAGACGGAGAGACAGAGGAAGAACGACAGAGAAAGAGACAAAGAGACAGAGAAAGAAAGAGGGAGACAAAGAGAAGAGAGAGAGACACAGAGAGAGAGAGGTGTTTAATTGAGTAAAAATGATCTGTTAAAAAAAACAATACAAAGAAATCTTCCCTTCACTCTTCTCTTTTGTTTCCTTTTTCACGAATCCTCCTTTTCCTGGTACCTATTAAGAAAAACAGAATATTGAATAAAAAGTGAGTCATTTTTACTCTACAAAAATTATAATCATAAAGAACAAAAATATTTCTGAAAAACTGGATGAAGAGGTCTTTGGCGCAGTCTGTGTTGCAGTTGATAAAAAAAAAAAAAAAAAAAAAAAGGTTTAAAGAAACACGTATGTGGGTGAAAAGTGTCCACAAACTTTTGGCCATATAATGTTTTTTTATTTAGGGATAACGTCAGCCAAGTGTGAGTACATTCTCTATATTTAAATTTGTTACACAGATATACAGTGTTAAATATATATATGTATATATATGTATATAAATTATAAGGCTTATAAATAAAAATACAGAAATATCCTGGTTTGTACCTGAAATTGTTTTAAATCTTATCGTGGTATCTTTATAGGATCATTTTCCGGAAAGTGACCGGCTCCATCCTGCACCTCAGATAAACTAATGCACTGGGTGGGTCATTAGTGCTATTAGGAGTCATGTGGTGCATTACCTGCAGTGGATGCATGTAAAAAACACCGTCTGGCCTTCATCAGCGGATCTCATTTGTCTGGTGTGGTAAACCATTCCTTCTTTATTGCAGCGTGAACACCGCCTGTCCACCTGGTCGAAAAAGGTGAGGACAAATCAATCATATGACATCATATATAACAAAAAATATATAAAATATAATTCCAGATCGGCATAATTAGTGTGAAAAGAGTACAGATCTCAGTGCTATGTATGTTCTGGAAACTTATTGCAAGCACCCCAGATTCCAGCGCCTTGTTTACAGCGCAGGCGTTGATGGTCTCCATCGCCAACGTTAACTCACCACTGGGCCTTTAAGCTCGGCGTCTTCTTCGCTCTCTACAGCAGACAGACTCTTCTCCAATGGATTAAACACCACAGACGATTTAATGACGTGTCCTGAGAGATCTAAGAGGAGAAACGTTTTAACAAGTGCCGTGTTTTATATATTACAGATATTATAATAAATATTAGACAGTCAGGAGATGAGGAATGTTTTTTTTCTTTATTTTCCCACTATTATTCTCAACGGGTCTGAACGCTTTACATCTACGACTGTATTATTATGGTTATTAATTCTAAATTTCTCTTTTTGCAATAAAATCATGTTTGCAATGCACACGGCACATATATTCTGTAATATAAATTACTAAATTTTATATTTAGTGCAAATTCTATAATACTGTGTACTTTCATTCATCTTCTATACCCGCTTATTCCCTAACTCGGGGTCACGGGGATCTGCTGGAGTCTATCCTAGCTGCTGGGGTGAAAGGGAGAAGGGGGACACCTTTAGTATCACTAATCAATCTAACATACATGTTTTTGGACTGTAGGAGGAACCCGGAGTAAACCCACACAAGCACAGGGAGAACATGCAAACAACACAGAAAGACCCCTGCCTGGGAAAAGAACCCTGGACCATTCTTGCTGTGAGGTGCTAACCACTTAGCCGCCGTGCTGCTTGTGTATTGTCTTATATTTCCTTTTGGCTGGTGGTCTCCATGTGCTCCCAAACAAATTTCGCTGCATCACTACAATGACAATAATCCGACTACACATTCCTGCCTACGCTGCAGTATGACATTATGTACCGCCTACTTTTTCTGTGTCAAATCAAATTTTTAAGCAAATTTTATTCTTTTATAAAAGGTCCAAAAATTGGCAGGGGGCACTGCTGTTTCGCATTTAGATAAGAATGACAGAAAATCTAAAACTGCGCCATCTAGTTTAAGACTGCGCCATCTAGTGTTAAAACAAGTAGAATTTATTTTTCACATATTAATTACAACAGAATTTTTTTTTTTTTTTTGGGTAGTCCATTTTAGGAAGATGGGGGTTAAAAGGTGATCCGAGATTGATCCCGTCCGCACTTTTTGTGGACTGAAAGATGAATCTGTCCTTTACCTTTTTGGGGATTGTGTCCTTTTTTGGCCAAGTTTTGGTTTGTATGTGTTTTGCTGTTACACAATTTTTACACAATTTTTCTTTGGGATTTCTTATCTGCAATTCATATTTAGAACAAGAATCTAAATAACCCATACTTTCTTATAAAACCTATTTCTTTCTCAAATTGTAATACACAATTTTTTGTTAGTATATATTTAGGAAAGATTTTATTATCATTATTAGTAGTAGTAGTAGTATTTGGATATTATCTTTACAGCATTTGGCAGACGTCCTTATCCAGAGCGACTTACATTTATCTCATTTATACAATTGAGCAATTGAGAGTTAAGGGCCTTGCTCAGGGGACCAGCGGTGGTGGCTTGGTGGAGCTGGGAATCAAACCCACAATCTTCAGGTTGGTAGTCCAACATCTTAACCACGAGCCACCACTTCTGTCTTAAAGCTTAAAAAGCCTTTAATGTTGTGTACAAAGTATAATATCTGTGCTCTCCTATAATTTTATGTAAATTTTTTTTGTTTCAGAGTTAAATTATTACGCTAATTAATACCCCTGGCTGTGTTTGCTTTTTTTTTCTACTGTTATATATTATCACTGGTTACAACTGTAATAATATTGTCAGTTACTGGTTTTTTTTCTGCTTGTTTGTATGTTTCATAACATTAAATAAATTTGATAAGATCTTAATTATTTCTGAAATCTTAGATCAATAAAAAAAATTAATTCAATAAGAAATATAACTTAAAGATTAAAAAAAATAAATAAGATTAATTCCCACCTTGGACTGGGATACTGAAGGCGCATCGAGGACATGTAATAAAATTGTGAACCCCAGGAATAGGAAGGATGTTACCACATTCAGGGCAAAAGTTTATGTCCCCCTTAAAACACGACATACCTTTAAAAACAGGAGATAAAAATAGTTTAAAACAGGACAATTTCCACGTGGAGGATTGCGACACGGTGCACACGAGTATTTCTATGCGTAAACATTCATCCCCACAGTTCAGCCGTCGCATTTTATAGAAAATTATTCATAGTTTACTTACTTTCTTAATCGTTGATGTCTTTTAAAACAGACAGAAAATTAAATAAACACGCGAGAACCCCAAACTCCCTTTACACGGTTGAATTTTATTCAGGCAGCAACACAGGACACCGTCTGTTTTGGGGCTTTTGACAGGTTTGTCGCACTCAAAGCCAAAAGAAAAAACGCGCGAGCTGGTAAAGGGAAATTCCTGATCTATTTGTCGCACAGTAAATTTAAAGTAAGTGTTTTTTATCTATTTACTTAGTAATTAAATGAATTAATAAAAAAGTGAAAAAAACGCGAAAAGTTAAAAAGGCAAACCAGTAATGTGAGCTAGCGGTGCTAGTCTGGTGTCTCCAGGACCGTTCTATCATTTTATCATTTATTTATTTTTATCTGCTGTAAAAAATGGTAAAACTACAGTGTTTATATAAGTGCTGTGATGTAAATCGGAATAATTCGTTATTATTATTATTATTTAATTTTTTTTTTTACATTTTTTACGATTGTTAGTAAATATTTAATATCTAGTCAAGGTGTCTGTTGCCATAGTGACAGTTCATCCAATACAGCTTTAAAAATGACTGTTAAGACAAGTATTTAAATAAATATTATAATATTAAGATTTTCCTTTCTTCTAATAATAATAATAAAAAAATATCCTTAATTAAAGCAACCAACATTTTTCTCATTTTGAGGGTTAAGGGCCTTGCGCAGGGGCCCGGCAGTGGTGGCTTGGTGGCGCTGGGAATCAGTCATCAGTTAACTGGAAAACACCTGTTCTACACACTTTATTTACATTTACAGCATTTGGCAGATGTTCTTATCCAGAGCAACTTACAATTATCTTATTTATACACCTCTAAGTAATTAGAGGTTAAGGGCCTCACTTTGGTGCCCCAACAGTGGCAACTCGCTGGTACTGGGAATTGAACCCACAATCTTCCGGCTCCTTAACCACTGAACTACCACTCCTCTCGAGTCTGTTAATTAGCTGATCGGGTAAATCAGTTATTAGAGAATTAAATACACTGTACACTTTAAATCAGGGGTCCCCAAACCTTTTTTTAATCTTCTTTGTATCTGTGTCTGTCACAAAAACATTATTGCACAGTAAAATTTGTTTGTTCATATATCCCAGCTTAAAGGGTTGGGGTCAGAGCACAGGATCAGCTATAATACAGCCCCCCTGGAGCAGAAAGAGTTTACAATGGCAGACTGGCGGTGGTGTGGCCTGGTGTTCCAATCAGCAACTCAGCGCCTTAATGGTGGATCAATGGCTAAGCTGCTGAGGTGTTGATTTAAAGACCAAGAGCACCTGGGTTCAAGCCCCACCACTGGCAAGCCAGCCACTGTTGGGTCCTTGAGAAAGACCCTTAACCCTTCCTGCTCCAGGGGCGCTGTATCATAGCTGACCCTGCGCTCTGACCCAAATTAAATAAATAAATATTCAACTTCATTGTGTAAGGTACGTGTCCAGAGCCAATGAAATGCATTTTTCGCATATCCCATCTTAGTAAGTTGGGTCAAGCTCAAGGACCCGACGGTGGCTGACTTGCCAGTGGTGGGGCTTAAACCCAGATGTTTCTGGTCATCAGATCAGCAACTTAACCATTTGAGCCACCACTGCCCCTAAAATGGGATATGCGAAAAAGTAATTTCACTCTGCTGTAAAGTATAAGAGACAAATAAAGACATTATTATTATTTTTAATATTATTATTATTATTATTATTATTATTATTATTAATCATTTAAGCCACTATAACATTTTCTTTCTTTAATGCAGGGCAGGTCGGTCTGTAACAGAAAATAACATGTTCCCGGGTGACTCTCAGTATTAGTGTAGGGATTTGATGATGCTTTTAGATGTATTTATTTTTATCTTAATCTTTTAACCCTAGAATAGTTGATTATTTTGGATACAGACGAATGAGCTTTAATTTTTAAGAGATAAAAATAAAAAATTGAAAAATAAACAGCTTTTTTTTTTTTTTTTTTTTTTTTTGCCTTGACCAAAAAAAAATTACATACATTCTAAAACGTTTCTCTTTCCCAACAATATGACCATTTAACGTGCTTATCAACATGGAATGTTCCATTTTGGGAAGCGGTAGTATACATATGTATATATGAGCGACAAATGTATGAATACGGACGTCTACCAAATGCTGTAAATTAATGTAACGTTTCTTGTTGTTGAATTTGACAAATAAATATTCTATTTAAATAACCAACGGGGAGTTTGGTTGGAAAGGCAACCTTTATTAACAAATACATATGATATTAGTAAATCAAAAAAAATTCCAAATATGTCTCTGGTATTGTTTAGCGGGCTGCAACAAATGTATTCGGGACGTATTTGCGCCCCGTGCCTGTGGTTTGGGGACCCTTGCTTATAATGCTATATAGGTAATAATGGAATTTGTTCCGGGTGTAATTTTCTTCTCAGCATGACAGAGAACGATGCGGACAACGAGCTGTTAGACTACGAGGAGGATGAGGTGGATGCAGTAGGAGGTGTCGGAGACGGCGTGCTATCAGGAGACGTGAGCACCGTGGCCTCCTTAAGAAAGGAGGGACTCAAAGGATCCTACGTTTCCATTCACTCGTCAGGGTTCAGGGACTTCTTGTTAAAGCCAGAGCTCCTCAGGGCCATCGTGGACTGTGGTTTCGAGCATCCGTCTGAAGGTGAGAAACAGGAGACGGTGGTAGAGAATATTGGACATGATCTCACCCGGTAATGAGAAATGGTCTTTTTTTCTCCTGTTGCGCTCTTCTCTAGTTCAGCATGAGTGCATTCCACAAGCCATCTTGGGTATGGATGTGTTGTGCCAGGCCAAGTCAGGCATGGGGAAGACAGCTGTCTTTGTCCTGGCAACCCTCCAGCAGCTGGAGCCGGTGACTGGGCAGGTAATACATGAAAAAACTCCATCACATTAAATCGGATGTTAGACAATGTTACCCTAAGCTCCAATCGTCTAGTAAGTCTTTCCACTACCATTTGGAGCTTGAATGTGAGACATAGTGAGATCAGGCTTTAATGTCGGGTAAGGAGATCTGTGTTCCAGTTCCACTGTTCAGTGTTAAAGTCGGGGTTTTGTGCAAACTTTTTTCACTCTAAATAAAAACACAGCTAGTTTGTATGGAGTTCAGGGGTTTTGTGCACAGAGGTATTGTCATGCTGGAACAGTATTTAAGTCTCTACATTCCAGTGAAGCATACAAAGACATTCTAGACGGCTTCCAAATTCGTAGTCATCATTCTGGAGAAATGGATCTAATGGTGAGGTGTTGTTGTAAATTACCCGACGAAAACCAGTAGAAGGCACGAAGACTTGGAAGTATGCTGCAAGAATCTATTTATTGAAGATTTAGAACACACTGCAGCATTTCCGGGGTCATTAACGTCTCACTTGACAGAAGACAAACTTCTGGTTCTTATACACATTTTGAAGGCTGTCCTATCAAGTTATGCTAAAGATGAAGCTTAAGATCTTTTGTTAAGATTTGTAGACTTCCCGGTTTTGCCACCCAATCCAGACTTCCCGACTTCCCTTTGGTAACAAAGTTACTTTGATGTGTTGTGACTTGTCAAATGCTTACGTTTTCCCACATTATCCACCCATTTTTGGCGATACCTATTCATGCTTTATGTGACTCTTAATTATAACGATGAGATGTATCATTTTTCCTTCGCAGGTGTCCGTGCTGGTGATGTGTCATACCCGTGAGCTAGCATTCCAGATCAGCAAAGAGTACGAGCGCTTCTCCAAGTACATGCCCGCTGTCAAGGTTTTACATACACTAATATACGTTTACTCTTTTTTTCTAATGCACATGCTGTAAGATATAAATAGAAAAACGATAGCGGTAAAGAATTGGGGGGAAAAGCTACAAAAAGCAATAATTCCATAATGGACATTATAAAATTCCTCTCAGTTTGGCGTATATCTGGGATTGGAGAGTAATTACGTTTTAGAACAGCACGACTGCAGCAGGAAAACGACATTGACTTTATGTCAGAAGTGAGTCTACTTTAAAACAAAAAGCAAGTCTCATTAATAGATTTCTTTTGTAGAGCAGAAGTGACATAAGGGCAATTCTGTAAAAGGTGTTTTTTTTTAGTCAAAATTAAAATGCATAGCCTCTATTATCCAACACAGCTTTTAAGAGGATGCTAGAACTTATCTTCTATATCCTACCTCCTTCTAGTCCTCCTCTGCATGCTTGATTTTTCTGTATAAAGAATGCTTAAGTAGGAAAACAGTGTTATGTGAACAAAGTCTTTTTTTCTTTTCCAGGGCACTTTGCTTTAATGCTGATCTATTATCTTAGCTTATCTCTCTCTCTCTTTCTTTCTCTTTCTCTCTCTTTCTTTCTCTTACTCCCCAGGTGGCGGTGTTTTTTGGCGGTTTGCCTATAAAGAAAGACGAGGAGACGCTAAAGAGAGAGAGTCCTCACATAGTGGTGGGAACCCCCGGTCGAATCCTGGCCCTGTCACGCAACAAGAGTCTGAACCTGCGCCACATCAAACACTTCATCCTGGACGAGTGCGACAAGATGCTGGAACAGCTCGGTGAGGAAATGTTTATGGAGCGCAAAGCGAATTCATATCATTCATGAAATGTAAATTTCAGGATGCCCGCAGGGGGCTACAACAATGCTCTCCTCCATTGTCTGATACAGCGGCCGTGTCAATAAGCTCTTTGCAGAGTTGTTTGCACGACAAACCCTGTTTACCACCTTTCACGATCGTTTCCACCACAGTTCAGAAAATAACGAGAAACGATTATATAAACTCTCATAATAACGACTTCATTTCTCGTAACAATTACAAATTTTCTTATAAAAATAGCTTGGAAACTTAATCATAATGGCTTAGTTTCTCGTAACAATAAGAAACTCTCATAATAATGACTCAATTTCTCTTAACAATGAGAAACTTTCTCGTAATAATGACTTAGTTTCTCTAAACAGTAAGAAACTCATAATAACGACTTTATTTCTCGTAACAATGAGAAACTTTCGCATAATAATGGCTTAGTTTCTTGTAACAATGAGAAACTCATAATAACGACTTAATTTCTTGTAACAATGAGAAACTTTCTCATAATAACGACTTTATTTCTCGTAACAATGAGAAACTTTCGCATAATAATGACCTCGTTTTTCGTAATAATGAGAAACTTTCGCATAATAATTATTCGGTTTCTTATAATGGCCAAGTTTCTAGTAATGATGAGAAACTTTCTCAGAATAACCACTTAGTTTTTTGCAATGATGAGAAAATCATAACCACGGCTTAGTTTCTCTTAATGAGAAACTTTCTCATAATAATAACTTAGTTTCTCAGGACAATGAGAAACTTTTCCATAATAATGATTTTTTTTCTCGTAATAATGAGAAACTTTATAAAAACGACATAGCATAGTTCAGAAGGAGGCAGTGTTCAAAAGAAGGCGGGGTTTAAAAGGAGGCAGGTTCAGAGTGTTCAGAAGAAGGCGGGGTTTAAAAGGAGGCAGTGTTCAGAGGGGCGCGGGCTCTACCGATCTACCGGCTCACTGATCTTTTATTATACATTAATATAATATAAATTAATTTTTTTCCCCTTGTCATTTTTTTAGACATGCGACGTGACGTCCAGGAAATTTTCCGCATGACCCCGCATGAGAAGCAGGTCATGATGTTCAGCGCCACCTTGAGCAAAGAAATCCGCCCTGTCTGCCGAAAGTTTATGCAAGATGTAATTACACCTCTCCTCTCTCTCTCTCTCTCTCTCTCTCTCTCTCTCTACTAGGGAAACCATTCCTTCCATTAGCACCAGACTCCATGCTAGCAGTAGGCAGCAGCTAAAAAATAGCACAGGAGCTGCTTTGCAGCTTTGTAGTTAAGTTAGTTGAGAGGCTTTAAGGAGCGTAACGGCCTGTTCGTCTCTCCCTGGCGCTGTAGTACAGGCGGCGACTCACAGATTTCAAACCCGAATTTGCAGCTAATGCTCCATTTCCCTGCACCACCTGGCGGTATTAGCGCAGCTTAGTGATAGTAGACTGTTACAGCCAGTCTATTCTTGCTGCAGGTCGCATCCAGAAAGCTTTTAACGCAGTTCCTCTAAAAAGTCAAGCGTTTAGGTGTCCCACTTTTGCTTTAAACATCCAAACTTTCAGAATTAGACTGATCATTTAAATTAGCACATAGCATATTGTGCTGCTTTGAATGAAAACCCATAAAAAGCTGCATTTATTGAGCTCTTTAAAGCACTTTACGGCAGTCTGTTGCAGCGGTTTAGACAAAATGGGTTTAATTTAATCTGAACAAAAGAGCCCAAACAATTAGCGGTGTCATTTTTAAACCATTGGAGAATGAGACGGATAGAAAGACGATTCTGCCTTAGTCTCGATATCCAGCCATCAGCAACACACGCTTACACTCGTGCCTACACACACTGAGTCTCCACCAAAAGTGCTTTATTTAATCTGGAGACATTAAAATAGAAACAGACAGAAAACGCTGTGTCTGTGGGATGTAGTACAGAAAGCTGAGGAAACGGCAAGTAAAACTGAGTCGGGATTCATCCGGGTGAAATAACCTGATTCTTTTATATGACTCAGAATTCACGAATCGTTCTCTTCATTTACTTAGATCAGTTAAGCCCTAAGTTATCTTGTTGCTAACAACAACATTGATAAATACAAACTATAAATACACCATTCAATTGTTCTATTTCGCTCTTAGCGAGTAACTGTAAGTAGCTGACTGAGTTGTATATTAAACTTCCTGCATGCTCGGAAACATAAGAGACTCAAAATCACGAGTACAAATTCATCTGATCCCTCTAAACCGTAGGATCCACCAGACTAGTAGCGCATAACGTGTGTAAGATTCATGAGTCCAATGATTCAATGAGTGCCCTCTAGTGAAAAACCATAGCAAAAGCAGTCGGAATCCCTACTGATTCAAATGACTCATGTGACTCAAATTCGTTCAGTTGGTGATTCAGTAAATAGATTCAGGTTTCTCATCTTTAACTGTAAGCGAATCAGACTGCAGGAACACGGCGGAGTTCACAGCATTCAACTCCTTATTACTTTAAAAAGGATAAAACGGTTCAGTGAGTTTTCACACCTTCAGTCAATCAGCTAATATTTTTTGGTTTCTGGTTCCCCTGAAGGCAACAATACGTTTTTAAAAAAAATCCAGATTGTGCTAAAGTCTTCAAAGTTGTCCCGAAACAGTTGTTTTTATAACCATTCAAAGCTTGGATTGCTCGCGCGACACATATTTGCACTTGGAGTGTGAAATTGCAGAAGGGCTGCAGTGCTTAGAGTGCCATTTGGAACAGAGCAGGGTGCACTAAACCACATGTGTGACAGTTTTCCATTACTTGTTAGCTACATTAGCCTGCGTGGTTGAACGTGTAAATGTCGGATAGGAAACGTGTCTTGGCTGATGGAGAATATTTAGGAAAAAGCCTTGATTAGATTGTCCTGTGCTGAGCTGTGTAATATATACAATTAGTGTAGAATTTCTTACACAGCGTCCAGTATATTAATTAGAATATCTTTACACACAGAGTCGGGGTAAAGAACACAATCAGACGTCTGATTGACCATTTGCTGATTCGAGAGGAGGACAGAAAAAGAACAGCCGTACACTTATCAGGGTAGATAGAGTGTTTAAGGCTTGGGCTCCGTCCTAAACCGCACACTTCTATACGATATAGTTTGTGACACTGAGTAGACTTAGCGAATTCTTAGTATGCGCAATACAGTACGAGAACTTCAACCCAGATTTTAAAGTATGCATATGATAGACACTTTACTATCCCATGAGCTCACCAGAGAGGCGACCCTTCATATGCGGAAATGGCGGAAAGCGGTGACGTGGCACTTTTCAATTGCTTTAAGGAGCTTTAGGTATTTAATATTGTTGAAATATTGTTCCCTGTGGTTAAATTGCACTCGTTTAACATCATCCGAGTTAAACATCCATCTTTAAATTCATGCTGCTGTGACGTCGTATGTCACATGAAAATATCAACATGGCGTCTGTAGTACATATATATATATATATATATATAGCCGAAAATTCTGCTAAACTCACAAAATGGCTATAAATATAATAAAAGCTGCTCTGAAGTGTAAAGAAAATACATTAATAGATAATAAATATCACGTAGAAAGCAAATAGTACAACGATTGGTTGTGTAGTACTGAGAGATGAGGGAGGGGAGGGTGTTTTTAACCCCCAACCTTTTTTTTCCTCCTTCTTCACCTCTTCCTGTCACTCAACTTGTTCTTCTTTTCAACCCTTATTTTCTGAAACCCTCAAACATCTTTGTTTTGCCCCACACATAACCCACCTACTTGAATTCCACTTCCTGTTTCTGTCCTTACACCCTGTACCTGCTTCCTTACCCCCCAACCTCTAACCTTTTCCTGCACCGTCCCTGCATTCTCGTCCACTGAAGCCTATGGAGATATTCGTGGACGACGAGACCAAGCTGACCCTGCATGGCCTGCAGCAATACTACGTCAAGCTGAGGGACAACGAGAAGAACAGAAAACTCTTCGATCTGCTGGACGTGTTGGAGTTTAACCAGGTATCTCAGACCTTCAGTCTTCCAGTCACCAATTTCACCAAGAATTTCACTGTTCGTCGAGTTCATCTTTGTTATTTCTGTACAAATGCCAAGTCACAAAATTAATAAAACGGCTGGACAATTAATCCAAAAGTAACCGAAGAACCAGAAGCTTTCACTACATACGACCGTGTGTGGAGTCATGTGACTCCGCCTGCTCCAATTCAGTTCAATTTTATTTAATTTGTATAGCGCTTTTTACAATGGCCATTGTCACTGAGCAGCTTTACACAATTAAAGAAATTATAAGATGAAAATGAAACAGAAATCAGTTTGTCCCTAATGAGCAGGCAGGGGGCGACGGTGGCAAGGAAAAACTCCCTGAGATGGAATAGAAAGAAACATTGAGAGGAACCAGACTCAACAGAGAACCCATCATCATTTGAGTAAAAAACAGGTAGCAGGAATTATGTAGTTACACTGTGTGTGTGTGTGAGCAACTTAAATCATAAGTCCTTAAAGAACAGCTGGAACGTCTTTATGGCAGAGCAGAACATCCTTGGTCACCCTGGTGATGTGATCATCAACTGGAGCGGGTCACAGAGAAGGGTCTGATAGGTTCGGAGTGAAAATGGCATCTGGATCACTGACAGCTTAATTGTGGCATATGTAGCTCGACAGTGAGAAAGAGAGAGAGAGAGAGAGAGAGAAGGAAGAAAGACAAAAAAGAAGGAAAACAGTTAAGTGCCATTGTAATCACAGTGTATGGAGTGATTGAGTATTTAGTCCAGTCAGCTGTGCTGAAGCAACAGGAGGAGCTTGTACCGAAGAAAAAACACAGGTCATATCGTTCAGCCCTACGTATATATAATATAAATAAATATGGTGGGGGAGGTGGTGGCACAGTGGTTAAGGTGTTGGACTGCTAATTGGGAGATCGGAGTGGTGATACGAACAAGCTGCCACTGTTGGGCCCCTAAGCAAGCCACTTAACCCTCAAATGCTCTGTATATATTAGTGGTATTAGCGGTATATTGGGGGTGGGGTGGTGTTGTGGTTCTACAATTTGCAGTATGCTTTTTTTTTAGTATGCATATGATTATTTCAAAGTCACTTTTGGAGATTACAGATGGTACCACTGTCATTTTACACCCGATTACGTTTTGTAACAAACACAGCAGCTTTTTTGAATAAATACCTCCATACTAATCGCATCCTAATAAATTGCGTGTGTTCTGTGGCTGCTGCAGGTGGTGATCTTTGTGAAGTCTGTGCAGCGCTGCATCGCTCTCGCTCAGCTGCTGGTGGAGCAGAACTTTCCTGCCATCGCCATCCACAGAGCAATGCCTCAGGAGGAGAGGTGTGACACCCCTTCACACACACACACACACACACACACACTATTCGCTTCATCGTTATCGTTTCTCCTGCATTATTTGACCTTTTTGTGTGTTTTTTGATACCGCAGGCTTGCCAGATATCAGCAGTTTAAAGACTTTCAGAGACGCATCCTCGTGGCCACTAACCTGTTCGGCAGAGGGATGGACATCGAAAGAGTCAACATCGCCTTTAACTACGACATGCCTGAGGATTCTGACACGTACCTGCACAGGGTTGGTCAGGAATTCTTTTAGTTAGATAGAAACAGGTGCCTAGAATCATTTATGAAAATTAATAAAATGTTATAACTAATTATTCATTAAGATGTACAGACAACCCTCGACTTACGATGAGGTTACGTTACGGAAAACCCGTCGTAAGTTAAAATATCGGTCTACTTCTATGATGCATTATGAAGTAGCTAACAATAGCTTATAAGTCTACTGTACGCAAGGTTATAAATGTTTATAATTTTATCCAGACATAACAATAATAGTGTTTTACTGTAGTGGAAAAGTCACAACAAGGTTAGTTAGTGAATCGATGTTAAACGAAATTTGAAGAATCTTTTTGGTCCATGCATTCATATCGTAAAAATAAAACATGATTCATTATCTTTTAAGTTGAAGGTTGTCTGATTTACCAATAATAATAGTGATATATACAGTACTACCGTACCGCATCCTGTATTGTTAGTGTTAATTTATTCAAGGTTAATTAAATATTTTAGTATTTTGATCCTTTTCGTTATTCACATTTTTCTGTTTAAACACTAATTTTTTTTTCAGGTGGCCAGAGCAGGCAGGTTCGGCACTAAAGGACTGGCCATCACCTTCGTGTCGGACGAGAGCGACGCCCGGACGCTGAACGACGTTCAGGACAGGTTCGAGGTGAACATCAGCGAGCTTCCAGAGGAGATTGACATCTCGTCTTACAGTAAGTGTCTCACCGCCCCCTCCTTTCTGAGGAGAGACGTGTGACTGAGGTGAGGTGAGGTCACATGGCTGGAATTGTATTACTGTTTCAAAGAGTCTGCATTAAATATAAGTAATGTTTAAAATAGGGAGGAGTCACGATTTTACAATACTTAACTAGTTGAATTAAGTATAAAACATCAAATAGGTTGTGCGATTATTGTCTATAAAACATTTCGCCACTGGTACCACACTGGTTAAGGTGTTGGACCGCTAACTGGAGTTTGATTCCCAGCACCACCAAGCTACCACTTCTGGGCCTCTGAGCAAGACCCTTAACCCCCAATTGCCCAGTTGTATAAAAAAGATAAATGTAACTGTCTCTGGTTAAGGACGTCTGCTAAATGCTGTAAATGTAAATGTTTTCTGAGCTGATGCAGCGGTGACACGTTTAGGTAACCAGAGGGTGGCGCTGCCGATAACGCATCTAAGTACTACAATTACTACAGCTCCCCCTTGTGGCTGATAAAAGTGTGCAAAAATTGCGATTGAATTCAACGATCGCGTTAATGTCAAATAATTGCAATTATATGATTATTTAATAACTGTGACAGCCTTATTAGCCGTCTTAGTTTACTGCACGTGGAGCATGAGTACAGCAATACATAGGGATCTTTGCTAAGAAGAGCTTAAAGAAAGAATCAGTTTCACTAGTTCAATTAGTTTTCTGCAAAAAAGCCAAAAAAATCCCTAAAACTTTTGAGAGACAAATAGGAGATAAACAAATTAACGGCAGACTGTTTAAGAAGTTTCCAGACTTTCCACATTTTCATCACCCAGAATGTCTCACCTGCTTATGGAGCTTATGTAACGAGAAAACAAGCAAGAAGGAGATAAAAAAGAAGTCGTGCTGGAGAGATAAGAGAACAGCCAGCGTTATCACCTCTGACCTTGTTGTGTTCCGTCTCCGAACCACCATACCAACGACACAGAGCGCTCTCAGCATGTCCAGCTCTAAACCTCAGTACAGGAAAACATCAGCAAACGACCACAGAGCGCTGGATAATTAACCCAAAAGCAGTCTTAACATCATGTGATGTTGCCAGCGTGGAAAATAATCCTCAAAAAGAAGTCAAAAATGTCCATCACAGCAAACATATCGATTTCTGCTTGTGCCTTTTAGATAGAAATTCCTGCTGTTGAATTAACATACAAAAACGCTTTCTTTCTTTCTTTCTTTCTTTCTTTCTCTCTCCGTCACAGTCGAGCAGACGCGGTAAAGCAGACGCCGAGACAAGGCGGCGAGTCGTGTCGAGTCGAGAACATCTGGGAGAAGCAGCACTCGGTAGCCTGCACAGACTGTTAGTAAAGTTTAACACAAATGTAAACGTGGGGAAACAAAATCATCCCTCCAACACAAGGATTCTTTAACCCCCCTGATGCTCCTATACGTATATATATTTTATAAAAAAGCCCTTATTGTTTATTTTATGCTATAGAACCAATATGTTATTACGTGTTGTAAAGGTTTTTATTTATAGGAGTTTTTTGGAAGTATTACTGGATGAAAATTTTTTTTTTTCAATTTAGTTTTGTTATTCGAGTGCAGTTGTTGTTTTGTTTTCTTTCACGTGTTGGATCGAGCTTCTATAATTTCACCAGTCGAATAATAAGCTGTGCTTGTCGTCGATTTATTATCAAAGGCATGTGTTAATGTTATATATTTTCAGCTACTTTTGTCTTTATACCGTTTGTGTAGAATATTGCTTTGAATAAGATTAATATTGAGATGCTGTACAGTTAAAGGTGCATCAGGTACCAGATTTTCCTTTATATATTTTAGAGCCGGGGATCGTTAGTCGCCTCTGGAACTACAGCATTAGTATTAACCCTTCAAAAGCCCTGCTTTTTCTTTTCAACAGTTTAAAGAATAAGAGAAGGAAAGAGCACTCCGTTTTTTGTTGGTTTTTTTATCCCTACATAATGCACCTTTAGGAGTTTTTTGGTACTTCTCATTACGCTATAACAGTATTCTGAATTTCATAATAAAACACAAAAACACAAACCGCTGCGGTATCAGTGATGTTTCTTTTGTTTTTCTGGGTTATAATTGAGCAAAACGACACTTGTGTTGTATTTGTAGATTATTCCGAGTTAAGTCGGATTTACATTAGTGGAATAACCAAAATTATGTGTCACGGTATCTTAAACGTATATTTAAATAAAGATATTCTGGAAAATCAACATGTGATCTATATAATAAATTAACTGAAATACCTCAGAAATATAAAGGAACTTATTTTATTACTCAATGATTTGATTAGTTCAGTGAATGAAATCTGAACTTCACTATAACAACAAATTCCACTGTATGTCACATTTCACATTATTTTTTTTATAAACTTTCTTCAATTAACATTTTTTCACAGGTATGAAATAAATACCAATTAAATACCAGGGAGAAATTTCAATATGTAAATTCCTTATCTTTTTGTTTATGGTTCCTGTTATTAACAAACTTCCAGCTCAGTCTTTCCCCTCAGTCTTATATACATTTTTAAATTCCTGGCAGCCGTGAAGCCATCGTCATTTTATTATTTAGTCATTTTGTACGTTTTGGAGGAAATGGTGCGGAACAGAGCCGAAGCATCACTGACAAATATGGTCTAAAATCTTCCTAGACGCAGATTTGATGCGGATTTGAGGTAAAACATAAAAACCGAGTGCGCATTTAAATGGGATTTTAACACGCCACTGATACCCAACTGTATCTGAGAAGAATGCAAACACATTAATATGTTTTATCCTCCGTTTGAGACACCTGATGGACAGGGCTGGGATACATTTTGGTATCCCGACTGGAAGACACAATAACCCCTGAACGTCGGGCTAGCAGATGTGCGAGTCCTGGTCTTGCTCAGAATTTCGCACACTGCATGCGAGTTAGCCACGCCCACTTATTTACATATTGCGGTAAACACAAAATTTCAAAAATATTTTAAAATTGACAATTTATTCCGTAGTAGCGATTTATATCTGCGTACCGACCAGCCCTAGGCTGCACGATATATCAAAATAACAGTAATATCGTGATTATGCATATCGCAGTGCTTTGTTGTAAATGAGCGATTTTACACTCGAAGAAAGATATGTTAGTTATATCATTTTTTCATATCATATCGAATATCGCATTATTTAGGCATTGCAGATTGCATTGTTTTTTCAATATCGTGCCTTTAATAGTCGTTTGCGTTTGTCGATTGTCAGACTGTATTAACATGATCTCACTTGTCACACTGAAGGATCTCAGTTATCAGATGTCAAACTGTTCAACAGTCAAAACCCATCAAAACCAGACGCACACATTAAGACTCGTTCATGTGTTAAGAGTTTTACATCATCGATCCGTGACACGTTTGGCAACCCGCGTTCTCTCGCTAAACAAAAGCTAACAGGAAACAAACGGCAGCGTTGACGCGTCATACAAACACTCCTTTTTCAATAAGTTTCTCTTCCATATATACAAGGTGGTTTAAAGTTTGTCCTGTTAATTGCGTTATCAGGTCCTGCACTTCTAGCGGTTATTGGTTTGACGAAAAACTGATCGTAACGGTTATAAATCGTCTGTCAGTGAACGTGTCAAACTAGCAAACAGAGACAACAGATTATAGGAACATTTTAGGATTTTAACATTAGTGTCAGACGAACAAATCGTGGCTAAAATCGCAGTGTAAACCCGACTTTAGAACAAATCAATAAAGTTTTGGGAAAGTGGTTAAAGCGTTGGACTGCTAACCAGAGGATTATGGGTTTAATTCCCAGTACAGCCAAGTTGGGCTGCTGGGCCCCTGAGCAAGGCCCTTAACACCAATTGCTCAGTTGTATAATAAAAATAAATGTAAGTCGCTCTGGATAAAAGCGTCTGCCAAATGCCAAGGAAACAACATGTTTTAACTGTTAATTTTAGTCACATGTCTATGAACTAATTGCTCACTTATGTCTCACTTATTTTACGTACAGACGCACCAACACCTCCTTTTCTAACCACTTTTCATGTTAGAGAAATTAAAAAAAAAACTTAACTGATCTCCTCCTCTTTACCGAAACCGTTTTTAACAATTCCGATCAAACATCGTGGAGCTTCTTTATGATCTGTTACCATAGAAACTGTAAAGGCGTTAAATATTCCGAGCACGTTATGTGACTCAACCTTGCGATCGACCTTGCAGCTGAAATTAAAGTCAAAGCTGCTGTTGTAAAAGAATCCGCTTCATCGAACGATCCAAATACGTTAAAAGAACTTTTAGATGCTAATGAAGGACCAGTAGAGGTCCAGCGCATTTACTGCGGTTTCCATTGAGATACTGTCCATCTCTATCCTGAGGTAATGTTTATCCTCACTGACCGGACGTCTGTTCCTCCAAAACACTGATTTAAAGTCTTTTCTTTAGAACTCAGGCATTAGATTTGACAAACCACATGATCTCTTGTTCCAGTATTAGTACTTCCAGTACTTTTCATTGAGTATCCATTAATACATGTCAGTTTGTTTAACATTATAGAGTATTAATGCTATCCTTAGATGGTTAGCATTTAGAGTCAAAGGAGTGTCTCGGGCCCAAACTATCTGCTTTATCTTCAGCTTCTGAGAAAATAGTTTGATAACCATCTACATGCGATTACGCAATCCAAAACCTGGCAGTTTACAGATGGGGGTTATGCTTTAATAACTCTGTATTTAACTGTAAGGCGTCACTTTATGGTCTGTTAATAAAGTTTATAGCTAACACTTGGAATAATGTACGGAGGTTTAGGTAGTCTCGGAATTTAAAAATGGTGATTCGTAACATATTTCACAGATCCCTGCATATTTTAATCGCGAACACTGGTTAAATTCTCTGCAGGGGTTAAAGGCGACTCGTGGATGCAGCTAGTACTTATGTGGAAAATGACGCTTTAGGACAGCGCTGCTATCCGGACATGCTAAAGATGCAAAACACCAGTTTACAGCTGCAACTGCGTAACCGACATCACCCAACCCGATTACCAGCGCTTCTTTCTGCATGAGCGACGAAAATATTCAGATGAGGGCCTATTTGTAATATTTAACATTTTGGTATATAACTGGGATTAAATTAAATATATTTTTTTGTTTGGCTACGTTACTCTTACGAACTTTTAGATGCTATTGAAGGACCAGTAGAGGACCAGCGCATTTACTGCGGTTTCTATTGTCCATCTCTACCCTGAGGTAATGTTTATCCTCACTGACCTCACGGACGTCTGTTCCTCCAAAACACTGATTTAAAGACTTTTCTTTGGATTAGATTTGACAAACCACATGATCTCCTGTTCCAGTATTTAATCACATGTAGTCTTATTTGTAATATTTAACATGTTGCTGTATTTTTTTTTTCTTAGTAACTGTAACGTTATTGTTAACATTAAAAGTCGATGCTACTGTTTTAGAAGAATCCGCTAACGAACTACCTTTACATTACTTTTGTGATAAAATTACATAACTTCCATAACATGGAGCGAATCACTCCCCAACACTGGACATATCATAAGCTGGTCTGGGCAAATTTTGTGCCATTTCATAGACAAAGGTGTGACCCACCAGTCCAGCTTCCCATCCCTCTGCCTGATCCTACCTTATTTTTTTGTCGCTACTTACGCATATATTTGTTCGTTTGTTTTTGTTTTTTTATAAACCGACTTTTATTTTATGCGCATTATTATCTCTGCATAATCCCAAATGCTAAACCCGAAATGCTAACAGCGTTGATAATGATAGTTAAAGAGTGAGAGAGAGAGACAGAGAGGGAGGGAGGAAGAAAAAGTGAGAGAGGGAGACAGAGAGAGAGGAAGAGAGTGGGAAAGGAAAAGAGATATAGAGATGAAGAGAAAGAAAGAAAGAAAAAAAGAAAGAAAGGAGAGAAGAGAAAAGGGAGAAAGAGGGTGACAGAGAGGGAGAGAGTGAGAAAGAGAGAGGAGGTGCTTCACTTTTTAACTGAGTGTACAAAATAAAAATTTTAATTCAACCCCACTTCATTAACCTGCCCCACACTCACCAACTGCCCCTCCTGCTGGGGGGAAAGTTAAAGCAGGACAGTACATCTCCACGTCATACACACACAGACACACACACACACACACACACACACATATATATATATATATAGTCCTGTTTGTATCATTCTGTGCCTATTATGTTTAAAATATGGTCATGCCAGTTAAGCTTTTTTAATGGGATTGAAAGAGAGAGAGAGAGAGAGAGAGAGAGAGAGAGATAGAGATAGATAAGAGAGAGAGATAGAAAGAGAGAGATCGAGAGAGAGAGAGAGAGAGAGAGAGAGATAGAGAGAGAGACAGAGAGGGGGGGGGGTGTCAGAAAATAAACTCCTCTTGATAATGATAGTTAAAGTTATAATAGCTGGTTGGTTAACACAATTATTTACTTTTATTTAATTTAACTTCAGACACCACATCACTTCAGACACCGCACCACTTTAACAGTCACCCAATGTAATTATTATTTCCACAGTAACTACACCTCCTTCTGAATGTTTTAATCAGTGTGTGTATTCCGGTTCCACTTCATTCGTTATAATTTACTACAGGAAACTCGGTTCTACTGAGAGCCAAATAACAGGAAACCAACACACGAGTGTCAGCGATATCAAACTTTACAACAGGAAGTCAACAGCATGAAAAAGAAATGAAAAGGGAAAATCACAAGAGGAACATAAAGAGGTGGATGAGAGTGTGAGAGAGGGGAGGAGAGACGGAGGGCCAGAAAGTGAGAGAGAGGGTGAGAGAAAGACAAAGAGAGCAAGAGAGAGGGATTCAGAGACAGAGAGAAAGAGAGGAAAAAACAAAGAGAGAGGGGTAAAGAAGGGGATAAGAGAGGGATTCAGAAAGAGAGAGAGAGAGAAAGGAAGAAAGACAGAGAGAGAGATAGGTATAGAGAAAAAGAAGAAAGAAAGAAAGAAAGAGGAATAGGGAGAGTGAAAAGGGAGGAAAGGCAGAGAGGACGAGAGAGTGAGAGAAAATAATAGAGGAAGAAGAAAAAGAGAGATGGTGAGAGAGGAAGAGGACGAGAGAGAGAGGAAGAGAGAAAGAAGAGAGAAAGAAAAAGCAGTAGAGAAATGTGTGAGAGAAAATAATGGAGGGAGAAGGAAAGAGAGAGAGAAAGAGAGTGAGAGACAAAAAGAAAGAGAGAGGGAAAGAAAGAGAGGAAAGAAGAAATAGAGAGAGAGAGAGAATGGCGTGGCAAACAGTTAAATACTTTTATTAGGACGAGCTGAAGGGTTCTAAACCCTCGTGTTCTGGATAAGAACATCTGCCAAACTGCAGACAATGTTCTGTGCTGGGTTTTTTTTTCTTTTTTTTTTTTTTTTTTCGTTTTTTTTTTTTTTTTACATGTAGTACATCTCTCTTTAACCAAATGCAGCTGTTCTGCATTTAAATTCCTGAGGTCCAGCGGTGGAACAATAAGAGGGTTCTCACACACACACACACACACACATACCAAAATAGTCTTTTATTATCAAGGTATTAAACTTATAAACAACAGATCAGGCAGTGGTTTTGTTCTTTGTCATACAGACGTTATCCAACCTTTCCACAAACACAGCATGGTTTAAATTCGTTTCGATTCGTCCTCTCGTCTACTGAAACCGCCACAATCGACGGAACACGTAGAGCCGGTTCTCTGCCAGCTTGTTGGTTTTGCAACAAACCCCAAAAATTTCCGGACATCTTCGTTTAATAGAGAAGGAAGTAGAGTTCAAGTACTTTAACAAAGGTTTTGGTGCTTGACATGTCATGTGGTAACATTTTTTTTAAAGTAGTGCTCTTTGAAGAAGCACTTTAACCTCTGCATTCGTCAGGAACTTCATCGGAACTTCATGTATAAGTCAGGAACTTCATTAGAACCGGATCAGTAACTCGCTGAAAAATAACTTGGGGTCTTTTCTAATGGTCTCTTCAGAAAATATACATTTTGTTTAGTCATAATATCGGAATTTCACCGACATGGTTTCCACTTCAGCTCTTCTCCAGACACGACCGCGCATCTGTATGTGCATAAGGATACAATTTTTTTAACCCCTAAACAGATGTTCACACTAGCAAGTGACAAAGCCTCAGGAACGTACAGAATTTCTGTTCAGGTTGCGTAACAGGCATTTGACTTCCTCGACTCTGTGCAAATTAGTCACAAATGACAAATGTGAGCGAGAGGCGGAGGAAAACTCGGATAGTGGCGCAGTATCGCTATTTTTACACCAGATTCAAACCCGTTTTAAATCCTGTTTGTCTGCCTTTGGCATGGATAGGACGGAAACAGATGACGTCTTTAAACACCTTGTATTACAGCTGAAAATAAAAAAAAAAGATAGCAGTCGCTAAATGCCACCGCACAAGAAAAACGTGAAATGAAAGTTTGTCTCTTGCTTGTGTAAACTGCAGGTAAACCATGAGAACAGAACCAAGCTGACGTCGGCTCACGTTTTGACCGTGCATTCTCGTCTCTACCATGCATGTTTTCTTTGGTTTAAGAAGACATTCATCTCCTCTTGCATGGTTTTCATTCTGTTCACGTTGGAATATTAGACCAGCTAATTAATTCAGCTCCAGCTAGTATCATATTTCGTCCAGCCCTCGGGGGGCGCCAAATAAATCCTTCGCCCATGAAAGAGAAAGCTGACCACGCCTCTGTAACCGGCACGTGGGACGCCTGATTTTAGGTCATCCATCACTCCTAAACTGCGAGCTAAAACCTTGAAACTGTCTCTGCTGGAATACTGCACCCTGAACGGACCGGAACCCTGCAAACCGCCACCCTGCCGCAGTTCCTCCACTTTTACTAAAGGTGCACTGTACACTTCTTTAACAAAGTCTTTATTGTAGTGCTCCCTAAATAAATAAGTCAAATCCTGTTTAGAGAAAGGCACAAATTCAGTGTTGAGTTTAATGTAGCGCAGGTACTGGTCGAAAAATTGACCCAGACTGACTCCTTTCCGGCCGAACGTCATAGTCCTGGAGATCTCCGGACGGATACAGGAACGCTCTTTCCTTTGCTCCGGATGACGCATCCAGTCGTCCCAGAATGCTTTGGGCCATTTAGGCTCTAACTCTGCCCACATCTCCTTTAACAGCATCCAACCCAAGCCTGGGAAGAAATCTGTCCGGTAAAGGAGGTCGGGCTTGGCCGGGTCCACCAGACCGTCACGGCCGTTATCATTCCAGGCTGAGATGCACCACAGTGTCGGGTCGGACATCAGGATCGGATGGAGAGCACTGAAATACTCAAAAAAGTCTGGCGCCACCTAGAAAGAAACACAAACTTTGTTAATATTTGGAAAAACAGCATCGGATTAGTCAACAAACTTGCATTTTTGGTGTTTGATATAAGAATTAAGTTGTGCCTGTGGGATAACCAACAATTCCAAACCTTTGTTAATTCAACCTTTAATCTTCTAACTGGTTTACTGTGCTGATGTGTGGGAACAGACTGGAATTCCGGCAGAATTTAGTCTGAAGATTAAAAGATAGTCTTTCGTTACGTTTTTCTTAGAAGTCGCCCTCATGTGAACGACGGTGCTTTTGGATACCGTGCGGTTGCATTACCGGACAAAATTCAATTCCCAGCAGGGGACCTTTGCAGCTCAGGAGGAATTGCTACGGTGAAATACATTTACACAATTCTTTAAAAACTTAGATCCCAAATTTTGCAAGCGTCTTGAAGGCGTCTTCACTTCAGTCTTAAGTCAAAAACGCTTACATTAATCAACTGATGACTCAAATCCATGCATACCGAGTCAAACAAAATGGAGTTCCAGCATTGAAGTCAAGTCAAGTCAAATGGCTGGGTAAACAAATGCAAAACTTAAAACGACTATAGAAACAGAGTAGAGTTTCAATAGACAAAAGTCTTGTTTGAATTTAAAAAAGCACTGAAACAAACAATCACCAAAAACACACACATTAATTGACAAACCAGACAAATTGCACGCAAACACACACCGGCTAAACTAAACTAAAATGCCTATACTTACACTCGACTCTTATTGTTATTTATATTTGTGTGCTGATTTGTTTAATAAACACATTAGCTATGGTACTGAAATCCAATTTTAAACAATTAAACAATAGCTTTAAAAGTATTAATTCTGCTATCAAGAGGTAAAAGTGGTGTGTAATTGTAGCTCTGGTGTTAAATAACCGAGGTGTGTTAGGGGGTTTCCTGCTTTTGTGTGAAAGCATGACAAGGAAGCTCCATTAAAACACCATGTGATTGTGTCACATGGTAAGTAAAATGTGGTCTGGGCATAACTGAGAGATCTGGTTTGTCCAGTGATCCTGTGTTGCAATAAACGTTGCCAACTTTTGTGGGGGTTTTTTTTACTAATGGTAAACTAAGAATGCTTTCATTAGCGGCGGTACGGCGGCTCGGTGATTACGACTGGTCCGTATCAGTGTAAGGAGTTTGCACGTTCTCCTATGTGTTTGCGTGGGTTTACTCCGGGTACATTCCAAAAACATGTATGTTAGGGTGATTCTAAATTGCGAGCGAGTGTGTGTGTGGCTGTTTGTCGGTGTGTGACCCTGTACCCCTGCCTTTGACACAATGACAGTTGGGATAGACTCCAGCAGATCTCGGTGACCCTTATTAAGCGGGTGCAGACAATGGATGGATGGATGGACGCTTTTATTATTATCATTTCCTAGTTGAGAACTTTATCTTATTTACCCATGCAAATGAGGTTTTCTTCTCCTCAACAATAAGGTACACAAGCACGTTGTGGAAGCTTCTTTTAAACTCGTTATTTGCTTCTCAGGTGCAAATTTGACTTTATAATGAGCGAGTTTGAACTGAGAGTTTCCGAAGAGATACTTGAGAAACAGATAAAAGCAGACTGTCTCTTTTATCCTCCATCCATGTCAACTTAAAGATAGATTAAAAAAAAAACCCCACTGGATAGTCAATGTTCACATAGCTCAATGGGAGTTCAAAGCCAATCTGAATCTTTGTACCTGGGTTAAATAAGCAATCTGCAAGTCTTACCTCCAAATCGTCTTCTACGATGACGACAGTAGAGTACCCGAACTTGTTAAACACTTGGTTCAGGGCCCATCTGTAATGTCTGGCTATCTTATAGTAACCCTGGAACTTCCTGTGATCGGGTCGCACGGGAATGTTGGAGAGATCTGGTTGGCTGATGTGAGTCACCTTACTGCCATAGGAGTCGATGACCCGGGCCGTATCGGCATGGCCGCAGTCCTGGCTCACAATGATGGGATGGCGCTCCACTGAAGGTCGGTACTCTATCAACTTGTCTAAACTTCTTTTTACAGTAACTCTATCACAAGCAATGACCAGGATTGGGATGACAGTTTGAGGACTAGGAGCTGTAAGGTCCACTTTATTTTTGTCCACCGGTTTGTCCTTTTCTGACTCTGTGTCCTGCTTTGTGTCTGGCGGAGCATTTGTGACAACAGACACCTGCTTGTTTTTGACAATGATTTCATTTCCTGCTGAGGTGGAAATGGGTAAGTGGGGCAACTGCTGGGGTTCCTTCAATTCTGCTTTTTTGTCTCTTATGTCCTCTGACTTCTTTTTTTCCCACAATGATCTGTGGCTCTGGATCTGTTTCAGGAGTTTCTTTTGAGTCTCCAATTCCGATTCTACCTCCTCTGCCAATTGGATCACTTCATCTGCCAGTCTGCCGGCTCCGCCTTTCTTTCCTTTCCCAGCTTGCCATTCCTCTCCTGCGCCCGGTTCGGCTCCACCCCCATCTCTGAGCCGACCAATGGGTGGCCTTCCCCAGAGAAACAGAAGCAGCAATGCGTTCCAGGCGATAAACAGAACCGCTCCACACAAGATAAGAGAGCCTTTCTTACGAACCATGGCCCAGTGGCACCGAAGGAGAGAGTGAAAGGAGGAGAAAGCTGGAGGAAAAACAAAACATCGACAATTTAGAAAAAAACTGTCCAAGTCTAATTCAGGGTAAATAAATGCAGAAACCAAAACGTTTGTTAAGCGTTTATGGAATGCTGTACCCTTAGAGACTACATGTATCAGAGACACACTTGACTAGATCATTTTGGCTCAACCAACAAGACAGGACAAAGGGATTTTTTTTTGTTATACAAATACAAAAGGAAGCTTTGGTGGAGTACTGAATAGCCCTGGTTAGGGAAGATCTAAAAGACATGCCTATCTTACTGACTAAACTAAACAAAGCGGTTGCTAAGGGCTGGTGTTGTCACTATAATGCGGTCACAACTGCGGTTAGGTGACCAACCTTAATTTCGTTTCCTTTATTTGTGGTCAAAAGGAAGATTTTACAACACAAAATGTTCATCAGTTACTATTCAACACCTGATTTTAAAGCTCCTAAAAAACTTCTAGGAAGTCCATCTGGGTGCTGGGTGATGTTTTGTCTGATTCAAATGATTATGATGATGTTTTGTTTCTTTTTTATTTTGCAGCAAAGACAACCAAACAAATGAACAGACAAAACAAGTCTGGAAAACAAAACATACAAACATAAGTGAAAAGATTTACGGCTCTAAAAGAGACCTTAAATTTAAGCAGGTACGGATCTTTTTTTGCTGAATATTCACCAAAATGATCATTTCATTTCTTTAATTTGTTCCTTCAATGCAGCACCACTGTTACAGAAGGCAGTCCGAGAGCAAGCACCATCATCTCATGCAATTCAGAAATGTATTTGTGTCCTGATCTAATAATTACCGAAAGTCAGTGCTGACGCCTCCCTTACTTATACCTCAGACCTAAAAAAAAAAAAAAAAAAAAGAATCTTTTAAACTGATCTACGCAGTAGATGAGGACGGCGTACGTCATTTTTAACCCTAGCCTATTTCCCAGTAAGTAGGCCAGGTATATGGCTGGTTCTCGCCCAATTTTTCTTTCAGACCCACAGCCGAATAAGGAAGTGCCGGATGTCAGCAGTGTTCCGATAAACTCTGCGGCGTAGAAGAACGATAAAGGGCAGATCAGACAATTTAACAGTCAGATTAAACCAGTGCCGTGGTTCGAGCTTGTTCGTTGGTCTGAAAACAGATAAAAAAAACCCCCAAAAAAAACAGGAAAATCAAGTGGTGAAATGCGTCCCAACAAAGCCGGAGTCACTGCTAACATCCCGGAGCTGATTTATTCCCAATAACATAAATGTGTTTTAATCCTTGTGTATGACAGAAAAACTGGAAACGATTAGCAATTGTCTATTTTTTTTAAATATATTTACAGTAAACATTAACCCCACTGGATGTCCTCGGCTCAAATTTAACTAGTTGCAAAGGTTTTTCTATCAGAAATATAGTTTTATTTTATTTAATTTCCTGAAGTTAACATGGTATAACCAAGAATTGGGTGATTATTTTTTATTTTCGGCTTGATAAATCTGTTAAAATATATAAATCAGAAGGACAAATCAGAGAAGACAATACAAGGGTTAAACTCCTGTAGAACATGTTCGTTCCTGCTATCAGGAACTAAAACTATTAAAAGTTTTTTGTAAAAAAAAAAAAAAAAAAAAAAAAAAAAAAAAAAAAAAAGTTTCAAGTGCAACATAGTTGAAAAAAAAAAACTACAGCTTTATATTAAAACTCTTACACTGGAGACTCCTTCCATAAATAACCGCCTCTGAACTGATTCGCTTTGGTCCTAAAGTATGTGACCTTTACTTTGTACACGTCTCTTTGTTACAGAAAATGATTCAGCATCTGCCAACAGCTGAGAAATATTTTTGCAACCGAAAGTAAAAAAAAAAAAAAAAAAAAAAAAAAAAAAAAAACACAAATAACTTGGAGTCTAGTTTCAACCACACCTAGGCTGCCTACCTTTCTAATGCTCATAAGTAAGGATCATAACAGGACATAACACAAAACACAGCGTTCACTAAATATTTGAACTGAATCATAAAGTTCATTCCCGACTCTCTGTATGATAGATTGTACGACCCCAAAAGAAAGAATGCTTGAAGTTGGCTTGGTTCAGGGTCATGTGATTGCAATTCTGGATAAGTGCATACTATTTAAATGGCATGGGAGTGTACTGCACTTGGGCTTGACAGTGTCCCGCTGAAAGAGGAGTGTACGGCCGGCCGCGGTGACTGGAGAGCTCAGGGAACGTAGCGATTGAGAGAATCTTTGTCTGCGGCAAACCCTGCCCAGGATAACGTAAAGATCATTTCTGAATTATTGAAAATTGCAGCTACTAGTGTTGCTCAGCTAGTAGTCAAAGGGACACACAGGGGCAGTAGTTGTCGCTCACACATACAGTTGCCTCAGAAACAAGCATGGCGGATAAAATAAGGGTGTCTCTGGCTTTCAATTTGGTTTATTTTTAGTTATTGGTTGTATCGTGATATATAGTATCGTGACCCATGTTTCGTGATATGTACTGCATCGTGATGCCCTTGCGAATACACAGCCCTATAGCAAAAAATTTCTATTCTTAAAAACAAGATGAAAGCCTATTTACCTAACAAACAAAAACAATCTAATGTTTTCTTTCTGTAAATTCTATTTTTCATTTACAAACCCTCAGCCTTTCTATACGGCGCATTATTCTCCACTGTTTACTCAAAAGCCACAGAACGCTCAGCCTGTGAAGTATTTCAAAATTACAAAGTCCATTCATTCCCCGTGTCAGCTACGAGTCTGCACAGGAAAGTCAATACTCACAGGAGCGTCGGCTGTGCTGGCTGAGTTCAACTCCCGCCAGCTTTTAACACCCGAGAGAACTTCCTGAAAGAAAAATCTCACTTATAAAACAATAGAATTGCATTAGCAGCTAACAACTTATACCAGGAAGCGGGCAATGTGGCACCATGACACTGGAAGTCCAGGCAGAAAGTGTCGGCTGGGTAAAGAGGGGGTGAGGAGGGTGTTACGTAGAATGGCCAACCGATCACTAAACATAACTTGTTAAATGTTATATAAATGTTGATTTTGTTTTTATTAAACAATGCTTTTTGAAAGGTCCATAGAAAATTAGTTCCTGTTATGCTTATAACTTCTGACCAATTGGAATGAAGAATTTAACAGCACTAATATCGAAATCAAATAAACTAAATACAAGGAAACGGAAAATAAATTAGAACTAGGGATGCACCGATGGCATTTTTTTTTAAAAGACCAAGTACCGATACCGATATTTTTTTATTGTTGCTCGCCGATATCTGTACTTTTTTGGGAAGTAGGATTATTTGTGTTGTGCACTCGGGTTATCTCCTGCCATTTGCTTTCGTCTTTGCTGCAGGATTGTTTGCCGAATGCTAACGTTACTGCTAGAGGTAAATTCTCTCTGCTTACATTCGTGTTTAGATTACTCACATTATAAGAATTTATTTTTCTACCTTTTGATATTTTTGCAGGACAAAGTTTGCAGTCCGCCATGCTTTGGTTCTCATGATTAATTATAAATTATTTCCACACCGCTAAACAGGACATTCTCTCACTGCTGCCGGAGTTTTCTGTGTCCTAAAAGTTTTGTCAATGACAAATGATGTTTTTACAAGTGCCTGAGCTCGATATCGGGCCTGATACCGATACCAGTATCAGTATCGGTGCATCCCTAATTAAAACGAAACACAATGTTTTCTTTAAGGAAATCCAAACACACATTTTAACATAAAACTTGCGTACAATGTTGCGTGAAACCCATGTTCAATAAACACTGCCAACATGGCATTCATAAAAACATTTACGTTTCATTCGACGTTATATTCTATTTGTGTCCAAGATCCTTGTGGTATTTCGAACAAAATGTCTCAATTCGTTTCTTTGTGTGCATCGCAATCATCCAAAAACAAAAAAGATAAAATATTATCTATACGATGACCTCATTCATTCTTATCTCATCATGTGATCACAGTGGTGCAAAGTCCACTATTGCTGTAACGTTGAACAAACACGCAACCTGTGCAGAAATTTCACAGTGCAGGTCGTATAATCCTACCTAGCCAAAGTCTGAGACCGGATTCGGAAAGACGAACGGAGAACTAATTCCCTGGTACAATAATAACACTAATAATCTCTAACTAATCGCCATTTGATCCTGTTAAACGAGACGTCTGTGGAGACTTTCCTGCATTCTCAGTCCTGTCAAACGGACTGTCCCTCTTTAGAAATGAGCAAGATTCGTATTTAACCATCATCTGAGAAATTATTTACTCAAAAAGGATGTGATATTATCCGTGCGAAAGGTTTACGAGAACAGAACCAGGTCCCCCCCCCCCCACTATAACAACTAAGCACATACCCACATGCTATTTGTGCCAACATTTCAAACACAGCCTGAGCTCTACTTTCCAAATGAAAACCACATGTAGACCTGACACAACCTTCACAGAGCGTAAAACACAGATAATAATCAACAGACGCAAAGTTCAGAGCTACAGTAAAGAAATAAAGAAATAAATAAACAACTCGAGATGAAGTCCTGGGTACGAAAAGACCTGAGTGAGCGATCCTGAAAAAAAAAAAAGTACAAACATCTTTTGTTTAAAAGTTTAAAAGTACCTGGATGGGGACAGTTTGCTTCACGTCTCTGATCACACAGCTTACAGAAAGAAGTAGAAGGAAACAGATGACAGGGACTGAGAGAGAGAGAGCGAGAGAGAGAGCGAGAGAGAGAGAGAGAGAGAGAGAGAGAGAGAGAGAGAGAGAGGGAGAGAGAGAGAGAGAGAGAGAGAGAGAGAAAGAGGAACGAGAAGGGGAGGAGGAAAGAAAGAAAGAGGAGGGAAGTTGCCCCCCCCCCTTCCTCACACATAGACACTCCCTCCCCCCCTTTTTTCCTTCCTCTCCTGTAAACGTGGATGAGTCTGGTAGGCTACTCAACACTATTAAGGTCAAAGCTCACGTATTAAACCACCAAACTTTAGACAGGTCACGTGAGGATGGACGTCTCATTATATATATATATATATATATATATATATATATATATATATATATATATATATATATATATATATATATATATATATATATATATATATATTATATATATATATATATATATATATATATATATATATACTATATATACTATATATACATATAACTTTTTTACCAATATAACTTTTTTTTTTAAGTTGTCTAGACGTTCTGATAATAATGTTGTTACAATGTTACGGTAAACACACATTCTTAGGATTTTTGTTAAGGTCCTGGAACGGCGTTCATGGATGGTAAACGTACTTGATGAATGTTTTTAAAACGTTCTTACAACAAAATTATAAAATAAACATTAATAAGTGTTTTATTAATTTTTTTTAGTAAAACATTTTTAAAACAACGGCATCAATTTGTTAGCTGGATTTTTAGACAGCAGAAATAGGAGACATTTACTGTATTTAAGAAAGAGATCATCCTAAGTAAATATCTAAACGCATTATAATAGCTGGAAAATGTACAAATACAAAATAAAGAAAGAATTTAGACCCGTTTATATATAAAAATCACATTATTTTGTGTATTCAATGCTGTTTATTCGAGTTTTAATAGAATTATGAGAATGAATGAAAGTCACACCGTCAGATTCGTTAATCGTCCTGATAGTTTTATTGTTGTTATAATTAACAAATTTACTATCAGGAAATGTGTGAAGCGATCTGGATGTATGGATGTCTTACCTTTATTCATGTCAGGGCTGCAGTCAAACAGGCTTGATCTCTCTCACACTCTCACTCACTCTCTCTCTCTCTCTCTCTCTCTCTCTCTCTCTAGTATCCAGATGAAACAGATAAATGTCACAACTGACTTTTCACCGTTCCGCCTTCATCACGAACAACTGTCAATATTTAGAATAACGCCAGCGTGGCGGTGGTGATGGTGACCATCATCATCATCATGATTACCCATCCGTGTCTCCCGGTTCTATCCTCTTCACGCATTCTATGCGAACGCCGTTCAGCTGGATAAAAATATCCGCACATGATTCCGACCTTTCAGGGAAATACGTAATATTTTGGCGACAGAAAATAATTGACGTTGTTTTTTTTTTATTATTATTTTTTAAACGAGTCACTGACGGTTCGTTTTTATATCATCGATACCGCTATGTGTATAACAGTGCCTTTCCGGCTACTTCCGGGTTTGACTCACACATATGCCCCGCCCCGATTGAAGCCCCGCCCAATTTAGTTTCTCCTAGCAACAGTGTTGCCTTAACAACTAACTGCACGCGGGGCAAGTTCTAATTTATAAAAAATCCTTATGTGATACAAAAGCAGTGCAATAAAAAATAATAGTAACAATAATATAAAAATAATTATAGTATAAATAGTAATAATAATAATATAAATAGTAATAATAGTATAAATAGTAATAATAATATATAAATAGTATAAAAATAATAATAGTATTAATAGTAATAATAGTATTAATAGTAATAATAATAGTATAAAATAAGTGTAATTAGTAATAATAATAGTATTAATAGTAATAATAATAATAATATTAGCTTGGATTGTCATGATACTAATACTGGTTCTAAAATAAACATTTCTATATTGATATACATTGAACTCTTATCAGTGGTACTGCTTTCAGTGCACAGTTAAAAAAAGTTGTAGATTGAAACTTTTATTTGCAAGATTATCTCTCTCTCTCTCTCTCTCTCTCTCTCTCTCTCTCTCTCTCTCTCTCTCCTCTCTCTCTCTCTCTCTCTCTCTCTATATATATATATATATACACACACACACACACACAGCAAGAAGGACCCAGGTTCAATTCCCAGACAGGGGTCTTTCTGTGTGGAGTTTGCATGTTCTCCCTGTGCAGTCCACAAACTAGGAGTAAGTGAGTGTGTGTGTGGCCCTGGGATGGACTAGAGACCTGTCCAGGGTGTACCCCTCCTGCCTTTCGCCTCTTTCACAGACGGCTGGGATAGACTCCAGCAGATCCCTGTGACCCCGAATTACGAAATAAGCAGGCGGATATAGAAGATGAATGAATGAATGTTGCAAAAATGATAACATTAGTTGTATTTTCCAAAATTACTTTACAAACAACGATTCATTAACTACATGTAAATATTTTCACACACACGCGTAGTTTCATCAGCAGTGATTGATATTGACTTAAAACTATTAAACTAGAAATAATGTACTTAAAAAAACAAATAAGACAAAATTTGTTAACAATTAATTACAGTTTAGATGTAAATAAAAAAAATGCTATATTCATGTGCACATAATTTATTTAAACAATGTTGATAAATACTTTGTACAACATTTCACCGTCAATCCATTCAGTAGTTTAACTTCTTCCTGCTTAATCATTGTATATAAATCGTTCAATTCTACATCATTAGGCTTGATTACTATTCCATCTTTTTCAGTAAACTAACTGAGATCCTTTTTAAGCAGCTCCGAAGCTACGAGCTGCTTCTCGATGCTCTTTAACTCCTGCTCCAGTGCGGCAATCTGCATATATAAAAATAAATAAATAAAAAAAGAGGGAATTAAATTTCAATATGGAAGAAGTGCTTTAAAGTTTCACCAGTATGACATTATACCACACCTTATCCGCTGTCTCGCGCCGAACGTGTTCAGGAACTTTCTCTGTGTAGTTTGGTATCTTTGTCTGGGAGACGAATTGCTCGAGTTTAGAAAGAAGTTTGTCTTTACGCTGAGACAGTAGCATCATCTGTTTGTTATTACTGCAACTCTAAAAAAAAAACCAGAAGTTAGAAGAGCAGATTGGCAAAGAACATCTGGTGTATTTCTGTAAACAATTACAGTAACATTACGGGATACGGTATGGCAATATGTCCACTGTCTTATCAGCTGTGGCGGTGGTGTATTTCTGCTATTACCTGTGCATCCAGGTGTAACTGGACTGAATGATCAGTCACCCCAATGGTACTGCCCTCAGGTGGAGGTGGTGCAGAGGAGAATGGGAGGAAGCTGGTACCCCCCTGAGGACAATGCAGATAAAGATTGGATATCCGGCCCAGGATGCAGATGGCATGACTGAAGCTGTGGAGTGTTTGTGCCTGGTCTGCTTTGCACACTGCCCACACTAGAAACCACAAAAGAAAATAACCTAAGCAACCTCAGTGGTTTGTCCCACTGGATAGTGGACAGTGGTTTGTCTAAATAGTTTACCTTAGTGGTTTATTTGACCGCTTTGTTTGGTTTTGTCTCAGTGGTCTGTTCACTGGTTTATTTACTCGTTAAATTCGGTGGTTTATTTATAAGTCGTTTACTTGACTACTTTGTCTTACTGGTTTTGTCACACTGATTTGTCTCAATGATTTGTTTCCCTGGTTAATCTCAGTGCTTTATATGAGTAGCTTATTTGACTGGTTTGGACTGGTTTTGTCTCACTGTTCCAGTAGATTATTCATTAATTATTTCACTGGTTATTTTTAGCAATTCCTGATTTTGTCTCAGTGGCTTATTTGCTGGCTTGTCTCACAGGTTTGTCTTATTGGTTAATCACATTGTTTTTTTTTGGTAGTTTACCTTAGTAGTTTGTCTTACTAATTTATTCACTGGTTTGTCTCACTGGTTTCTCCTGGTGCTTTGTCTTTTGGTTTCTTTCACTCGTTAATTTTAGTGTCTTATCTCAGCAGTTTCTTTAACTGATTTGTCTCAATGGTTTTGTCTCACTGGTTATTTCACAGTTTTTTTTCTAGTGGTTTGTCTCGCTGGTGTTTTGTTTGTAGGTTAGTCATAGTTATTTTGTCTCACTAGTGTCTCCTCATGATTTATTTTACTGGTTGATCGCAGTTGTTTTTTTAGACATTTACCTTTAGAAGTTTTGTCTCACTGGTTTCTCCTTGTGGTTTGTTAACGAGTTAATTCCAGTGGTTTAACTTAATAGTTTGTTTAACCGGTTTGTCTTATTGTTTTGTCCCACTGGTTCCTTCTTATGGTTTGGTTTACTGTTTAATCTCAGTTGTTTATTAGAGTAGTTTATTTTACATTTACAGCATTTGGCAGACGTCCTTATCCAGAGCGACTTACATTTATCTCATTTATACATCTGAGCAATTATGGGTTAAGGGCCCTGCTCAGGGGCCCAACAGTGGTGACTTGGTGGAGCTGGGAAATGAACCCACAATCTTCAGGTTGGTAGTCCAACACCTTAACCATTTTAGTATTTTGTCTTACTGGTTTTGTCTCACTGGTTCATTCACTGGTTTGTCTCACTGCTTATTCCCGATTGGTTCCTATCAGTAGTTTTTGTTAGTTGTTTGTTTGACTGCCTTGTCTTACTGGTTTCTCCTACTGGTAATATCAGTGATTTACCAGTTACAATACACTGTCTAAAATTGCTGTGCATTCAAAAATGCCAAAAACACACAGTCACTGAACTCACTTTCAGGTCTTTCCTTTGTCATATGACACATGGCTCTAAGTGACCTGGCCACCCTAACCACTTCCTGTACCAACGGAAAATCGTTTTCCTCTTCAGGAAAGTGCCAGTGCTCCTGTGGAAAACAAGTGGAAGAATAATAAGAATAATAAGAATGGAATCAGGAAACCCTGGCGTCTGGTTTAAGTAAAGAATAAATCATAGTGGGGCATGCTGGGATGGGAAAACAACCAGCTGGTATCACCCAGAGGTTGTTTTTTTAATTCCCAGTAACAGCAGGTTAATGAAAAACAAATAGTAATATTTCCATAAGCTGTCATTGTCTCACCAGCTGAGAGGATGTTGGATACGGCTGCACACACACACTGGATGTGGCTGTAGTATAATTCGGGCTATAAGGCTGCAATCTTTGCCAAAGCTCTTCTGTAAGAAAAGGCATGAAAGGGGAAAGAAGGCGAAGGGAAATGGACACGCAGTGATAAAGCACAGCGGTGGAAATCTGCTTTCCTTCATTTCGTGCTTCATTTTCATTTATGTTCTGTTTCAAAACTGGCTTAATGCATTCCTAGGGAAAGATAGAAAAAAGAAAAACAAAAAAGAAGGACATAAAAACAAAACAGTGAATAGTACTATTGATCAAATTGCTCTGTAAAACATTTTTTTTTTTTTTTTTTACTAAAATGACAAAAATGTGTGTTGACAGCATTGGGGACGTATGTTTACATTACATTTACAGTATTTGGCAGACGTCCTTATGCAGAACATCTTACATTTATTTCATCGATAAAACTGAGCAATTGGGGGTTAAGGGCCTTATTCAGGGGCCCAGCGGTGGTAACTTGGTGATACCGGGAATCAAACCCACAATCTTTGGGTTAGCAGTCCAACACCTTAACCACTTCGCTACCACCTGATTCCTATATAGACGACTAAATGTCTTCACACTTGAACCTTACCAGATAGACGTCACAGAGGCTGTGGAGCCAGAAGGAATGCAGAGCGGATGCGACTGTGTGGAGCTCATAGCTCTCAAAACCTTTACCGCACTGCGTTACTGTACTGTAAAGCCGTGAACAGATCCATCTGTCCATCCTCGACACAGGAAAGGTCTGAGGCAGTGTGACAAAAGGGAAAAAAACAACAACATAAGGACTTAGGTTCATATTTAGCGTGAATCATTTATAAGTTCTGTACAGTGTTGCTCTGGGACGGTCACCCATGGGATCGGAACTACAACCTTCTGGCCTATTACTACCTCACTTTATATTGCATTTCGTCATGTATACAGGAGGTTTTTTTATTTTTTTTATTTTAGTCCATAAGGAAATATTCTAGGGTTAATTTTACTACTCCATGTCATCCTGGGTAAAGAGTGAAGCATTAAATAGAAACAAAGAATATTAAATATACATTAAATGTTCAAATCACAGGATTCATCTGTAAACGATTGTGAATGTGATCAAGCTCAGGGGACCTAATGGCTTAAACCGAGCATTTGATTAACAGCAGAACGAATCAATAAATTAAAAAAAAAAAAAACACCAAGCAACAGATCAGTGACAGCTTCTGTAGCAAATATTTTAGCAATGACATGTATTTATGCGCTTTAATCTGATCAATAAAGTCACATGATTTATAAAAAACGACCAGAGAAGTATGTGTTTTTCGCCGCTTAAGGTCAGATTGCTCAGACTGCATGACTCTAGTCTAGAAGTGGGAATGTGAAGTGTCACCAAAACAGGAAAAAGGTCACTGTTCTAAATCGCTGTTTCTCTTTTTTTATAACCATGTGCTGATCACTAATTGTTAAAGCTGCAGTCCGTAACTTTATTTGCATCATACTTTTAGAACATAGAATCTGTGATTTAAAAGTGCACTATTCACACCGGTGCAGTGACTGATACCTTACACACACACATACAGCATAACATCTAATTTATCTGCACTAAGGGGCCATGCCGATGCACAACTCGCATAAAGAAGATAATCCCACAGATAACTGCGATTACAGGTTTCAAACAGAGATGGCGACAAAGAGGCAAAAGTTACGGACTTCAGCGTTATGTATCATAACTATTTAGTCATGGTTGTTCTTTATCCAAATATTTGTATTTATCTATCCATCTATCTATCTATCTATCTATCTATCTATCTATCTATCTATCTATCTATCTACTGTATCTATCTATCTATCTACTGTATCTATCTATCTATCTATTTCTATTTCTATCTATTCACTATCTATCTATCTATCTATCTATCGTATCTATCTATCTATCTATCTATCTATCTATCTATCTATCTATCTATCTATCTATCTATCTACTGTATCTATCTATCTATCGTATCTATCTATCTATCTATTTTATTCACTATCTATCTATCTATCTATCTATCTATCTATCTATCTATCTATCTATATCTATCTATCTATCTATCTATTTTATTCACTATCTATCTATCTATCTATCTATCTATCTATCCATCCATCCATCCATCCATCTATCTATCTATCCATCCATCCATCCATCTATCCATCTCGAGGGGACAAGAAGGGAGACATCTATGCCAACCTATCGCACAGCTCACATCACCCTATCTATCTATCTCGCATGCCTTCGAACTGGAAGAAAAAAAAAGAACAGAAACCCCGAAAGAAATGAGAAATTGAACCCACAAACCAATAATCCATGGTGTCCCTGTAAATGGTTTCCACAAACTCTAACTGGACATTCCTGGAGTGAAATATATACTATACTATAGAAACTGTCTCCAGTTACTGACATAACCTCGGTTCCCTGACAGCAGCAACGAGACATCGCGGAGCATCTGCTCTGGGAATTTTCCTACTTTCCCAAAGCGGATGCTCCGCAATGTTGAGAAAAGCTAGAAAGGAAAATGTATGCTTAGGACTGCAACCATATGAGACACAAAACATTCTACATTCAAACCAAATGCAAAAGGAGTTTGCGCTCCACCTCTTCAAGCGGCGTCAGAGGAGCTTGTGTGTCCTGGAGAGCCGCGAGAGTGAAGCGAATCGTCTGCCACATCTTATTACAGAAGTGTCTACAGCTCAGGACTTGCGACACAGACAGGCTGATGTCCTCTCCTGACAGACAACCACAGGTGATTGAGACCGGCAAAAACACACATTGAATGTTCATCCATCAGTCATGAATTAACAGTTGATTCACTGTAGTTATGGTAGCAGACACCATGAAATAATACACATAAGACATTTTCTTTTGTATGTTATTGTTATAATATTGTTATAATATCTGGCCAGCCAGAGACCACACCTCCTTCTGTTTGACAGAGACAGAAGGTTACTTACCTTGGGCTTTGTACGAGCACAGAGCAAACCGTAACGCATCTGTTCCACATTCTGGGATACCCTTTGGGAAATCTTTCCTCTGCAAAGACACACAGAGGACATAAGGACATAATGGGCCAGCAGGCACATCAGAGAACCTCGTTGGAACACTGCATACCTGCATCACTTTTACTAACCTGGGCTTCCAAAGCAACCGCTCTCTCTCTGGCATCCAAGTTTCCTTCCATTACTTTAGCCTGAAGTCCCTAAATACACAGAGGAATATGTGAAACAAAACTTCTGTCTGTTAGTACTGTCTGTGCGGTATCTGTCTCCACAGCGCCCCATATTGACCACTGTCTGTCTCCTTATTTTACTTCTTCTATAAAAAATCTAGTGCAGGAACAGCAAATGTAAAAGATGTTGAAGGTCCTCTTCCTTTTAAAGAATATGAAGACTGACAATAACGACGAGATTGTATACAGACATGCGTCATCTTCTGGGCTGTTTTACTGACGAAATACTGTTTTGTTAAAAAATCTTCAGCTTGTTTTATTTTTATTTCAGTTTTTATGGTCCTCAAGATTATTACTGAATGGCACCCACATGTGTAGTTGTGTAACGGCGATCCGAGTTCGATTCCGGCTCGGGTCCTTTCCGCTCCCACCCCTCTCTCTCTCTCTCTCTCTTTATCTCCCTCATTTCATCTCTGTCTGTCCTATAAATGCCCCAAAAGATATCTTTAAGATTATTATTGGATGTCTTTTTATGAAATATTTTTTTTTTTATAAAGATTTTCCTTGAGGCTACATCATTTTTTTTATTTCGTTAATTGGGGGGCGGGGCGGGGGCGGGGCGGGGCGGGGGGGTGGTGTCTAAAACTGAAAATGACAAATGAGATTGTGGAGATGATCATTTTAAATGTATTTATTTTTTCTCCTAACGCTAGATTAGTTGATTATGAGAGTACAGACGAATGAGCTTCAATTTTCAAGAGATATATAGAATATTGAAAGATGACAGATGTGACAAACAGCTGTTTCTTTGCATTGAACAAAAATCATCACTTTTATGTAAATGTATGTAAATTAGGATCCTGAGGCATCCAGAGATTGCCGGCTCCAGTTGAATTATACCTTGATAATGATTTTGGGTATTTAAAGTGAAGATGCCAAACCGTATGTGGACTTTGAGTACGTCAGCAAGATGTACCTCCATCATACAACTCTCACTGATTGTATATGATTATAGTAAAGGACACTGCGCATACACACACTACCGGCTGTTTAACATAAAATAAAAAGTTATAAAACACACTCTCGCTTCGTGTAAAGAGTCACCCAAATTCTCTTTTAAGTCTGGTTCCTCTCAGGGTTTCTTCCTCCTACCATCTAAGGGGGTTTTTCCTTGAAACAGTTGCCCCAGACTAGCTCACTAGGGATGTTTTTGCTAACATTTTTTTTTTTTTTTTTTTACATTAATTGTGGACTTTTGTATTTAGAAATAAAACGTCCTGCATTCTGAATCAACTTTACTTGTTCCCAACTATTTGATTATTTTGTTGTCTATGTGAATTTTCTCGCTGGTTGATATCACGTGTAGTATCACCTGCTTATCACCATCGAATGTTATGTTGAATGTAGCGTTCTGTTGGTGGTGAATTTAACAAATAATTATTCTACCTTAACAATTAGGAGGGAATTTTAGTTTGAAAGTCAACCATTATTATTAAAATTTAGATATGATATGAGATAAACATAGATTTAAAATAAATTTTTAGAGGTCCAAATCTAAAGGGTGGGCCGTATCCGGGCCCCTGGTGCCGTAGGGGAACACTGGGTCAGGGTGTTGGACTGGAACACTGGGTCAGGGTGTTGGACTGGAACACTGGGTCAGGGTGTTGGACTGGAACACTGGGTCAGGGTGTTGGACTGGAACACTGGGTTAGGGTGTTGGACTGGAACACTGGGTTAGGGTGTTGGACAGGAACACTGGGTCAGGGTGTTGGACGGGAACACTGGGTCAGGGTGTTGGACTGGAACACTGGGTTAGGGGTTGGAACAGGGTGTTGGACTGGAACACTGGGTGGAACACTGGGGTGTTGGACTGGAACACTGGGTCAGGGTGTTGGACTGGAACACTGGGTTAGGGTGTTGGACAGGAACACTGGGTCAGGGTGTTGGACTGGAACAGGGTGGGTGGAACACTGGGTCAGGGTGTTGGACTGGAACACTGGGTCAGGGTGTTGGACAGGAACACTGGGTCAGGGTGTTGGACTGGAACACTGGGTCAGGGTGTTGGACTGGAACACTGGGGTCAGGGTGGTTGGACTGGTCAAGGTGTTGGACTGGAACACCCATGGGTGTGGAACACCGGTCGTGTTGGGGACTGGAACACCGGGTCAGGTCAGGTGTTGGACTGGAACAATGGGGTGGGTGGAACAGGGTCAGGGGGTTTGGACTGGAAACACTGGGTCAGGGTGTTGGACTGGAACACTGGGTTAGGGTGTTGGACTGGAACACTGGGGGTTCAGGGTGTTGGACTGGAACACTGGGTCAGGGTGTTGGACTGGAACACTGGGTTAGGGTGTTGGACTGGAACACTGGGTTAGGGTGTTGGACTGGAACAATGGGTTAGGGTGTTGGACTGGAACACTGGGTTAGGGTGTTGGACTGCTGAACTAATGATTATGGGTTCAATTCCCAGCTACCTCTGATGGGCCCCTGAGCAAGGCCCCTAACCCCTCTAAGTAAATGTAAATGCATGTGTTACTGGTTAAGCATGTTTGATATGTTGTTTAGAGTCCGGTCCTGACTCTGTAGTGCGACTGTATTGATTTTTTTTCTTGCTGTCTGCATACCTCCAGTGAGACACCCGAGATTACATCTAAAGGGTCGATGACGTTTCCTAAAGACTTGCTCATCTTCCGTCCATGCTTATCCCTCACCAGAGAATGGAAGAGCACCTGAGAAACAAACGATAGTCAGAATGAACTCCTTATATAAAACGGAAATACATCTAAAGCTGTTTGCACAGAAATTCAAACGTACCCTATGTCCTCATTTATTTTATTACCGCTCTCTCTTCTACAGGCGATTAAAAGAAAAAAACAGAACAAGATCAATACAGAACCTGTTTAAAGGGCAGCTGTCCAGTCAGCTCGGTGCCCAGCATTACCATCCGAGCCACCCAGAAGAAGATGAGGTCACTTCCTGTCTCCAGAATGGTGTTGGGATAAAACTGCTTCACGTCTTCAGTCTGTAGATCAAGTATGGATTTATGTTCTATTAAATTCTTAAGCTTATGTAAGGTTCAAACTCAATAAAGACAGAGAGATGGTGTACCTGCTCTGGCCAGCCCAACATGGCGAAAGGGAACAGAGCGGAAGAAAACCAGGTGTCCAACACATCTGGATCTGAAGCCAGGAAAGCATTTTGAAATAGAAAACAAATGTTGCATTTAAAGTTAAGCACAAATCCAGTCCTGAAAACTGCAGTACATTTACAGAAGACTGAAACTGAGGACAGTTATTAGAGTCACCTCGAACCAGAACAACAGCATTAGGGTCCACACCAAGGACAGCAGAGGCTCGAACCCTGGCCTCCGATTCAGTACGACCCCAAACCCAATGTTCCTGGAGAGAGGAAGAGTGAGAAAGACACAGTGAGATATATATATATATATATAGTGGCTCTTTGTTGTTTTGTGGAATTCTATGTATTGTGTAGCACCAGGGGGTCCTGGAGAAACGTTATTTCATCTCACTGTGTACTGCATCTGCTATATATATGGTTGAAGTGACAATAAAGAGAACGAGAAAGAGATAGTGCCAGTAAAAGAGAGTGAGACAGAGAGAACGGAAGAAAAAGAGGGGGAGGAGAAAAAGAGAGAAAGAGAAAGAGCAAAAAAAAAGCATGCACAACAGAAAGAGGGAGAGAAAGAGAGAAGAGAGAGAGAGAGAATGAGAGCGAGTGAATGAGGAGAGAGCAAATGGATAGAGAGAGAGAGAGAGAGAGAGAGTGAGAGAGTGAATGAGAGAGAGCAAATGAGAGAGAGCAAATGATAGAGAGAGAGAGAGAGAGAGAGAGAGAGAGAGAGAGAGAGAGAGAGAGAGAATGAGAGAGAGCGAATGAGAGGGAGCAAATGATAGAGAGAGAGAGAGAGAGAGAGAGAGAGAGAGAACAATAGAGAAAGAGAAAGAGAGAGAAAGAGAGCGAGAGAGAACAATAGAGAAAGAGAGAGAAAGCAAGATAGAGAGAGAGAGAACAGGGCACTGGACAAAGAAGTACAAGTACTAGAAACAATAGAAACATAAATCAGCAGTAAAAAAATTATAATAAATTTAAAAAAATAACAACAACACAAATCAGGAAACAGGACGAAGACTTGCAGGTGAAATAATAATAAAAAAAAAGCTAAAAGCTACTGTACCTCCGGTGTGAGAGAATGTGGTGACGTCACTCTGTAAGCGGGAATCTGATGCCCCCACCACAGCTGTCTGGAAATGCACCAATCACTGCAGGAGGAGTGAAGAAATCATTATTATTATTATTATTATTATTATTATTATTATGTACTCCGAACCTTAAAGACTTCTGTTTATACGTCTGTATGTTGCAGTGCTTTAACATGGAACTCAAATAGACTTATAATCTCTATAAACTGCCCTCTTCGTTTGGGTGTTTTTGCTCTGACTGATGCTTTTCTTTGCCAATTACTGACTTTTAATCAGGAGGACGAGTCTGCTGGAGGCAGAGACGCTGTTTATATTGTTATTTAGCAATTTGGGGTTGTAGAAAAGAAACACACATTCATTTACTTTACCCGTATTTGTTTTTATAGATCATTAGTCATCTGATTATTTGTGACTAGTAGCACCAGAACTCTTTTTGGGGCTTTATTATTGAGTAAGTAAACTATATTGATTGTCTTAATTTATTAAAAAGTATGGCCCAATGCCAGTTCTGCCCCTTAGCCCTACCCCTCTGTTTTGAGCGTTCACGTGAAGGGGTAGAAGTGTCTCAATTCTCTTTTGTTTGGGCCAGATACCCCTCAAATAAGGATTTTTTAGGACCACACTTCAAACGTAGAGCTATGAGAAGTTTCCCACGATACACCAGCTACAGCGGCAACATGGCTGCCCAGGCGACTATAGAAATTTACAAATAAGTCTTTTTTAGCATTAATAAGAAAGTTATTACCACCAATTATCTGTTTTATTACATTCAATGCTGTGTTCATATTTTATATTTTTCATGTTCGTCAAAGAAACGTTTTCCAGAAAAAACCCTAACAATAATTTCACAATATATTTTTATGCCTGATGACTTGACAAAATATCCTGTCAGAAATAAAAACCTACCGGCAGAAAATAAGCTTTTTTGCCACACATATGATGACGTGTACAGGTGTAATAGTGGTGTCCCATTTCTTAGGGGAATAATTTTATTCCTACCCCTTATCAGGGGCAATGAGGAAGGCGGTAGGGGTATCAAATAGAATTGGGATTGGGCTTTAATCCCAAATAATCATAATCTGCTTTAATTTTACTATGATACAGAGATGGAAATGATAGAATTTTTTTTTTTACCCACTAGAGACCAAAGCATCGCCTTTTCCTTTTGCACTGGCTCGTGGATTCGCAAGGTCAAGGTTCATTAACATCTACCAGAAACAAACACATGTCTACCACCTTCTATTTTCTTTCACTCTTGAATAAGAGTTAATATAACAGCTAACCTGATATTTGCGAGCCAGCTCTTCCATGTTTTAGTGTAGAAGTGAGGAATTATTTCCAGCTCTCCATCATCCACAGCCTGATACAATTAATAAAGAGTCAAAATTTAATACCTGTTCAGTACAATAAAAATGATAAGTATTATAAAAGTTCAGTTAAGGGTAATAGATTGAGGGGTATTTTATACATAGAACGGTAATAAACACAAAGTACTGTGGAACGTATAATTCCAAACTATTCTTCTGATCTATTTACTACACGCACATACCCGAATTGCCTTCTGCGCCATTTCCTCACACCGAACGAACCACTGTTTCTTCAGCAGAGGTTCGATGACGTCTCCAGATCGGCTACAGCACAGAAACGAGGACAAACGGATTATTTGTGCAGACGATTTTTGTCAAAACTTTTTATTTGCTCAAGAGAAAAAGAATTAAGGTCGTGAAATCATAATGAGTGTGCACAATAAACTTTATCACGCTCAGTTTGTTAGCTAATACTCTGCCCATGAAATTATGGTTAATCTGCGTATTTTCCTCCCAGAGCAATTAAACAGGGAGACGTTAAATTTACTGAACAATATTTTTTAAATACAGAAAATAATTACAAAGGAAATAATTCCAATGACCTCCGATTGACATTTTGAATCTTAGGTTATTTTTTTAACGCATGAACCAGCTGACCTGCAAATCGGGAGAGACATGGCGTTCTCTGTCTTCCCTCTAAACAACTTTCGCTCCATCAGTGCACTAATTACGATCTCCCTGGCATCGAACCGCTTAATTCCCTGAGAAGAAAGCAAGAAAAATCATAGATGTGTCATGTGATGACCTGTGTCGTATGCAGTACTTTATCCCACAGATACACAGTTTGGTACCTTGAGCCATTGGCCACAAAGGGAGCTCATGGTTCCATCTCCACTGATCACAGTAAGGCGAGGCAGCGAGTGCCTCTGAGAGAGGCGGAAGTCGGTATGATCGTGAGCCGGGGTCACTTTTACAGCTCCTATAAGGAATGGAAATGGTTTTATTTTCATATTGCATTTTATATTTCTTAAGTTTGAGTCATAAATGAATAATATCAATAATACAGTTTAATCTAAAATTGCAGGAGTGTAAAAAAGCTGATGTTAATGTTAAAAACAACTGTAAAGAAATGTAATAAAAGTATCATGCATCTGTTTTAATGTTTTTTCTTATCAGGAATTAAGTAATCAAACAATTTAGCCATTTATATCGATCGGATTCAGAAATGAAACAATACTAACGATGGCCACTAGAGGGAGCCAAAGAGAGAACAATAAAAGATAGACTTCTATAGGAATGGTCTTATCACATCAGACCAAAAATATAAACACAACATTGATTCGCTAACAACAAAAGTGGGAGAGTTGGGAATTTGGAAGAGACCAATTAGAGCTCACACTCAAATCACATGCTTTTTAAAAGTTTACAAACATACACACTCGTTTGTTCGATGCCCCGCACACACATATGAACGAAATACAGTTTTATATTACTGAACAATCGATAAATGATATGACTAAAAGTGTAATAGTACAACTGAATGGTTTTACTTTTCTCATTAATTTTATATCATTTTAATTACAACAAATACAATAAAATATTAATATTATAACATTTTAATTATAACAAATACAATAAAACATTAATATTATAACATTTTAATTATATATTAATTAAATTAATTAATTAATACATACAATAAAAAAAAAAAAAAAAAACCCAAACACAAACACTTTATTGGAATACTTGTTCACCTCACCAGTCATGAAATGTTCTAATTAGCCAATTTTTTGGCAGCAGCGCGATACTAAAGTCGTGTACAGGCAAGCAGGAAAAATGACAGGGGAAAAAAAGTTTGCTCAATGTTGGTGGTGGTGGTGGATATTTGGTAAAAAATTAAATACAACATACAATTTTAATATAATTAATTGATATTGTGTTTTAAACAGCAGATTTAAAAGCTCAGCATATAGAAATAAAAATCTACCTGTTCCCAATTTCATGTCCACCATGGAGTCTGTGATTATGGGTAACAGCCTGTCTGTGAACGGGTGCCTGCACTGTTTCCCATGTAGCGCCTAGTAGAAAAACATGGCTTATACATTCGATAATCACTGTATGAGCTGAGCGTATAGTTCAGCCTGTCCGCATGCGTGTGTGTGTGTGTGTGTGTATACCTGGTATCGAGGGTCGTCAGGATGCACAGCGATAGCAACATCCCCCAGCATGGTCTCCGGACGAGTGGTCGATACAGCAACCTCTCCTTCTAACAAACACACGCCAACAGCAAGAAACGTATAAAAATGAGACAGACATTAATGGGAGCGGAATAGAAATTACTCACGCTGTCCTTCTAACGGGTAGGCGAATGTAACCATGGTTCCGAATTCGACTTTTTGTTGGTAGCCAGGAACAGACAGAAAAGTCCGGCCTGATAACTGCTTCGTGTCAACCTACAAACAGAGACATCATTTTAGAATTTATAAGGGTTTCACTTTAAGACAAAAAGCCTGTAATTTACATTTCCGGCGTTTGGTGGGCGCCCTTATCCAAAGTGCCTTATGGTTTTCTTATTTTTTATTCACACTGAGCTGTTGAGAGTTGGGGGACTTGTTTAGGGGCCCCTGCAGTGGCAGTTTGATAGTCCTGGGTATTAAACCTACGATCCTCTGATCAGCAATCCAACACTGAGCTACCACTTCCCCTTGTGTTCTTTATGTGTAACATTCCTTACAAAAAGTCATTCTTGTAATATTGACTTTATTTATGTAATTTTTCCTTTATTCTCATAATTTGAACTTTAATATCATACTCATATTTGTATATTTTTTTTACTTAACTTGGCACTGAAACCTGAATAATGTGAAAATGAATAGATGAATATAGATAAAGGTTTGTTTTTTTTTAAATAAAATAACATTATATATTATCTATATTATTTAAAGAACATTATATATATTTCATCGGATTTTTTGGTACCTCGATATCCGAGATGGCCGACTCGAGCGCACAGCTCCAGTTAACCAGACCTTCAGCGCGATAGATTAACCCGGAATCACACATTCTTACGAAAGCCTCCGTCACAGCGTTACTGAAACCCTGTAAGAAAGAAGTGATTGGAAAGCATCAGTGGTGGCTCAAATGGTTAAGATGCTGAGTTGCTGATCTGAAGACCAGAAACACCTGGGTTTGAGCCCCACTGTTGAGACCTTGAGCAAGACCCTTAACCCTTCCTGCTCCAGGGGCGCTGTATCATAGCTGACCCTGCGCTCTGACCCCCAACTTACTAAGATGGGATATGCGAAAGAATCAGACGCTCTTATCCAGAGTGACGTACAAAAAGTGCTTTAAGTTTGATTAATGATCAGATCAATACGGGTTTTCGTTTTTTAATTAAATGTCAAGTGCTCATCTTTTGCTTCATCTCTTAAAGACAGCTAGTGCTTCATTCCACCAACTTCTCTACCAGAACACAGAAAAGTCTTGGGCCATGCCAATAATGTTTTTCCTTATATAAGCATTTAATTCCAGAGGACAAACAGATACATCAGGAGGACAATAGGGGGAGGACAATACACGGGTTAAAAATCAATCGATCGAAAATAAAAATTATTTCTAATAGGGATAAACTGTATTTTGTATAGAGAACATAAAAAGAATAAATCACACCATTGTGATTATGATGATTTATTGCATGTTTTTGGGCTTCAGCAAATTTTCGCTTAGAGCCTTTTATATAACCGCTCCACACTAGCACTTTCATATTTATTTAATAATTGTGACAGCCTTAATTAGAGGTGCTGAGAATCGAACCCTAATCTTTCAATTAGCAGCTCACTTACTGCGCTACCACTTCCCCCTACAATCAGCACCTTTTTCATACAAACAAAATCAACACCATCTGATCCAATCATATTACAGTACCAGGAATCAACAAGGAAGGAGATGCTTATGTGTAGAAATATCGGTGGTGTGTTACCATGTCCATAGTGAAACACGCCCTGGTCCAGTCCAGTGAAGCTCCCAGCTTCTTTAACTGTCCATAAATCTCATCCCCTTTCCTGAAAAAACCCCCCACAAAAACATCCATTAAATCTTGTATTCCGACGTGTATAAACGTTAAAATCGAGACAAGAATCTGATTCTAAAAAAGTGTAAGCTGTGAGAGACTCACTCGTTTTTCCATCTCCACACCTCCTGCAGGAATTCCTCTCTAGTGTAGTCCTGTCTGCGCTTTCCCTGGTCCTGTAACAGCCTCCTCTCGACCACAGACTATCAAATAGAGCAAAAAAAGTGATAAATACTATATAAAATTTAGTATACATATATACACACACAACAGGCAAAAGTACTGGAACACCTGACCATCAACATCTATGTGGAATTTTGGAACAGCCGTTTATCCCTATAATAACCACGTCCACACATCTGGAAAGGCTTTCGACTAGATTTGATGTCATGTGACTTTGGGAATTTGATCATTTGATTACAATAGTATTAATAAGATCGGACACTAATGTGGTCATTTAAACTCATTGATTACTGTGTATATATAAGACAGGGCGGAATGAGTGGAATACCTGTGTGGCGATACCGGCGTGGTCACAGCCCGGCACCCACAGCACTCTGTAACCCTGCATTCGCCGCCTAAACAAGCATAAAGAGATCAGATCAAATGTTTTCCATACGTCAATGATCAAACTAAACCATTTTATCCGATGCCACAGAATTCCCAATGCATATACAATCATTATATTGTGGCTACGACGACAGTTTCATAGTCATTTGTTTCAAAAGGAACAAGGGAAGACCAAAGAGGAGGTGTTTTTTTTTTGCGATAAACGAGGACATGAAGTTAGTGGGTGTTTATAGGTGCTTATATGGCAAAGCAAAGGATCAAAATCAGTCAAATTCCTGTTGGAATTGTTATTCCTGAGTGAATAAAATAGTAGCAGCGGCCCACCAGGGCGGCATTTGAATGCTAATGGTAGGTGCTAAAAAAATTAAGCGGTTCTATGTAAATGTTTGCCACGTTTTCACAAGACAGGACAGGACAAGACAAGACAAGATGTTGCTAATATAACAAGGAATTTTTTTTTATTATGACTTTATTCCCTCATACATTTAATAAAAGTATATAAAAATAAAACTAATTGACTTGTACGATATTTGTTTGATATTTTATGCTAATCTGCATCCAGTTTTGTACTATTTTTTAGTCTTAAAAAATATAGGGGGACGTGGAAGCGCAGTGGTTAAGGTGTCAGACTGCTAATTGGAAGATTGGGGGTTCGATTCCCAGCACTACCAAATTGCCAACCTTGTGCCCATGAGCAGGACCCTTAACCCCTAATTACTCAGGTATATAAAAGAGATAAATGTTAGTCGCGCTGGATTAGGACGTCTACCAAAGACTGTAAATGTAAAGGTAGTAGAATTACCACAATAAATTACCACATCATTACATTCCAAAACACGACAGTATTTACCACAGGAAATTTCACTACATGTTCTATAGTAAAGTTACTCTATAATACTAGAGTATTTTTGATATGGGTGTTTATTATATATATATATATCTGGTCAATGATGACGGTGTATTTTAGACAGACAGAATCCCAGTATTCACCAGCGAGCCAAGGCGTCCTCGATGGCCACCGTGAGCGCATGCCCGAGGTGCAGTGTACCCGTTACGTTGGGCGGTGGTATACACATAGAGAAGGACTTATCCACCGCTTGGGGCAGGTCACTCTAGAAGAAAAGAAAAAAAAGAACCCCTCAAAGACTCTTATTGGTAGATATTCAGGAAAAGTGTTCGGCTTTCAGCGTGAGTGCGTACGTGTTTCTCAGGACGGAAGAATCCCTGCTGCTCCCACCACTCATACCAGCACGACTCCACGTATTCCGGGCTGTAGGACTGCGGGAGGGGCAGAGTGGTATCTGAGGGGGTATTACAAGAGAGTTTCATCCTTATCTATATGGTAGACGTTACCGGGGTCGTTATCCCAACCTAATTTTATCTAATCTAAATGAATGCAATCTAATTTAACCTAACCTGACCAGACTTAATCTAATCTAAAATAGTTTAATCTGTTTTAATCTAATCGAATTGTATCCACCCTAACCTGATATAATCTTATCTAATCTAAATTAATCCAATCTTATTTAACCTAACCTAACCTAATCAGACTTAATCTAATCTAAAATAGTTTAATCTGTTTTAATCTAATCGAATTGTATCCACCCTAACCTGATATAATCTTATCTAATCTAAATTAATCCAATCTTATTTAACCTAACCTAATCAGACTTAATCTAATCTAAAATAGTTTAATCTGTTTTAATCTAATCGAATTGTATCCATCCTAACCTGACCTGATATAATCTTATCTAATCTAAATTAATCCAATCTTATTTAACCTAACCTAATCAGACTTAATCTAATCTAAAATAGTTTAATCTGTTTTAATCTAATCGAATTGTATCCACCCTAACCTGATATAATCTTATCTAATCTAAATTAATCCAATCTTATTTAACCTAACCTAACTAACTAACTAATCTAACCTAATCAGACTTAATCTAATCTAAAATAATTTCATTCATTTTAATCTAATCGAATTGTATCCATCCTAACCTGATATAATCTTATCTAATCTAAATGAATCCAATCTAATCTAATTTAATCCAACCTAATCAGACTTAATCTAATATAAAATAATTTCATTCATTTTAATCTAATCGAATTGTATCCACCCTAACCTGATATAATCTTATCTAATCTAAATCAATCCAATCTTATTTAACCTAACCTAATTTAATCAGACTTAATCTAATCTAAAATAATTTGATCTATTTTAATCTAATCGAATTGTATCCACCCTAACCTGATATAATCTTATCTAATGTAACTTCATCTGATCTAATTCAATCTAACCTAACTTCATCTAATCTAATTTAATCTAATCAAATTTAACTTAATCTTATCGAATCGATAAACTAATTTAATTTGATCTAATCTAACTTAATCTGAACCTACTCTTATCTAACTTAATCGAATCAAATTTTTTCTACCCTAACCTAATCCAATCTAATCTAATTTAATCCAACCTAATCTAATGTAATGTAATCTAGTCTAACCCTATTTTTATCTAACCTAAGATAATCTAATTTTATCTAATCTAAATAGTTTTTGTGGTAATTACACTTTGATTTGATTTGATTTCTATTGTATTGAGCCGTTCAATGTGACTCAAACCACTTTTATACGTCGCTCTGGACAAGAGTGTCTGCTAAATGCTGTAAATGTAATCTAATCCAACCTAATCTGATCTAACTTTATTTTATTTTATCTCTTCTCATCTCATCTCATATTACCTCACCTCACCTCACCTCACCTCACCTCACCTCACCTAACCCCACATTCTACCAGCAGGGTGTACCTTTCTTCTCTCCAGGCAGGAATGCAGCGGTGTACTTTATCTTCTCTTTCTCTGCCCATTTCATTCCAACGCTTTCCACATCCTACGAAAGTAAAACAACACTAAAGGTTTATTTTCTTGCTGAAACACACGTTACAGATGTAACTCAGCAGCTAACATCCGAAGTGAACTCACGCTGCTGAGGATGGCCGTCTCTCGCTTCTGTTTCCGCTTGGCCTTTTCTGACTGAGACCTAAGAGACTGTAGGGGCTGAGACGAGGAAGACGAAGAGGAGGAGGGTGGAGAACACAGCCTACGTCTCCACACCGTCTGCCACAAACCAGACCACGGTCTGAAACATCTGCCCTGAATGAACCTCCACATGACCTCCAGTTATGAAGAGAGATGGAGAGAATCGAAGATCAGGAACTCAGCAGGATTGTTAGACTTCAGAAACAGACAATGATACATATCTAATAACAAAGGACACACACACACACACACATCTACATACAAAAACCAACCGAGGAGACAGTTACAACCCTGTCAATCGTCTTTATACACAGCTGAGGTTTGACAGACACCACCAGTACCACCTGACGTCTTTAGGGTTCCTGGTTCAATCCTGAGCTCAGGTTAATATCTGTCTGTATGGGGTTTTCTGTGTGTGCGCTCTCTCCATGCATTTCCCCAGGGGGTTCCTCTATCAGTAGGAATAACAAAAACCTCACCTAATATATGCATGTGTGTGTGTGTGTGCTTAGAAATCTACAAATAGATTCGATTCACTTTATAATAAAAAATAAACATCACTGCTGGGTGCTTATTCGCATCAACGTAATAATGTCTAATAAGGATCTTAACTCTATAAACAATCCGGACAGTTGTATTACTATTTAATTAGAGTAAGAATAAAAACTGGCTCCAGGTCCCAAGTGCATTTAATAAAAGCTCCTTAATATAAAAAATAAATAAATAAAAGACAGAAATGAATGAATGAACTTTACTTTGACACGTCCAGACTAATTGCACGCCGTCATGCCATTGATTTATATTTTTAAAAATCAGGCGATTTACGCTTAAATTGAGTACATTGATTTTAAAACTTTATTTTATTACAGTACAGCTGGCATTATTCAAAAATACCTATTAAATACCTTTATTCGCTGAGTGGGTTTGTTAATCTAAGGGCGCAGACATGTTGGAATCAACTGCTGCTTGTTTCACTTCATCACCTGGTTTATAAACATTAAATGATACACGTGCATTTCAAAAAATATCTAACTGTAATATTATAAAACGCTAATTCTGCATAAAAGTATTTATTATTTATGTTAAAATAGTTTTTTATTTCCGTTAACTGGGCGCTTAGATTATATTTATATATGTTGTTTCTTGTCGAGCAGAATATAAGTGAACACACATGCTCCCATTCGATCCGCCCTAAATGGTGTGAGTCCCACACCGTGATATGTTTCAAAAGTACCCGGATGATCTACTATGTTTGGGCAGATTATTTATTTATTTGTTTGTTTGTTTGTTTGTTTGTTTATTTATTTATTATTTAAAGATTTTATATATATATATACCTAAATTTTAGTATTGTATAATTATATAAAAGAAATAATATAACAAAATATAATCCTTTGAGAAATTTTACTAAATGAAGTCTCTGTAGACTGCTATAGGGTTGGAAATGTTGCTAATTTTTCTAATAATTTAATTTTTTTTTTAATTTTTTTTTTTTTAATTTTGTTTAAGGACAGCAGGGTGACTTAGTGGTCTCACTGTTGCCTTACAGCAAGAGGGTCCTGGGTCCGATTCCTTGGGCAGGGGTCTTTCTGTGTGGAGTTTACAAGTTCTTCCTGTGCTTGTGTGGGTTTACTCCGGGTTCTCCGGTTTCCTCTTACAGTCCAAAAACATGTATGTTAGATTGATTAGTGATTCTAAACTGCCTATAGGAGTGAGTGTGTGTGTGTGTGGCCCTGTGATGGACTGGCGACCTGTCCAGGGTGTCACCCTCCTGTCTTTCGCTGTTTCAGAGACGGCTGGGATAGACTCCAACAGATCTCTGTGACCCCGAATTAGGGAATAAGCGGATATAGAAGATGAATGAATAAATGAATAGATTTAGTTTGTAAGATCAAATCCTTTAATTGACAGTGGTGGAAGATTCGGGGTGTTTCGGGGTAAAATGACAGAGAATGTTCTTAATTAGACAGACAATCGAATGAGGGATTGTTTTTACTGATAGGTTTAAATTTGGTCCAAATGCAAATGAAAGTTTGGGCAGATTTTACTTGTGAAGATTCTTATACAATTTTTCTGCTATTATTACCCACAATTCCTTGTGCGAGAGAGAAAGAGTGACAGTTTCCCCGTGCTGCATTATAGATTTATTATAGAGGAGTGTAAATACAATTCAATTAAAATAAACGTTAATGGAATGTTCGATTATTTAATGGAGTATGACAAATAATGAACCAACAAATGCAACAAAGAGTTTGTTCATGTTGACAAAAGTGCGTAACTTAGCAACAAGGTTTAATTCCATGACTTCCGCCACACATTCTGAGGTATGTATATTTACTTTATTTATTTATATATTAAAGTTTATAATTGTAGTAAATATTATAACTAGTCGAATTGAGATGCAGATCGTGACAAATCAGAATGTCCGGAAGTCCAAAATTGGTCCGTCAGTGATTTCATTCCCCCCCGAAGCTGCCGCTCGCCGCTCAGAGTGCAGATTCATCTCCAACACCGATTAGCTGCTATGACGCACTGAAAGACCGCCCCAGCAACCTGTTAGTTAGGTTTTTTTAATGATTTATTTTTTGCTTAAGAATAATTTAGAGTTGTTTGACCGCGTTACACTGCTGTTGGAATACAGGGCTTGTTAGACTAACAGGAAATAGGACGTTAAAACGAGCTAGCTTAGCCGTGCGTGCTAACGTTGCTATGGCGGAGGTAGCGGGGCCGCCCAGTGAAACGATCACGGAGACGGTGCAGACGGGAACACCGCCTCCGCCCCAGCAGGTGACTGAGCACCTTCTACATCCACATCCACACCATTTACTACATTTGTTAAATAAAATGGAGGTACAAATCATCCTTGACGTGGTTTTAGCCTGGCTAATATGACCCCATCACCGAGAAGCGGAGGGTTCTATTAACTGTTAACAAAAAAATAGTTCCTTAAACACAGACTAATTTGTGAATTATCGTTTAGTACGTCTCACGATTAACAACATTTATAAATACAGCCAAAGATCTTCTACCCATGTTTTATATAAGAGCGGTTTTATTTATTTATACATTATATATTTATTAATTCTGAACATGACAGAACATCAAAGAATTCACGTCAACTATGATGCGCATGCGCACTAGTATGAGTACACGATTTGGTTATAATGTTAGAATAATAAAAGTTGCCCAGACACTGAGGGTAAAAAAATAACAAGGCTCAGAACGTGCTGTTACTGAAAAATAATCATCAAATTTGAAGAAAAATCATCAATATAATATAATCAATAATGTGAAATAATATTATTAATATAATATAATAAAATGTGGAGTTATTGTTCGTCTAATCTCAACCGCAGACGTCTGATCCTCAAAAACGTGTGAAAGATGTAATGTATTGATTTCAATCAAATGTATTAATCAATTAAATAACATGAGATGTTTTTTGCGAGGTAAATCGGTTGATTTATCAGTTGTGGGTTGAAGTGGTGGTTTGGGTTTGCTGGGAATTGATCCCATAATCTTCCATTTACATTTTATGCTCTTTTTTAGAGTAATTTACTCATTTTAATATTTAATATTTTTATAAACTCAAATAAATGAGCAGTTTTGGGTCTTTGTTTAGGGGCCCCAGCACTGGCAGCTTGGTGGTGCTGTGAAACGAACTCCTGTCTTCACTCTCATTGATTGGTGCTCCTTGGGTCGTTCTGTATTTGCATAAAAAGTCTTCCAACGAGGAAGACTCTGTACAGAAATACTAACTTAGTAAAACCAAACAATAAAGCTGCATTTACACTGCACATCTTAATGCCCAATTCCGATTTTGCTTACATCATCTTTTAAAACTGACCCGTATCCGATATCAGTGTTCACACTTTATACAGTGAAACTACCCAAGATTGACGTACTGACTAGAAAAGAAAGTAAAAACGGATCGATAATCAATGGACAATGACAAATTCCTTATTCAGTATTTTGGTTCCGCATCATATTTAACAGTCGGCAAAAAATGATCTGTTTAGATGAAGAAGAAGAAAAGTGGAGAGCTCTTGTTGCAGCCTGGATGAATGTAGCATTGATTTGCTAAATTATAAATATCTTTTTTAATAGTGCTTTAATTCTTTCTAATGTTTACAGAAAACTGAACAAACAATAAATATTAAAATACTTAGTTGTGCCAGGTTTTATATATATATTTAATGACTTATTTAATAACGTGCGACTCACATTGACGGGTGAAAATCCGATCTGTCTGCTTACATGGCAGATGCTAATACACATCTGATTTATATCCCATTTATTTTACAGAGGAATGAGGCCTGAAACCGATCTAAAAATATCAGAATCCATGTGCTTTTTCCTGCTAACATGATATTGGGTCACATCGGAGGAAAAAATGGGAATTGGGTCACCTGGTACATGCCATGTAAAATGAATCCCAGCCTTTTGAATTAAGGAGAAAACAGCGCTGTGGGGTAAATGACCGTGTGCAGAAATATTTAAGCTGACCCTGTTTTTCTAGGAGGGCAGAAGCTTGACTATCAAACTTCGCAAGAGAAAGACGGACAAAAAGGTGGAATGGTCCAGCGACACGGTGGATAACGAGCACATGGGGCGCAGGTCCTCGAAGTGTAAGTACACATCTAATTGTGCCGTTTAATTCAGGCTTCTTTCAGATGTTATTAAGGCTTTACAAAAACATTGCTTGGTTTATTCAGGTTGCTGCGTGTACGAGAAGCCCCGGCAGTTCGGCGAGTCCTCTACAGAGAGCGAAGAAGAGGACGAGGAAGGGTGCGGAAGCGCCCACTGCATCCTCGGCCACGGGAGAGCGCACGGACATAGAAAAGAAGGAGGCGGAGGAGGCAGCGGAGGAACCACCATGCCCCCGAATTCCGGTGGAACGAACCCTCACTAACCAGGAGAGAATGAGAGAGAGTGAGCACCACCAAGGTGGAAAAACAGAATGGGGGACGGACACGTTCATAATTTTACATCCAGCTACTCACATTGAAATAAAGTCACTGCGTTGCTGTGTCCGATTGCCAATCGATGCAGAATGAAAGCTTCCAGTTCATGCAGGTCGATCCTTTTTTTTTCGTTTTCTGCTGTCATTGTGATTAGTCTGAAATCTTTGGAATGCTGTGGGGATTATTATTTTCCTGATTGGTTGTATATATAGGGTTGTAATTTTGTTTTTCTATTTATTTGTCTGCAATTTTAAGATCAGTCCTGTTTTGTCGTTTTAATGCGAGTAAATTGGTAACGCCTGAGCCGCTGATTATCATAAATCGCAAATAGTAAAAAATATATAGGTTAGCTGATGATTCAGGAAGCAGGCAGTTCGGTTAGCAGTGATTTGCTAACTGAGCGTCTGATGATATGACAGTATTACAGCCGGAATAGACGCAACAACACTGCACTTTTTTGTTTTTTCTACATTACTTCTTAATCATTAAGTGATGCACATCATACATTTTAATGTTTTTACTAATTTCCACAAACGTGATCAATCTCCTTTCTTCGTTACGTTTTCCAATGACACCATCAATTCTTTTCCCGACAATCAGACGAGTAAAAGCTATTAAAGGCATCGTGCATGTACATACTAACGGCAGGAAGCTTCACGGTGGCGCCGAATCGCGTCTGCATTTAAAAAGGGTTTTAATGGAACAAATTCTCTAACGTTCAACAAACAGTACAAAACGAGACGTATTGTAAAATCCCAGTGATGTCAGCATGTTCAGTAATAAACTGATAAAAAAAAGTGTTTGGTACATAAAAGAGTCCTGATTTCTGAATTTGTGTGTTGGGGGGGATTTAAACTGGGGTTCAGATCAACGTTGCTAAAAGACACAAACACTGTTAGCAGTAATAACACCTATAATAATACATTAAAAATACGTAAGGTACATACAGGGTGGGTGAATTAAATAATGGTAATAAGGTTTGTACTTCTAATACAAATTTATCAAAACAAATCCTACACATAGACACAGAAACGTATTTTGCGTCTCCATACCAGGGATTCTGCAGGATCCTCAGCATCCTTTCTTCCCACCGTAATATGGGGATTTAAGGGATCTGTTGAAGCTTCGGCTGATTGGCTGAACGCTTGTCTCCAAGTTTGCTTTCTTCTCTGATTGAATCACCACGACTTTAATAATCAATCCTATTTTATTTTGCTTGGGATTCCTGAAAAAAAAAATCAGAAATGCGTTTCATGCGGTGTATTTTTGAATGTCAGTGACGGGTGCGCTGTGCACGTCGTGACATCACGTATAGGCAATTTCTTTTTCAATTAATTTTACTCAATTAAATTAATAAGATGAAATAATAAATATGCTAATATATAATATTTATTTATTTCTATTTTACAAAATGTTTATTGATTTATTTTTATCACTGCACCCCAGGACGCCTCTCCCAATTATCAAGTAGAAAAATAAAAGCAAAGTTTTACATTTGAACACAGGCGCCGGTGGCGTCGACCGGCTTCCTCAAACAGCCGGAAATGAAATGCGCAGTTTTCTGAAGGAAGTTGCTGAGAACTTCCTGAATCCGTACCTTTAAATCTGTACCTCTAGTGTGCGAGGCTTAAAATCCTATTCGTCTGTTAAAAGATTTTCATCACGAGTTCTATAATAGAAGTTCTATGTTATAAACATTGTTAAATATTAACTTACGGTGTTGCCTTGACTTGACTCGCGTTTAATTCGTTTTGTGACGAAGTTCGTAACTCAAATTACTCGTCTATCAAAGCAATTTTCCTCATTGAAATGCCATTAATTTGTTCCGGGTCCCCAAAACGACACCACAATGTTTATTGTTACATGTTGTTAAATAAGAAAAATAAACATATAAATAACGAATATTGTATAAAAAAAAACAATACAATAGAATGTACTGTGGTTTGGGGGAGTGGTGGCTCATGGTTAAGGTGTTGGACTACCAACCCAAAAATTGTGGGTTCAGTTCCCAACTCCACCAAGCTACCACTGTTGTGCCCCTGAGCAAGGCCCTTAACCCCTAATTGCTCAGATATATAAAAAGAGATCAAATGTAAGTCTCTCTGGATCAGGGCGTCTGCCAAATGCTGTAAATGTACTGTAATAAGTATAATGTACAGCATTTACCTTGGAGATCAGACGACTCCACTTGTTAACACGCATGTCTGATTAGCTATCGAGTGACACGTGGGATGCTGGGCGGATGTTACAGTATTAACTGTGGCGTTCGCTACGCCAACTAGCGGTTGGGTGTCTAAAGCTGGCTTGTTACTCAAATTCCCAGTGTCTTTTTTTTTAATCCTACTTGAATTTCAACTACAGTAATTACTATTAAAATACTTGGGCTTCGACCAAAATTGTATACTTTCATATTTTATAAACTGTATGTCACTGACAATAGCAATAAATTAAACCCATGATATTTGGATCAGCAGCCCAACATCTAAATCACAGAGCTACCAGTTTTCTACACTATCACACTCACATATTACCAATGCCAACCAATCACAAAGAAGTACCATCAACAAATTCTGTTGCTGTACAATTAAAAGTTGTAACTCATAACTTCATAACCTCCAACTAGGATTTAAACGAAATAAAACTCGTAATTCCTGCTCAGTAGGCTTGCTGTGATAGTTAGTGTTGACACAATACCGGTTAGGTCACCTTTTCAATCACAGTACTGCCTCCAACCTTATTTTTAACCCTTTATTCCCTTAACCTATCCTTTAAGGAAATAAAGGCTTAGGTATGCCAGTTTGTTCCTGTTTTCTTGTTTCTTGAAAATTTGTTAGTGATGCTGATCCGAGACACAGTATAATCTTGTATTTGTATCGTGTTTAATCTGTGATACTTAGGGATATTGGAGGATTATGGGTTCTAACCCCAGCACCACCAAGCTGCCTCTTTTGGACCACTGAGCAATGCCCTTAACCCTCAACTGCTCAGTTGGATTTAACATTAGATAAATGTAAGATGCTTTGGATACGGGTGTCAGCTAAATGCCAGGATGGTGGTGTTGAGATGTTCTCAAGCCGTTAAGGCTGTGGGTTTTTGGGGGCAGTTGGGCCCTTGAACAAGTCCCTTAAACATTTCTGCCCCATGACCTGGTATATAATAGCTGCCTCTTTGCTCTGACCCTGACCTCCGACCCTGGGATATGTGAAGAGAAAAGAATTCCACTGTGCTGTAACAAAACAATAATAAAAGTTTTGGATGTAAAGCCTCACGCTGTGCAAAAAACTAAATGATTAACATTTGATTACCAGAAATAAATAAACCAAAAAGCCGTAAGTGTGTACTTCAGAGGGGAAAAGCATTTACTTTAGCAAATGTTTCAGGCTCAATGTGTCGATCAGTGATCATTCGCGATCGTAAAAGATCTGCTACGTCGTACGCTTCCGAAAGGACGCAGCACTTGTTCCTGGTTTACACAGCAGATTTCTTCACATCTGACTCGTACAGTGATCCTGCACATTCAGTGCAAACACATGAAACTGACCAAAAAAAAAAGGAAAAAACCTTAAAGTGCATGAACAAGGCGTTAATATGAACAGAATATGCAAATATTACTTGTTTAAGATACGCTACACCACTGATCATGCTCTGAAATACCAGTCAGTAAAAAGAGACAGAGAGAAAAAAAAACAACAAACATCGAGTTTTACAGGAAACAACAGTAAAAACGATAAACATGTTAGTGTTAAAAAAAAAAATCATGTTTGGTACAAGAACAAAATTTGTAGTAAATATTTGAAACAAACATCAGGAAATGAATAAAGCAGTTAAATCTGAGACGAACCCTCGAGAACCTCACTGTTAAATAAAGTCACAAATAATAAAATAGTGGAATTGTTTAGAAGAATGAAGAATAAAGCAAAGAGTTAAATAGAATAACGCAGCCGGATCCTGCCAATAGCGTGTACCACAGAAAAGTCAAAAGTCCGTGTTTATTAGGTCGAGTGACCTAAGAATGTTCCCGAGTACCCTACGAAATAATAATAGGGAGAAAATATAGAGATATGGTGTGAAAATACACATAAAAATAAAACAGGATGTCACAAATGCAGTTAAATACAAGTTCTGTATATGAAGTTTGGCAACAAAGTTGTTTCTGCTGATGTGAACGGCGAATCCGTTTCCGTTCAGCTGTGCGGCTTTGTAAAGAGTTTAAATCAGAAGGTGAATAATCACAGCAGGGGTTTTTCCCCCCCGTCTCTCCGTACGGTAAAAGTGCCCTTACAGTGCATTTTGTACTCAAAAAACCCCCAAAACTCACTGGCAACTTTTGACAATTATTTTGTCTTTGGCTCCGATGCACCGTTTAGTCTTTCTGCAAACAGTAGGAAAAAAATAGACGTATATCCTTTTTAGTGTGAATGAAAATTTCGTAGAACAGGTGAAAAATGAGCGCCGGATTGTAGGATTGTAATGTCTTCATAACGACGTCGTCGTGTGCTGACTTTGTGCTTGAGTGATCGGTGTCCTTCTCACAGCCTGCAAAACAAAAACATGTGTTAACCTTCTCAAAACACCGACGGTTCGTCGCGATTAAAAATAGCTGTGAACTGTTACTACACGAGTCAACGTTTCAAGTGAATCGAATACGCTTTGATGAACTGTTTTGATTCACTTCATATGTTGACTAGTGTAGTTCGGATGGGACTGGTGGCATGTGGAAAATGTCAGCGTGGCTTTGAGGAGGTTGCAGGATAATTACACTTTATGCAGTAAATGTTCAAGACTTTGGGCTAAATTTAGATCTTGTTTCCAGAACCTCACATTTAAATGTCTACTAGAATAAATAAATAAAAATGTAGGTTGTGCAGAAATTGTATTTATTATAAAAAGTGCCACAGGTAGGAAATATGTTTTATTGCTTTTTTTTAATGGTCGACATAACAGGAAAAGTTTAGCTGAGAAAAATAAAATCTGTCATTTAAGCAAAATATAACCAAAACTGTTGGCTTTTAGCTATTGCGAAAAAAAAGTCTTACTCTTTAACCAAACAATTTCTCTGTCTAAGGGCTGTGTATTTCCCACCTTATGCAAATGCTTTATGTACAACCCTGGAAAATAAAATGCATTACGCAGACAGCACTGGTCCATGCGTGCACCGTGTGCAAACCAGTCCTAAGTGCATTCTGTCCTGGTGGTCAGTAAGAATGCTGTTCTGAAAGAACATCAGGAACATTGAATGATGCTAAACCATCACTCTCGTTAAACCAGAATTACCGACCGCTACTGTATTTACTCGGAAATTTAAGCCGCGGTCACGCAGTTGCAGACCTCTACCATCATCCTCTCCTTTACTGGCCTGAACCAAACTACGTCTTTCAAGGAAAAAGCATGGGGCACTAAACAAAAGCGTTAACACCTGATGTATGCACTTAAAAATCCAGAAAAAGAGCAACCAATAACATCCACTGCGTGGAAATAACGTAAATGACATTGAAAAGTTCTAATGGCGCATGTCAATAAGTCTTGTCTATATCGCTCGTAAACAAAACTCCTGCTTATGTTCAAACTTTAATTTGCTCGATTACAACAACGATTTTTCAGATCTGCCTCTTTTTAATGCTGGAAAGAACCTGTATCTTTTCGTCATGCCGTTTAATTAGCATCACGCATTAACAATTATATCTAAAACAATATCTAGTCGACATCATTGACAACAAATGATACAGGTTCTTTCAAGATTTTTTGCAGGTACGCTTGTGTCACAGTGGCAGATCGAATGTTATACGCCTGATCTATGACATCATCCTTTTGTTGATGGCGAAACATCAAAATTCATCAGGCTGCCACAGCCGCACACTTCAACAAAAACTCAAGATCTTCAAAATTTAACATCACAACGGGCTTTAGATTGAACTGACCAAATTTGGTGTTGATCTGATCTCAATTTCAAGGAGGAGTTCGTTAAAATACAACACTTAAAATAGCCAAAAAAAAGACAAAATTTGCTGAGAAAATGAAAAAATATCCGACTTCCTGGTTTTTGGATATTGACCCAGAGGAATTCCATACATGTATGTAAAACAATGCAGAAATCAATAAAAGTCAATAGGTGGCCCTATGGAGCTATTTCACCACAACTACTTCTAAAACCCACAAACATTCACAGTTCTGATACGTGTGCAACACTTCATGACTTTTAGGCCCTAAAAACACGATTCATTTTGGAGAAGAATTGACCTCTTATGTAATAACGTAAGAGCTTGCAATAACACGATTTTACCAGTGTGGCGCTGTAGTGCAAGACTGTAAATCAGTGCTGATGCAGAAGAAAACTTTATGAGTGTAATACATATGTGGATAATTACAGCATCTCTGTAGTCGGCAAGACAGTCAAGTTCAGCCACCTCACAGGTTATTTACTTGGATTTAAAGATAAATTAATAGAATTAAATATTAAATATAAAAAACAGTGTCAGAGACACATTTTTTTTCTATAAATCAGATCTTCTGTCAGTGTGGAGCAAAATAATCAACAAATAAATAACAGTAATATAACCATTTGGCATTTAAAAAGTTAAAATAATTGCTTTATTTTATTCGAATGAATACTTAAAAATTAAGCTATATAAAAAAAGCACTTACCCAAAGACCTCCTGTCTTTAAGACACATTGCCACTTCTTTGAGTCTGCGTCAAAACATCTTCTGTTTCTTCCCCATCGTCTTCTACATCTTTCTCGTCTTCTCCGGTCCCCAAAATGACGCTCTGCCGCACGCTGACGGAAATGACCAGCGCCTGGACGATGCCGTAAATCAGTGCGAACTGAGGCAGGTACTCTTGAACCAGCCACAGTAAGCCGGCCATTCCTACAGAGGACACGAGGAACATGGCCATGCCATGGAGCCACAGCTTCAGTGCGCCCTGGACACCCAGAACCTCCAAGACAAACTTGGCGGGTGGGGAGACAGTCCAAAGAAAGCCAACTACAAACAGGTCAAAAAGGTGGCGAAGAAAATTGAAACAGATTTCGTAATGCTCTGGAAGAATTTCTCCAGACCAAGACTGAGCAAAGAAGCGAAACGTCGACGACTTCATGGAAAGCGGCACCGGAGATGGAGGAGGAGTTCCATAATCAGAGAAATCACCATCGTTAGCGTCAGGATCTCTCGATTTTTCGCTCACGGTGCTTTTCTTCTGTCCGAGTCCACTGAATGGCGTTGGCCATAAATAAAACGCAGGACTGATTAACCGGTTCCACCATCGCGGAGGATTTACCGGAGGAGGGGTGTCCACTCTATCTGCTTTTAGATCTTCTACTTCTAAAGCTTTCACAATCTCCTCCTGAGCTTCCCAGAATTCCTCAGATGGGGCTTTTTGGTCACTCGGTTTTCTCCATCCACCCCAAACCCAAGAGGTCACCCCACCCAGAATCCATCTGCTTTTCTTCTGACCCTCAGCTGGATGACTTATCTCGCTTTTGGCTTTACTAGCCCAGGGGCGATACAAGTTCCCAGGATTGACCCATGACCAAACTCGTCCTACCACAGCCGACATGGCTTTTCTTGGGGTTTTTTTGTTTTTTTTTTAGGTGTGTCCAAATCAACTAAGTTGGGTTAAATCCTTAATTAATTAAAACATTATGATGTGGTACAAATTATCGAAACATCGTATGGAGCTTCCGGCTTCTTTTTGTCTTGACGACTGTCGTAAACGTGTCAGTAGTCGTCTAAAATTGACGTAAACTTTATGAAAAAGAGCTGCTCACCGCCACACCTGTGCTTAGTCGTCAGGAGCTAAAGAGTTAGACTAGTTTAGGATTCCAAACAAAGAAAGCTTCTGCTAGTTAGCCAGTAGTTAACTAAACAATTAAGATGTAAATTAATAAATAAACGTTTGCCGGTCAACTTACGTGCAGTTTGTCCGATATTTAAACACACAAAACACAATTACTTGTCCATTAAACAAGCTAATATTGACGGTATTTTTTGTCCATCCAGTCTGACGTCTTTAAAATTCCGATGTCTAACAACCCAACATTAGCTGATTTAAACAAAATATATTAACTCTCACTAATTACTTATTCAGCTATAAAACTGCAAAATAAAGCAATTGTCAGTTTCTGACTAATTTTGTTAGTAGAGCTGCCTGCATCTCTTAACACCAACATGCTAAATGCTAACTGGAGCGTAGCAAGCTAGGACTAGCCTCAATGTTGCCAACTTCACACGAGCAAAGATTCAATCGCGGCGGTGTCGGTTCTTTGACTCATACGAACCGATTCGTTTTACTATACCGGCTAAACAACTATTGCTCCTGTAATAAGATATACAAAATGTTTCGACGGAAATCTTAAAGCATCCGAATTGTAAATTATCCATAATGAAGCGAAAATTTAGAGTGAGAACAGTGAATACTGTAGTAAAGTTCATTTTATTCAGAAACATTACATGGATCATTTACACCCACAGTTCAGCAATAAAAGTAAACTACGGATCATAAAATCGCAAACTGTGTCTAAGACACAAATCGAATCAGTCATTGAGTTTCTGCAGGACACCGTATCTCCAGGTCCAAGTTGGGGCAACCTCCCCTCCCCCACGTTAGCTTTAAAATTTGCCAGCATCACTTTTTGCAACCAATTACTGTACAAGTAATTAAACAACTAAAGACACGCACCTAAAAGATGGGTATAGTTGACTAAGAAAATAGATTAATACATTCTGCAATTGGCTGGGGATGCCACAGGCTTGAGTAGCAAGGTTTATATTATAAGCAAAAAAAAAAAAAAAAAAAAAAAAAAAAAAAAAAAAAAAGCCCTTGATAAGCAGACCAGGAGGATAAAGTCCAGTAAAGTCAAAGGAAGTAGATGGAGTTATGTAACAGCAGAAAACTTGAGTCACTAATTACACAATCATGATGCCATTAATTTCATTTTCTATATATATATATATATATATATATATATATATATATATATATATATATATATATATATATATATATATATACAACATACACACACATAAAAAAAAAAACCCATTTGCACAATAGTAGTAGAGAAGAGGGGAAAATGAGGTATTAAAAGTAGGCAGAGACTTGATTTACATTTTAAATCTTTATTTGTATTGGCCATTACACAAACACTGGCATTTGCGTTTAAAAGTAATGGGGTATCGAGGGTACAGCATGTCTTCATCTCCCCACTGGTGCAGCAAAAGCCTAAAAACAAAGAAAAAGTAATTAAACTTCACAAGACACTTCCATAATCCTAAAATTTATGGCTGCGTTTCAGTGCGCTGCGAGTAAAACTTCATTTCGTTTCAGTAGAACCGAACAAAGCAGATCATCATCAACAATTTAATAAATACCACAAAGCAAAGTAGTTACTTACTAAATGAAGCAAACATTTGCAGCCCAGGGACAGTTTCCCAATCTTCGGGAAATCTCATTACATTGCAATCATCCTGACCTAAAATAAAGAACCAAACTATAAATAACTGAATTTAACTAATAGATGGTTGCAGATGCTCGCTGATGTGTTCAGTGTGATTTAAAGAACATCATATAGTCAGAGACTCTAGTCTATTGAATCATCATTACACAGACTGGAAATAAGCTCATACATTGAAAAAGCAAACCAACCTCAGTCAGGACACCACACTTCCATCATGTGGGAACAGGAACGGACATGATTCAATGTTTAATGCAACTATTTGAGAAAAAAAAAAAAAAAAAGAAGCATTCAGGAATAAACTAACAGCATGAAGACCTATATAACTAAAAAGGCATTTTATTTAATACAAATAACTGCATCAGACACTTACCCAAAGATGAGAAACAACCCTAGGTGCCATCTTCAGCCCATCCTGTAATACCTTTTAAAAAAAAGGAACCAATTTAAGGCTCTTGTTTGTAATGCATTTCTTTTCTTAGACATAAATAAAAACATGTTCAGGTTACTGTGAAGAGCTTCATGATTCATTCAGAGACTCTAGTCTAAAGAATCATCACCACATGTTTATATCCAAATAAAGAATTTAAGGCAATCACATACCATTTTCCACACACCTGCAGGCGAACTCCATATCTACAGTCCTACAAGGGCAAAACAAGCAATATGTTGCATTAGATTTCTTAAACATTAATAAACTTTTAATAATTAGACATAACACCACGAGGTGGCGGCCATTTTACTTCCCTGCTTCCTATAGAATTGCTTTCTAACCATTAGCTCACCCAGAAATAAGTGCAAGTTAAACAGAATACCGCACGAACAAGTACATAAGAACCTAAATAACAACAATTACTAAAATATAAAGTTTGCAGGGAGCCTTTCACTCTACTTACCTCCTGCAGCGAACGGGACAGAAGAGTGCAAGAACAGGAAGGAAAACGTGCCACAGCCTTTATTGAGGTCCTCTTTCAGCACCAGGGGCGTCTAATCAACTGCCTGAGTAAAATTATTCTTAAAATATTTTTTTGCATAAATATTGAATGTCAGATAGTGAAATCAGCATATTTAAAAGACGACTGTTGATTTCAGGTTTTATTATTAAAGGTTAAATATTTTTTATAAGTTATAATAATGTTTTGCCTGTATAAATTACATTTAAGAAATGTTTCACAACCATCCCGGTTTATTTCAAGGATCATAAAAGCTATAAATTATTTAATAAATGTTATTTATATTGTCAAAAATTATTATTTACAAACGAACAAAGCAAGTAGTTTTATTCCTGTTTCTGTTTTATATTTTTGTTTTTTTACTAAAATTTATATAGAATTTTGAAAATTTCACCATCGTGCTGTGACCAGAAAGTTTTATATAAAATTTATATGTACGTATGTATTCTAATTCTAACAACGGCAACAATCATAATAATTAATTATTTTTTTAATTTTGCTAAAACTCTATTCATCTTTACATATCCACAAAAGTTTTGCCTAAAATTCTAATACTTGTTACTAAATATACAAACCGTCATGATTGAAAATTAAGACGCTTATTAGCCAATGACGTCATCTTGTTCCTTTTGCGACGTCCTTGTTGTAGCTAGTTTATTATTTTAAATGCTTTACAAAAACTTCTTAACGCTGAAATAAAATTTAATTGCTCTTTACCTGAAAAGACACTTTTTAAAGAATAATTTAATAAGGAAATTACTATACGTCGTGGTTGCTATGTAAACGCTCGAACACATACGTCGTTGCCAGGAGGAAGCGGAAGTTCTGCGACTAAAATAGCATTTTATCCCAAACGCCTTTTAGCTCCCTATACTAGTAAACTATGTAGGGTATTAGAATAATACTTTTACACCCTAGCTAGTGCCCTACATGTGTAATAGTGAGTCTGTTGAGAGTTACATCTAAAAATAATCTTCTCTTTAATGCAGGCTTTGCGTTATATGCACCGCTTTCTTAACCCGCCCCAGGATATGTTTAATTTTTTTGCTTTTTATATATATATTTTTTACATTTTATAAATAAGTAGAATAAAAGCCAAAGGGACAGCTGTAATCTCATGCAGATCGAATCAGGTTTGCTCGTGCAGTGCTTTAATGCATTAGTGTTATGGCCTCTGTGTGGAACACAATAAAGGGCAGTAGAATCCTGGGGTAAATTAGTGCAGGATTTAATGATTTGGAGTTTTTTTTTTTAATTAATCTGGGATGTTATTTATCTGCATCACAGCCCATGTGTAGGGGTGTAGTGGCTGCTGTGAATCTGTAACTCCATTCATTTGCACTGTGATCTTTTCTGTCTCTTTATAAATTGTAATGGATTTCCCTTTCGATCTGAACTCTCTGTTCCCGGAGAGGATCTCAGTGCTGGATCACAACCTGTGTGTTTCCCGGAAACCTCATGGAAGGTACGGTTATTATTTTTTAGATTTACTTATTTTATTTTTTATTTCAAATAAAAAAAACTATGAAAACCGACCATTGTTTTATTTTCTTATTAAAAATTGATTTACAATTTGAATTTGCTCTTCTCCTAATCCTATATTTTAATTATATTATAATCTTAGTTTATGTGTGGGATTAAAATAAAAATAATGGTGGTATGTACAGTGTCAATAACAATAATAATAATAATCACAATAATAATGTATTTTTTATCATCATCATCCTCATCATGTTTATTATTTTTATTATTATTATTATTATTATTATTATTTTCTTCTTAGTAAACATTTTATCCAGTTCAGGGCTGTGATCAAGCCAAGCCTATTCCAGTAATACTGGGTGTGCAACACAGACACATCCTGAAAGTCCATCACAAGGCACACACACACACACACATTTATGGTTTAGTATAATCTGTTTGGCATGTTTTCCGGAGGCGGCATGAAACCAAAGAACCCAGGAAATGAGTGTGTGTCCTGCATAGACTGGTGTCCCAGCCAGGATGTATTCCATTTCATAAGCACATTGTTTCTAAGGTGTGCACGGAGAGGTGGCGATAGTAGCCTATCAGAGGTTAAGGTGTCAGCTAATCAGAAGTTTGTAGGTTCATGACCCAGGACTGCCATTACTGGACTGGAACCCTCAACCGCTTAGTTAGACTATGTAATAAGATTAACATTTAGGGTTACATTTCTGCCATTTGGCAGATGCTTTTATCCCGAGCGACTTACACTTATCCCTTTTATACAACTGAGCAATTGGGGGTTAATCGTCTTGTTTAGTGGCAACTTGGCGGTGCTGGGAATCGAACCCCCAATCCTCTAATTAGCAGTCCAATGTCTGTGCTACCACTTGATCCTATTCAAAAATCTTTAATGTCCTTAAATAAAAATTCTTCCAAATTACAGCAGTATCTGCATCAGCCAACTAAATGTTCCATAAATATATTTGTATATACTGTGATAAAATAATAACAATTCCTGCTATTATTTTTTTTTTTTGCATTTCAGACCTGAAGCCCAGAATCAGACTGCCGCTGTAATTGATGAGTTAGGAAAAGCCTCAGCCAAGGTGATCATATCTAAAAACCACCTTATTCTTTATTTATAGTTACTTATAAAGTGATATTGTCCCTAAACTTTCTATCATTTTTCTATTTCAGGCCCAGAAGCTGCCTGTGCCGATCACGAGTGCAGCAAAGCTTCAGGCCAACAGGCATTGCCTGTATCTGCTGAAGGACGGAGAGAGAAACGGGTAACCTGTGTGTTTTAACATTTTCCTCCCAACTGTAAAAAAAAAAAAAAATCCAGATTGCACATCCCAAATCAATCTGAATGAATTTATAGATCGAGTTGTTGTGTCTTTGTCTCACCGATTGTCTCTGTCTGTCCCACTTAAACAGAGGCCGTGGAGCTGCTGTAGGATACCTAAAAGTCGGATACAAAAAGCTCTTTTTGCTTGTATGTGCTTTCCCTCTGTATAAATGTATATACTTTGCAAAAGTCTAGGCACCCTAAATTTCTTAAATTGGCTCTTAGTAGTTTAGGTTTAATCTATTAAAAAAAGTTACAGGAGTGAGTTTGTATTCTGTTGAAGTATAAATTAGAGTAAGAAATATAAAATATTTTAAGACACATTTCTAAATGTCATTCATGTAATTTACATGAAAAACAAACGATGATCTGATATATTGTTATAATAGATGGATAGATGGATGAGTATATAAATGGATACATACATTCTTTCTTTCTTTCTTTCTTTCTTTCTGCCTTCCTTCCTGACTTTTTTCCATCCATCCATCCATCCATCCATCCATCCATCCAAATCATGTTAATTATAATGCAGACGACTCTTTTTTTTTTTTTTTTTTACATACTTTACGATTTGTTTAACAAAAACTATTTTTCCCGCTCAATAAAATAAGCAAAACCACAAAATTCAGTCATAATTTTCAGCAGTAACATTTTAACAACAACGTTTGTGGTAAAAAATAATAAAAAAAATCTGTGTTTTTTACCATCTGTTATCAACCAAATAAGCAGATGCCCTACATCCTTTTTTAATTTAATGTTATAATCGTATATACACATATTTATTTGCCAAATTCACAGTAAGCATAATAATGCTGAAAAATTCACAGTAATTATTTGTAATAATACTATAATTTCTTTTATATTCCCTGTTATATGACTCAGGCAGAAAAAAAATCCCTTCAGGATCCATATAGTTCTATCTTATCTTATCTTTTCTTACCTCACTGTAAATTTGTGTTGTCTTATTGTACAGGACAATTTTGCTTATCATTTCTATTGTATATGTTTGTGTAGTATGCCAGTGACAGGGCGTGACCTTCCTTTTCTTGTGCACTCTTGCATTACCTTGCAGGACCAGCGGGGGGCGCATGTGGAGACCGAGCCTCTGTGTGTGCTGGATTTTTATGTGACTGAGAGCTTGCAGAGACACGGATACGGCCTAGAGCTGTTCCACTTCATGCTGAAAGTCAGTCCCCAGTAATACAAACACACAAACAGTAATATATATAAAAAAAAGAGCAAGTAAGATTATAAAGTAAGATTCATAGACAAGTAAGATTATAAAGACCATATCAGATTCTCTACTTAATGATCAATGCATCTCTAACAAAAAAAATCATTAAATGTAGCTTTGTTTGCTTACTTTATATCAATGTTTTTACCCTTCTATTCCTGATTTTAACATAATATTGCATTACTATTGTCCACTGAGATATATATATAGATATATATCGTTATAATATATAAATATCTGTCATTGAATGTACATTTGGGGGCCCCCTGGTGGCCACGGGCACTAAAACGCTTAGTTTGCTTATGCCTTAGGACACATATGTACAGAATGGTGAAAAAAAACATGCACTAAGCAGCAGGTCTGTAAGGAAAAAAACCCTCACTAATAAGAACGAGTAGAAGAGACTTTGCAGACCGGTTTGACTTAATTGAAACAGACACAATCGAGGTGAGCAGAAAAGCAGAAAAGCGCACAAATTGTTAAACAGTGTTACAATAGTTGGGCTACAATAGTCAAAGACCACATCATGGTCAAGAGGTGAGCCGAAAGGCTACCTGATTTGCTGTGGACATCAGTGTGTAAAAATAGGCATTTTACATGGTTTGGAATAGATAGCTGGGTCAAATAAATGTCTGCAATGTCATATTTCAAATTTGAACGATTAAAAATCTGCAACTTTACAAAGCTACAAATCAGATCTTATAGAATAAAATAATAAACTTCAAATGTTAATGTATGTTTTTTTTATTTAACAATTGAAATTTATTGTACTGAGCCTAAAACCATACACAATATGTTAAAGCTACATATCATTTGTAATGGAAACCTCTGTGTCCTCATTTAGCACTCGCATTTTCATTTGTTTCCTGATTTTTTTTGTCTGCCAGCACAAGAAGGTGGAGCCTGAACAGATGGCTTATGACAGACCTTCCTCGAAATTCCTGGCCTTTCTAGAGAAACACTTTGATCTTAAGCACAGTGTGCCTCAGGTATGATTTACCTGTATTACCTTTCCAACAAACCACCTGCTATCTGAGCCTATCTGCTTTTACACACAATCAGCAAACAAACTTCCCGTTCTTCTCTAAATCAGAGCTGGCGCCAGCTATTAACTATCGAGGGGGCACGCAGGTTTTAACGAGGGGCCACCCAATCAGCAACAATCACTCGCAAAAACAAGGCATAAAAACAGCCAATACAGTTCCAGCGCACACTCATAAAAACTGTTACAGACTGTCGGCTCATGAACAAGCAAATCAATACCTAATCAATATTACCATGATCACGTCACAACAAACACAAAAAACGGAAGCACGAACACATCAATATGCTAAAAACGTAATGACCCATGAGATGCAACGGATCAATTAAAAAAACAGGTTTATTTTATTAAAAATATAAACAAATCAACATATTTCGACATTATTTTTAGTAAATCATGAAACTTTCTTTTTTTTTTTACTTTAATTACTCTGTTTATATGTAATAACTGTCTAGGGGCACAACAAGCTTTTTTGGTTGGGGCCCCCCTTGATTGTTTCAGGCTTCATTCCTGGATTTTCTTTTTTATTTCATTTTATTTCATATTTCAGCATGACTTCCCACTTAATAGAAGCAAGGGGTTTGTGTTCTTATATCGTTTACAGTTACAACATTTATGAGATCAGACATTAATATTTTAATAAGAATTTTAATACGATTCTAGATTTAGTTTGTCACAAAGGGTTTTCAGTGTGGTTGAGTCAGAGTCAGAATCAGAGCTCTGTACAGGACACAAGAGTTCCTTCACTCCAACCAGAACACAGCATGAAGATCAAGGGATTTGTCATGCTGGAAAAGTGTTTGAGTCTTTTACTCAAGGAAAATTATACTAATATAGCATACAAAGACATTCTATATACATTTAGTAGTTTGGGAAAGAACTATATGAGGTTGATAAGCAGATGTCCACATATTTTGGAACATTTGATACTAGGGGTGTGATGAGACACTTATCCCACAAAAATATCAATCTTTTTCTAAAGAAATCCTCAATGATTAAAATAATACAGTGAAAAATACAACTCTATTTTGTAATCAACTTGTACTTTATGAAATTAAAAATGTTATTTTTATTGAATTTTTTTTGCGGTAGTTAACAACATATAAACACTGTGCAAAAAGTTTTGCCGCAAACTCTTTTTTTGCCACGTCCATTATTAATTTGTGTGCTGGCAGTTGTAGCAGCTTCTGCTTGGACATTAATACCGTGTTAGCTGTTAAACTCCGGTAAAAAAACCCCCAAAAAACAGCCACGCGTCTTGCCCGGCTGAGTAAAGTCCAGCCTGTGTAGAGAGGTTTATTGTGTGTGCGAAGCATTTAATGTGCGGCTCAAATCCTGCTTGCGCGCAGCCACATCCGTATTGTGCACATTGTCTTACAATAGAGATGCAGATCATGTTAGCAGAGGTGTACCGCATTAATTTCTTACAATGTTTGCATATTGTCGTTGTCTTAGCTATAAATTTTTAGCCGTTTCTCATTTCCACCGGGTAACAATTTAAATGTAGCGGGGCATCTTTTATTGTAACATTCGAACGCCACCAGTCGGATCTCGCGAGATCTTGTCACGCCTCTATTTGATACTTTTTAGCATATATTTCCCCAGTGATCTGTGTGTTATAAATATAATGAGCTCATTTATTTACAATTGTCTTTTTTGCTTGTCCCATTTTCCCTGCATTAGGTGAACAACTTTGTGGTGTTTGAGGGTTTTTTCAGGAACAGATCAGGTAAGAGCTTATGCTTGAAATGATATGAAGTTGGAAAAATATGTCTAATTGTTATTTCTAATTATTAATTTGGCATACAAATGAAACAACAGATAACACTTGTAGATTTAAAGATTATATTTAGCCTCCCAGTCATTCAGTGACATGGGTTCTATTCCTGGTAACACAAGGAAATGTGGCAAATGTAAGTTGCTCTGGATGTGGTCATCTGGCAAATTCCAGAAATGTTTAGCCACAATGACAATGTGCAAACTGACAGATAGTTACAAGTTTCTCTTCTTACTCCAATGGGTAGCGTTACATAATATCCATAATATAAATACTTCAGATTTAGTTTATCTTGTTGATCTCCTAAAAATGGTAACCTCACAGCTACACATCTGAATTCAGCCGCAATTTGAGTCCCCAGTGATTATTATTTTTGGTAAATCTCTGAACTGGAGACATTAGAAAAATATGTTTCTAGAAAAAATCAGAGTGCTCTAAAACTTTAGTGTTTTTTCTTACTTACTTGGTTACCTTGGCATATTTATTATTTATTTATTTATTTATTTTTTACATATACTATATTACCAAAAGTTTGTTAGACACCTCAGTATCAGCTCCATATGTAGTTCCTTTCTAAAATGTTGCTACAAATTTAGGGACACCCACTTTGTCTAGAACGTCTTAGTATGTTGTAGCATTACGTTATTCCTAATAGACTCAAACACTGTTTCCAGTATGACGATACCCCTGTGCACAAAACCCCCTGAACTCCATAAAGGTGTGTTATGATTTGAGTGGAAAAAAACGTCAGTGTTTTGCACAAAACCAAGACTTTTACACCACTGAACACCTTTTAGATAAACCAGAGCTTTGACTGCACCACAAATCTCCTTATCCGACGTTAGTGTCTAATCTAACTAATACTATTGTAGCTAAACAAACACAAATTTAATAAACCAAGCTATAAATTGTGTGCAGCTTAATCTGGGAGTAAATCTGGTTTACAATCACAAACGTGTCCACAAACGTTTGGCACTATAGTAAATTATAGATTAATGTTTTATATTATTAGTAATAAAACCTCAATAAGATAATAATGATGATGATTATGATGAAGATAATTACTTTTGGCATGAAAAAATAATCCTTTTTACAATCCTTTTCTTTTTAACATTGTAATTGCTCGAGTCCACTCAAACAGGCAGGTTCATGATGCCGTATGTGCTCAATAGTTTAAGATTAAGCACCAGTCGGACCACTAACGCCTGCATCGTGCTAGTACAAAAACGGGTTCCCATTACGTAAAAGCAAAGTCATAAAACACACCCAGCTCGTTTTTCTGACATTTACAGGCCACTTGTGGGTGGCTGTACGTGGTTAAGCGGAGGCTGGGAATGGGAAGAGTGACTCAGGCATGTGGCATTAAGATTGAATTCCAGATTGGCAGAACCGTTGTACCTAAACAAGCCTGTACATGAGACAAGGTGTTGTTCTGGATGCATTACGCTGTAGCACAAAATAGCATAACAGGAAGTGCTGCAATTACAAACATAGTTTGCTATACGATAAACATATTACTCACTGAAAATCATTTAAATACAAGTGAATAATTAAATTCAACTGTTTTCCTTTACTACCATATTTGTACTCATGTGTACACAGTAAATGTTAAATAAACATAGCAAAAGGGGGAACTGTTCTTATGTCATGGTGGCTCCCATTTTGTCTGGTCGAATTTCTAGGCGCTCCTTCCCCTGTGACGGATCAGGGGATGTACGGCTTTTTGTAAGAACGCTTACTTCTTATACTCTCCCCCCCCTCCCCCTTCTACCCTTGCACCCAGCCAGCAGCCTTGCCCCTGTTTTCTCATCGCAAAAACTTTTTTTCCCCCAACCTGCCGTGTCTCGGCTGCAAAAGCTGTCGCACTCCTCCCATGCTTGTGTGCATTTAAAAGGGTTTTTTTTTTTTATTAGCACATTATTGTATCGCAAAGAGTCAGATTGCAAGTGCAAGCTTTCTGGCTTTGCATGCTGTTTTCTCCACCTTTTAGAAACAGCATCTATACCTCTGCTTGTGCTGATGCCTACAGTCTGTAACTATATTACCCCCATCTCGCTAAAATATCAATAACAAAAACGCTTATTGAATATGTTCACGCTGTAGCTAAATGATGGCCTGTGTTTATGCACAGCATGAACCCTAGACAGAAATACACACACACACCCACACACCCACACACACCCACACAAACATATATACTATATATATATATATATATATATATATATATATATATATTGTCCTATCTATATATATACTAGGGCTGCACGATATTGGAAACAAATTGACATTGCTGTTCTACGTTCTCTTTGTCAAACTTCAGTCTGGCCTCTGTGTTTTTCTTAGCGAGCAAAAGGTTTCCTCCTTCCACAATTCGCATAAAAGTTAAACATGTGTAGTCTCTTTCTGATTCTACAATGCACTTTCACATCAACAGTATCAAGAGTCTGCTGTAAGTCCAGTGATGACACTTTAGGGTTTTTTCGTGACTTCTCTCAGAATCTTGGGTTCTGCTCTCAGGGTAAACCCTAGTGTTCACTATCACTTTACCAGTCAAGAGCACACCAAACCAAATGTCTGAGGTTTAAATAGGGCCTCCTTCACAAAGCTAAGTAACAATGTTCTAATCATGTGTACCTGATGTGATACACCTGTGTGTGCCATTTTAAGTGGACTATTGCGGATTCACACATTGCGATATCGATGCTGAAACAATATATTGTGCAGCCATTTTATATATATATAGTAATTATTAATGATGGGTTTTGTCTAGCTTTTTGTTTTGTGGATAAAGCCACAGCTGTTACTAAGCAGAATTGTTTTTTTTTTTCAGTGGCCCAGTTGAGAAAAGCACCACCAAAAAAACTAGAGGGAGAGATCAAACCCTATTCACTAATGGAGAGAGAGGGTGAGTACAATAATAATCATTTATCAGTGTTTAATATGTTTCTTTATTTCGCTCAGGTTTGTTTATTTTAATTAGCTGTTTAGCTGTCTTAACTCTAGCTGTCTACGTTTGTAGAAAAATCCTTATTTCACACACATATAGTGTGGACAGGAAACAGAAAGAGTGAAGAGGAGATTAGGAGAAGTGGCACAAGATCTTTAATAAAAATTTGTACGTAAGATAATAAATTACTTGATCAAATGAAAATAGTGTTTAGTTTGGTATTATTACCAGATTGATTCGGCTTGGGTTGTTTGTAACATCCAGTTTAACCGGATTGAATATTGCGCAGAAACACAATGTAAATACTATCATAACTGAATTATTAATAAAATCCACAATAATTTAATGAATTTAAATCATTGTTATTTAAAAAAAAATACCATTTAATATTTTAAATAGGTTTTCCTATGACGTCAAATAAGATTTATTGGATTTACGAGATGAATTGTGTGAAACCTTACAGCTATAAAATAAACTAAATTAAACTAAAAATAATAAAATAAGATTTATAAGACATTCTTGTGAGACAAAACATTAATATCTTAACTTTTTTTTTTTGTGAGAACAAAGGATATGATGGATCAGTTGGACTTCCAATTGGGAGATCTTGGCTTTGATTTCCAGCACTACCAAGCTGTCACTGTTGGGCCCTTGAACAAGGCCCTTAATCGTTAACAGCTCAATTGGATAGTTAAGTCACTTTGATTAAGGGCATCTGCCAAATGCCAAAAATGTGAATGTTAACATTATAACACATTTCTGACATTTGGTAGATCTCCTTATCACAACTGAGTAGTTGTGGGTTAAGTGCCCTTCCTAGGGGCCCAGCAGTGGCAGCTTGGTGGTGTGGGAGTTGAACTCATGCTCTTCTGATCAGCTGTCCAACACCTTAACCACTTCCTGCTCACCAGTAACTATAACTCTAGTGTTTCTCGTTAAATTTGTACACACTGCAACCGACTAGCGTGCTGACAAATCCATAATGACCCGTTATCTTCTTCTGAACCACTGAGTTATCTGCATGTATCCGTGTTGAACACTGCTTTTATGTTGTCATCCCAGACCTAATTACAGAACAGCTTTCTCACTGCAAGAGCTGTACCAAAATTTCCTTGCTGCAGTGGGGGTGCAGACTTTTGCACTCAACTATACTATGTTAGGCACAGCTGTATACAGAAACAAACTGAATATTCCTGGGTGCAGGTGTGAAAAGAGGGCGGTGGTGGCTAAAATATTTTGAAATTGGTGGGGCCCCGATTTCAATGTTTGTTTAAGGAGAAATAATGTTATTAATTATTTTTTAGCCCTAGACTCGTTGTCCTTGTCCTCATTTTTTAGGCTAATGAAAAAATGTCCTCATTTTTATGGCTAATAATTATAGTCAGTTGGGACGCATCACAGTGCAGAACTAAAAGGATGTGTTTTAAGTCTGGATTTAAAGATGGCTACTGATTTAACACATCTGATCTCTTTTGGTAGCTGGTTCCAACTGCATAATAGCTCAAAGCAGATTCTCCTTGTTTAGAGGAGATGTTGGTAGGTTTAACTGACTTGATCTGTAATGATCTGAGTGATCTGATTGGTTTATATTCATTGAGAGTATCTGAAATGTATTCAGGTCCTATAGGCGATTGAGTGGTTTATAAACAAGTAACAGTACTTTAAAATCAATCCTAAATGTAACTGGAAGTCAGTGTAAGAACCTGAGGACTGTAGTGATGTGATAAGACTTTCTGGTTTTAGTCAATATCCTGGTGTCAGTGTTCTGTATAAGCTTCAGCTGTCTAATGTTGTTTTGGGACGTCCAGTCAGGACTGCATTACAATAGTCCAATCTACTGGTAATTAAAGCATAAAGAAAATTCTCCAGTTCCTGACTGTAAACAAAACCCCAAATTCTGGGCATCGAACATAAAATAGAACATATTTTCCACTTATATTCTGCAATGTGATGTACCTTTTTAAGTGTTTTTCTACAAATTGTTATTAGCTGTGTCGATTTAAAACCCAATAATTCACCACCAGACACGTAAACTCAAGATGAAGATTTACCACTGCTGGACCCCTAAACAATGGCCATAATCCCCTCTGCTTCTTCCTCTTAATGTTCTAAGGCTAGTTGAAAAAAAACCACTATTTATAGCTATAACTATTAAATTGATCTGCTCTCTTTTACTCCCAAAGCTGTGAGAGAGGAGCAGAAGGCCCTCCCGTGGCCGTTCACCCGCTCCACAGCCGTTCCTCAATCTCCTCTTCTGGCGGCATCCTCCCCGTTCTCTCGCTCCCTGAGCGTGGGCTCATCCCCCAACCACACTCCTCATCCTCAACCTCAACCCCACATCCCTCCACACCTGGCCGACAACTGCAGGACAAAACGCACCAGGTAGGTGCCGCTCCTGTTTACCTTTCACCTTCATCTTTGATCACTTTTTTCTAATTCAGTTTTGAGTTTATAAAATTATATTTCTCGGATTTAAAAGAAATAAATAAATGAATTTTACAGCAGGAAAGTTTGAGTCTAAATCTAGGCTCGCAGTGTGCGATGTTTAATAGTTATTTCCGATTGTTGTTTGTCAGACTGTACGAACATAATTCCAGTGTTATACTGTAGGATCTTAATTTCCATAATGTCAATGTACAACAGTCAAGACATGTCCAAAATGGACGTACACAAGAAGACATATCATTGATCAGTGATATGTTCGGTAACCTGTGTTCTCTTGCTGAATAGTAGCTAGAAGCAAACAAACAGCAGCTACGACACGTCATAAAAACACTCATTTTTTTCTCCATAACGCTCTCTTCTTGCTGTTTTGTCCACCGGACTCGTCTCCACATTTTCCCCAAGTGGTTCAAATTCATGTTAATTTGCGTCTTCAGTTTCAGCGCTCTTATCAGATCTCAGTTTGACGGTCGTCATAGACAAAATCACTCTGCAGGAATGAGTCTGAAAAACTTCGGACACTGCCAGAATTTCATCAGGGGAAAAAATGATTGTAGCAGCCATTAATCGGTGGACATGTCAAACTAGCGAACAAACACAACCAATTTTTTCAATTTTTTACTAAATCTTACCTTACTCAAGCGTACTATAGTATTAACTCTGAGGGCGCTTTAATAAATGAACGGGCTTCACGTACAAACTTTAGTCTATCGCGAGACTCGACATCTCATTATACGCAACATGATGGACACTAATTATTAAAACTACATTTACATCATTAACATTTAATAGTAACGGAGTCACGCCGTCAAATATAGAGAAGTAAAAGTAAATTACGGGGTTTAAAAATGAACTCGAGTAAAATGAAAATGAATCCCACTTTTAAAAGGACTAATCTACTTAATTAAATATAATGTGTTATCACTCAGGTCTCCTGGTAAACTGGATCATAAAGTATTTAGTTCGTTATAGTATTTACACTCGGGTAATGTTTACGTCATACTATAGAAAGTACTGTAGTGAACTGATTAATAATATTGTATAGAGTTGTTCTATAGGGAACAGAGTCGTTAATGGGGATCAGTGTGTTTCAGTGTGAAAGACCAGATTCCCGTTTCCAATGGACAGCAATGTCAGATCATTGATTCAGCAGAAATTGTGTTGCATTGAAACACTTTGATTTGTGCTGTGAAAGTTTTCACACATACAGTATAATATAACTGTAGAAATTTTTCTATAGTAATGAATGTAGTTATTGGTCTATTTTACTAAAGTAAAGTTACTTTAACAAGTGTAGTAGGATTACAACAACAAATCATCACATCATTACATTTCACTACGGTAAGATTCAGAAGCACGACAGTATTTACCACAGCACATTTAACTACATGTTCTATAGTGAAGTTACTCTACAATACTATACTGTTTTTATATGGCTTAAGAAGGCAAAGTTCCTGCTTCTAAAGTTTACAGTCATGTTGACTCATCCTTTATTTAAAGGTCACCTAACAAACTTGTGCTAAGCTGTTACCATGTTAGCTTCGCCCATAAGATAGCGTGTGCTGCAATAAAACCAGTGTTGAAACAGTCTGTGACTGAGTCAGGAATTTCCTCTCATTAGCGTTTCGTTGCTCACAGCACGTCGCGGCTCTTCCAGCAAACAATTTACTACTTTCTAAGCAGCTTCTTTTCTCTCTTTTTCTCTTCCACTTTGGTCTCTGCTTTGACATTCTCATTTTGTGCATGATTTCCTCCTCCGTCCTCCCTCCCTTGTCCTGTGCCTGTTGAACACAACCTGATCCTTTCTTCTCCAATGTAATCAATTTCCATCTTACACAACGCTGCATTCTTTTTTGGCTCTTATCAAAACAGTTCTCTAAATAGATCTCAGCTCGGCTTCCGTTGACCTTTAAACTTTTCATGCTGAACTTTTACGAGCATGAAGATGGCCATGTTTGATTCTTTTTAATAATTATTTTTTGGTTTGGTTGTGTTATTTGGTTGGTTTAATGACAGGAAAAAAAAATTGCTAAAATTGTTCTTTTAGGGATGTGAAAATTGTGTTGTTTTTTTTTTTTTTTCATAATTTGTGAACAAATAACCAAGGAAGTAACTCTGAACTTAGAGTAGATATGTTTTTTGGGAATTTTCCTGCATTTGCTTCATCGAGAAGCAAACCTGTTAGTCGTAACGGGGGTGTGAAATCCTTGACGCTGAGGTTTATGTTTGGTGGATTTGTCCTGATAGTATGGCTACTTCTCCTTTTTCTCCTAGCCTTTTGATCTCCAATAAAAACAACTCAAAGAAATCATCCGGGTTTTTTTAATGATTATTTGTTCTGAAGTGAATCATTAGTCAGTTCACAGTGAAATAATGAAGAAAACATGACGTAAGAGGTTAAAAGTTAAGTTGAACATCCCACAGCCCCATACATTTCTTATGATTTTTGGTCACCTAAGAAGTTTCTAATTATGTTCCTTTCATTTTTATTTTTTCCCCCCTCATGTCCTGTCATTTATTTTTCTTCACCTCCTCCTCCACATTTCCTCCTTTCCCCCTCATCACATTTAGCTCTCAGGTTTTGGTTACCGGAAACAACCTCTACAGTCGGCATGTGAACGGCAGATGCATCGGGCTCCTAACGGCGCAACAGTTAAAGCTGCCAGGTAACACACATTTTAAAACACAAGAACCCATGCTGTGTAGCGTTCATGTATGGGTTTTTAATAAAAGCCCAATCCCAATTCTATTTTATACCCCTACGCCTTCCCTATGGTCCTTAAAGCAGGATGACAAAGGGGTAGGGATTAAAATATTACCCTAAGAAATAGGGCACCACTGCTACACCTGTACACATTATCTGACAGGCGGTAAAAAGCTAATTTCTTGCCGCTAGACTTTTATCTCTAAAAGGATATTTTATCAAGTTATCAGGTTACGATATCAGGCATAAAAATATATTGTTAAACTCTAGTGCGGCAGCGCAATGTTAGCAATTTTTATTTCGGAAACGTTTCTTTAAAGAACAACGGTAAAATATGAACACACAGCATTAAATGTAATAAAACAAATGATTGGAAAGGGGTATCTGGACCCTTCTCCTACCCCTTTAACCGAAAAGAGAATTGAGAAACACCTACCCCTTTCACATGAACGTACAAAACTGAGGGGTGTGTGGTCCACAAGGCACTTTATTTCCTAGTTCGTATACATGTTAGCAGATTTGTGTGTGTGTGTGTGTGTATGCACCCTTAGAGTTAAAGCCAGTGCTTGGAAGGGAAGTGTGTGATACGAGGGCACAGGCTGATGTACTTGGACTCCAAAACACAGAAGAAAGGTTGGTGTGAGAGTTTCAGCCTTTCGATTTAGATTCCTGCAACCCGCCTCGAATCGTCTACAGACACTTCTCAGGTTTGTTTCTTCCTGCTCTCTTTGTAGAACACATCTCCAGGGCTCATCTGTCATCCTGCCACCGGTCCCGGACATTCTCAGACAGCAGGCTTCCAACCAGACGGCTTTAAATGACGTGAGTGTGAAGAACAAAGGACGAGCGACTGAGATGGAAAGAGGCGGCTGGTCTTCCTGGACCGTCGGTGAAAAGCGATTCACGGCCCAGTGGATCAGACAGAAACATGAGTTACGCAGCACACGACCGTGGTGATGTCAGCAAGGGAAGAAAAACTAGTTAGAAATTCGAGAGGAAATTGGAAATCAGGGACACCAGGAAAAGAAATCAAAACACAACAGGGATAAGAAACGCACGAGATGATGAGCTTCCTGCGTAAAGCTGAAACGGGACGTTTTGACGAAAAATAAAGCCATAAGTCTTTGTGGACATCCATTAAATAAATGCCTCGATTTTGTTTAGCAGTATTATGTACAAATCAGGGAGTTTTTTTTTTAATTTTTTATGTTGAAAATAAACTAAAAGCAATTGAATCAACCGGAGCAACTTTATTGATTTTTTTTCCACTGTTAACTGAATTTACAGGATTATGTCAAATTCTTTTCACTGAAACATCCTAAAAACCACGCAAATAATTCTACTGTCAAGATGAATTAGGTGTTAGGCTGCTAATTAGAAGATCAGGGTTTGATTCCCAGCACCACCAAGCATGCTGGTGCAGGGGCCCCTGGATAAGGCCCTTAATCCCTAATTTCTCAGGAGATAAATGTAAGTTGCTCTGGATGCAGACGACTGCTAAATGCTGCAAATGGAAATGTTTAGTGCATTATAGTACAAAGGATGCCCTTTTTACGCAGTAAATATACTAACGTTTTTTTTTTTTTATACAAATAAGAAAATCTCGCTCATCGCTGTTCTTTTGCTTGCTCAAGTTTTCTTTTGACACAAACAGACGTTAAAAAAAAACAAAAAACAAAGACAACAATCATGCTACGATTTCTATTTAGCAATCAGATTCTAGACTTGATTTATTGCTCGACATCTCGAAATGACAGAGGCGTAAACAACAGCGAGGAGTTTTCTCACACCAGCCCGGCGCTTTGGGTGACTTCATGGCCGCTACTGGTCTTCTGCCAAACGTGCTTGTTGGATCAGGTAGGAAGGAATTCCCGAAAAAATGTTACAATATTTCTGTTGTTCCAGCACTTTGAGAGGAGGCGGCTCTCGCCTGACCAGTTGCCGCTTTCTGTAAGCACGGCTCTGCTCCTGCTCACTGAAGCATGATGGGAGTTATCGTCTTAGTTAATGATTATAAGCAAGTACGCATTTAAGCTAGCCTAGGACTTTTAGCTGTAACGCTCGGCAGTGTAAAAAAAAATAAATCTGTGGGTTTTTTTTTTTATTTTCGTTCCACTCATTTATACGGCTATACTATTTCCAACAATATATTATATTAAGTAGTAAAAAGTTTTTCTTAACTGATCATTATTATTTCTTGATTTGTGTGTGCACGAGTCTATTAAATGCCCTGGATGTCCCCTGGACGCCATGTCTTCTTAGTGAGCGTCTTGTAGGAGCGAGAGGTAGATGTTGGACTGCAGGAAGCGAGGGTAACAGTCCAGTTCCAGCAGGGCACGGATACGTTTCTGGGCGTGACACAGGGAGTTGTGAGACGGAGCTTTGAGCAGCTGAAGCGTCAAATCTCGAGTCTTACTGTCCAGATTTACCTGGAAGAGATGACGAGGAGGTTAGGAAAACAGAGCTGTGTTAGTGTTATATATACACAGAGGCTGTGGGTACTGCTTTAAATAGTAACACACGCAAACACATCCACATAATATTGGTCAAAGGTAAACTAGACGCCTCAGTGAAAAGTCTTTAAGGCTTGAAATGTTTGTCTATCACTTTCAACACCTCGTTTTTTTTTTTTTTTTAGAAATGAAATCAAAGAGAAAATTTATCCTTATGATTATTCTTTTATCATGCAGAGATTGCAGCCATGCGTGGTTGACATCGCTTTTCATCCTATGCCAATCAAAGTGACACTAGCCAATCCCGACTGATTTCAGTTACTCCGTCTTGTGGTGCACCCTAAGCAATAGCTTCAGAAGATGGTTTTGGCCATTTTTACAGGTCTCACAGGGGAAGTGTAGGTCTGCACGATATATCGTTTCAGCATTGACATCGCAATGTGTGAATCTACATTAGTCACACGGCAGGATGTAAAAATGGAAGGTCGGGGGGGGGGGGGGCGTTAGCACAGTGGTTAGATTGTTGGACTGCTAATTTAAAGATCAGGGTTTGATTTCCATCACCACTAAGTTGCCACTGCTGACCCCCTGAGTAAGGCCCTTAACCCCCAATTGCTCAGTTTCATAAAAAGAGATAAATGTAATAAGAGTGTCTACAAAATGCCGTAAATAAAAAGGATGTGTATGTCAAGTAAGGATTATAGTTGACTGCACCGCAGTTTAGAACGCACTTGATTTGTGGACTTGAAAGATCATGTTAGCATGGCTACTTTTGGACCCTTGTATCATGGCTGGCCCAACTATGAGCGTGTGCCTTTACTCTATCCCTTGGGTGAAAACTGTCAGCTCAACAAAACACTCTCCAGTAGTAAGCAACACACTCTGTGACTCTGTGAAAAAAACATGGGTTCAATTTCCACCATCACCTCTTCTGGGCCCCTGAGCATGGCCCTTAATCCTCAACTGCTGCTCTGTTCAAATGAGTATAAATGTAAGTCGCTGTGGATAAGGGCGTCTGCCAAAAGCCCGAAATGTAAATGCTGAAGAAGGTCTGGGGGTCCAAACATTCCCCAAACTCTTCCATTCATGGAACAAACCAAATGTGCTTAGAAGAAACAGCTGAAATCCTGAGACAAATATAACAGTGTGTCTACAGGTATCATCAGTTACTACTAATCCTTTTTTCCAGGACGAATATTTGCCCCTCTTGAGTAAACCTTTAAGTGTGTTTATGCTTAGCCCGCAGTGTGTAGCTAACACACGTCGCCTTTCCCATGTGAGTAACCCCGTGTTATCTGTCGTGCAGGAGGAACAGACACAATGTTTGTCCAACAGACGCCACTGTGAGGACAAAAAACAACAGCCTTTTTACAGATAATCTTCTTAACGTAAAATAATAATATTAAATGCAAGTCAACGTAAAGCTGACCCAACGAAGGATAAAATAAAAATACTAAAATCACTAGAAAAAGCTAATGCTAATATTTAAAAAGAATTTTAGACAAATTTTATACATTTACAGTATCTGGCAGACGTCCTTATACAGAGCGACTTACGTTGATCTCTTTTATACAACTGAGCAATTGGGGGTTAAGGGCCTTGCTCAGGGGCCCAGCAGTGATAGCTTGGTGGAGCTGGGATATCGAACCCACAATCTTTGGGCTGATAGTCCAACACCTTAACCATGAGCCACCACTTCCCTCTAGATAGAAATACAATACAATATAATACATAAAATAGATAAAAATATAATACAATTCATATAATTAGTAAAGTGAATTAAAAAAAATGAACAAGCATAATGATAGAATTCGAATAAATAAATCGTCGAAATGGAATGTATGTATATATGTATAAAATGTATTAAATAAGTGTTTCTAATTGGTTAGAATAGTCGAATTTAATTTCTATAACACCAGGCATTTTCGGAAGGAGTCTTTCGTTTCGGTGTTTTTATTACTGGGGTAATAATTTTCCTTTTTACCCTGTTTGTTTTCTTAGACAGTACACACAACTGCATTTCACTCCTTAAGTCCAGCTTCTACACTGTGCGATTTTGGCTTTGGTGGTCTGAGGATCTTTAAATCGCCAGATGTTTAAAACTGTTAAGATAATTTTTCCTTTCCTTTACAGTGTCAGAAGGGCCTACGAGACTGAGAACCGATTAAAGTGCCGAACCTGATGATGCAATAAGCAGGGCAAATCACCTCGAAGTTCAGTTAAGTTATGTTATAAACACAATTACCGCTACATATTATTTAGTTAGCTGTTAGCTAGCGTTGAGCGAAAGAACACGGGTTTCTAAACGTGTCACGGATTGATGATGTAAAACTTCAAGCGACTCTTCATGTGTGTGCGTCCATTTTGACTGTCGTACAGCCTGAACATCATGACAACAGAGTTCCTACAGTGTGACATAGGGATCATATTCATACAGTCTGACTAGCAAAAAACATCGGACAGTGTAGACATAAATTTACTTTATAACACATTAACGCAAGTATTTTCAACTGTTTTTTTGTAGGTATAGAGTCACATTTTAACATCACAACCTCTAACTCAAACACTTGAACTAGCCACCATAGCAGTAGTTGTGATTTTCGACCATATTGGGTGTTTCAGATATCATAGCACATCTCATAACTGATTATGGTGGTGCAAACCGACCTCACGGGGTGCGCCGGGCTGAATGTAGGTGGCAGTGATCTCCTTGGCGCGTCGGGCTAAGCTGAAGGGGTTGGAGGATTGCCTATACTGCTCACAGGCCAAGAAGAACTGCAGGTTCTCCTCGCTGAACTCTGAGCGCAGGAATGCGCCAAACACGGATACGGCCACTGAAAGAGAATGAGCAGGAGGACAGAAGAAGGGGTTAATGGATGTCTGTTATCACTAAACAGTCTCAGAGGACTGAGAGGAGGTGCTAATGGAGAGGGTGGGGGTGGGGGAAGCAGAGAGGAGACACAGATGGGATGTTCTCACCAGTGTACACACAAATGGACATGTACACCAGGTTTAAAAAAACAAAAAAAAACAGCTGACATTTTAATGTTTTTTTTTTCCAATTGCAACCGACGCAGTTCGATTGCTACATCATCTCAGGGAAAAGCTGGGTGGAGAAAGGAAGAGGTGGAGGATATTACCAATGCAGATGTTACACAACATACTGTAGTGTAAATGTTTACCATATACCAACTGGAGCCTGCCACAACACATAAAATTAGTGTGTATGTAAATACCACAGACACACACACACACACACACACACACCACACACACACACACACAGACACACACACACACACACACACACACACACTATTAACTGGGATCGTTTCATCTAATTATTTACCCTGTAAAAATACAGGGTGTCCCAAAAGTCTCCGCACATAGAGGAAATGAACACTTCCACCAGTTTGTTATTTCTCTTTTTACCCCCCCCCCCTCTCATAATGAATTTCTAATAACACATCTGGTGTTAAACATGTAATTGAGACCTTGCGGCAATTTTTTGATCCAGCTGTAAGAATAAGTTTCAAAATCACCCTTTAAAGACATCTGAAATGATTTTTTGTGAAACATTTTACAAACAAAGTGTTATTTTCCCCTGTGTATAGAGTCTTCTGGGACACCCTGTGGAAGGTCTATAAATAAAATCAGCTGAGACCAAATGGCTCCAGTAATGGAAAGCTTTGTGGCTCTAGTAAATAGACGAAACTTTACTGTACACTTTAATGTAACGTATATATCTGTACTGAGCAGAAACATCTATAGGTACACAGAGTTATAGAGCCATTTAAGATATACTGTCACATGACCAGCTTTCTTTAAAACACAGCAGCTACGTTATGTTCAGAGAATATGTATTTACACTGAAACCCTCTCAATTATCTGGCTCTTGTTCAGAGCAAGCCGGACGATTTGAGATAAATTTTTAAAATCCTAAAAGTTCCTATAATCCTATGTTACAATCTGGTGTCCTTGTTGGCCACATTTACCGACAAATGATTACCTATATGTTCGGATCAGTTTTTTTATGAAATTCTGACAGTTTCCTAAGATAAATTAGACTCTTTTCTGCAGTGTCCGTCAAACCGAGAGCCAATAGGAGTGCGGAACCTCTGAAAAAATGGGAAACGAGTCTGGTGGACAGAACAGCAGGACAAGAAACTTATTGATTTATATCATGAACAAAATAAATGCTACAGATTTTACAGTTTTTCTTTGCAGCTAGCTACCGTTTAGCAGGTGAACGTGTCACAGACCGATGACTTTGTGTGTGTTTTGACTGTCGTACAGCCTGACAGGCAACAATCACAAAAGACAAACTAACAAATCGCACTATGTGCACCTGGAATAGGCTCATCCATCACTTTATTCAAAACTCCTGTCTACCAGCATATTTATATAACACATTATCCAGTTAGCCAGTCATGTGACTTTATGGCAAGGCATAAATCATACAGATTTGGGACAAAAGGCTCTGTTAATATTGATGTTGAACATCAGCATGTGTGAGACATATTTAGGAAACATTATTTATTTGCACACAAATAAATCTATTGGGCTGAAGTTCTGTGTGCTGTTAATTTTCTGACTGGCTCCAGCTGGCAGAAAAGCTACAGTGAAATCAGATAAAACCCCCCGTCAACTATGCTTCAGTAAAGCGTACCAAGCTCATGTACTTGTAAAAACACCCTTATACCAAAGACCGATACCTCTAGCAGTAACTCAGGGGTGACCAATTTGGGTCCTGGAGCGCTGGTTATCCTGTAGAGTTTAGTGCCAACTTAGTGCTTAACACACCTGCCTGCAAGTTTCAAGATTACCTGATAAGAACTCGAATAGCTCGTTTAGGTAGATTTTATTAGAGTTGAAGATAAACTCTGCAGGACACCAGCCCTCCAGGACAGAGTTTGGTCACCCTGCAGTAACGTTAGCACTTGGCAACCAATCCTGCTGCAAACCCTTGCAAGACAAGAGAAAATGGCAAGAGACGTACAAATAATCCCACATCCCCAAAAAAGAAGAGGTAAAAAATGATATCGGTGCATCTGTACATATTGCACTACAGGTTGAATCTTGAGGTAAACGGTCTACAAAAGCCAAAAAAAAATAAAAACCCACATTAGGTGCCACTCCTGTCATTTAACACAAAAACAGGAAGCTACATGGGTACAACCTCACCCAAACTATACAGGTGTAAACTGAAACAAAAAAAAATGTTGCTTGCTTTCGTTAATCTGCTGTGAATCAATATCTTATCTGTCGAAACAATCCAGGCTGGTGGTGTGGTGGTAGAGGGAATGTTTTCTTTGCACGCATTAGCCAATGTAATACCAATCGAGCCTTCTGGAAATGTCACAGCCGAGTTTTCTGAATGTCAGTGGCTGACCTCGTGCACCTAATAATGGCTACCTTCCATAAACATGACAACGAGTACAGTGTACTTCAATAGCCGCTACAGAAAGCAGCTCTGAATCCACTAAAGCTGGATTGTGGAACTGGAATGTTGCACAAGCGACACTAACAATTGACAAACTTGCAGCAATTACATGCTTTTCATCAAAGAAATTTAGGTTTTTGCAGAATCTATGCCACAAATCCTTTTTTTTTCTCTTTTTTTTTTACTTTTAATCATTGCCAAATCTATTTTTTACTAAAACCCATGCAGGCTTTTATAGGCAGATGTTCTTGATTTGTATTAGTTCTAAACATAACCGGTCAGACAAGCAGAAAGAGTAATCCCTGATGTCATCAGCACATCACTGCAGACCACAAAAGCTCCACCACGACTCTGGAGGTTACATAGAGTACACACAGTGTTGGGCAAGCTACTTGGTAAATGTGGTAAGCTAAGCTAGCAGTTACTTCACGTTAAATTAACCTTTCTAACCTCAGTAGATAAACTGGTAGTTTTGCTTACATGCCCAACACTGTACACAGGCACTAGGCTTGCGATCTTTCTGGCGGCGTTAAAGGTCTTTAAAATTTTTCTCTTGTTATGTCAATCACACTTACACACACAACCTTTAAAACATTCATCCCCTTTTTTTTTTTTGCATCTGTAGCAAGAATTTTCCAACGAAGAGCCAACGTACAAGCGAGAGCCGACAATCACCGTTCCAATACCTCAGTCTGGTGTGTGTGTATGTCTGTGTCCATACTGGCAGTCTCTGTTCAGGCTCAGCTGGTTTATGGAAATTGGTGGCCTCCTGTTTTGATATGTGCCTCTAGTATCGGTAGCAAAATATCAAACTGATCCGCTGACAATTTCTAAGTAAAACTTAGAATCTCTGCTGATTTTAGGATAACCAATACGAAAAAAAAAAAATGCATACAAAAACCTTTAAACTGCAACACCGGTTAATCATTTGCCCCATTGCCACCTCGCCGCTATCGTTTTGACACAGCCTGCTGAGCGACATCACAGATCAGCAGCAGCAGTCAAATTTTATTTATCTAAGGAAATATTTATTGAGTTCTGGGAAAGTAAAAGTCAATCGTGTACGGGCAATTATAATCTAATTAAAAAAAAAAAAAGGAGGGAAACTCCAACCAACACTCTCCTACGTCCTACGTTATTGTCAGATGCCAATTAAAAACATTTCTCACCGACACAACCCTAACAAGGACTTTTTTAATTAGCTCTGTAGCTACTAGATTGTTTTACCTCTGCTGTTAAGAATGGCGTCAAGCGACTCCGCCCATTTCTCCAGCTCCGCCCGACTGAGCCGGGTCTTGGCGTGACCGACCTGACTCCACTGCTTCGTGAAGAGGGATCGCCGCTCTTTAGCACTAAGCATGAAGAAGAAAATCATTAAGAAGGAATCATATGAGTTAGAATGACATGATTTTGATCGTGGATTCTGGATTAACATTTTTAATCAACCAATCATAACCATCTGATGTCATCAGCGTGTGGCGATCAAACCCGCTGCAATCCATTTTTAGATCTTTCCCTTCTTGTATTTATTAAATTACAAAAAAAACCCCCATGAAATACTTAAATATGTTATACATTACATGCTGTACTGAACAATTACCGTACATACAACATATATGTGCAGTTTAGTTAATGTGTGAACATTTCCACCGCCTTCATGACCAAAAATAGATGCGTGTGTGTGTGTGTGTGTGCGCAGTAAAATGTCTTAAGGTGTGTGTGCATGAGTAAAAAGAAATTCATAGGTTTTTTTTTTATAATTATGGTTATAATAATACAGCTTGTGATTGTTGAATTTTAAAAGGTTTTGCTTTAATTAAATAATAGTAAACTCTGTTTTATAGTAAGAATGTTTCTACGGGTTCACCGTTTCAGAACATTTTACATTTAATTGTTCATTAGTGATTGTTTATGATTCACTGTCTAAATTCATTAATGTTTATTTCGGATCATTAGAATCAATATAGTCTAAATTCACACATGTTGTTTCCTGGACTATTATAAATTATTTTAATAGAGTTTGTCTATGTTAATCCAGGAATCATTATTATCAGCAAATTGTTCCAGAATCAATAAATTTCCAGTCTTAGCCAACCGGATAATTTCCAGCATTTACCCAGTTTGGTCGGCACACACTGATGACATCAGATGGTTATGATTGGTTGATTTAAATGTTGACTCGGGATTAGCAAAGGATCTTAATCCAGGATCACATTCTACTTGGCAATATCCCATCCATCCACCATATATATATATATATATATATATATATATATATATCTATATATCTATATCTATATATCTATCTATCTATATCTATATCTATATATAGATCTATATCTATATATATCTATATATAGATATATTATATAGATCTATATATATATCTCTATATAGATATAGATATAGATATAGATGGATATATATATTTTGCCCTATTTATATTTGCCATATATATAAGGGGCAAAAAGGGTGGGAGAAAAGAGGCATAAGGACAAACAGAGAGGTTACAGTGCAAACCAGAATAAGACAAACAATACTTAATTTAAAAAAAACCTCGTCAACACGTTTCTGTGAGTTGGGATCTCCAAACGGATCCTACCTGTTTTCCTGCTCTCTGGGCTCTGATACAGTGAGATTGGGATGAGAAGTGTGGGGACTCTGAGGATAAAGAAAGAAAGGAGGAAGTGATTATTTAAGCAAAAGCAATTTAGGTCAGATTTCTTTAGTTCGCTTTTTTTTCTCCCCACAGGGGACGAGATTCAAGTAGCGATTACACAACACTTTGTCTTCATTAACGTCATAGATTAAGTAGGACATGAGAACAGGAAAAGCACTAACGTGTATTCAACAGATTTGAAGGCTCGTCTGAACGGCCTTTGGGTTGTTTACTCTACGCTTGATTTGGATCTTCACTAAACCCGATCTTTAGGCTGGGGGTTATTAAGCAGCTTCTGCTATCAGTGCTGTGTCAACAAAATAAATGAAGTGACGGCACATACGAGCGCACTTAGACACAGCTTTGGATCAGGGGAAAAAAAAAAAAAAAAAAAAAAAAAAAAAAAAAAAAAAAACCATCAAAAAATGTCTGAGCCAACAATTCTTAGAAAAAAAAAAAATGGCTGATTTTAGTGCAATCCGACTCAAACACCTGAGCTAAATTTATTACGTTTATACTCGTTTCAGTCTGTTTCAAATTACTATCCAGGCAGTGCCTTAATACCTCACAGGACATAATTCAACTGCTCAAAATCAGGCTCAGTTTTCGGTCAGTAAATCATTTTCTCAGCTAATAAACTGCTAAAATTACAAAAATGTCATACTGTATTGCTGTATTACATGTATTTATACTGATTATTCTTTTAACACACCTGGAAATGGTAATAATTCATAACACCACTAAAGCAGGTCACCTAGGATACGTAGTGGTTGCGCAGTTGGTTTAGATGTTGGACTGATTCGATTCCCAGCACCACCAAGTTACCACCGCTGGGCCCCTGAGCCTTTAACCCCCTTAACCCCAATTGCTTAGTTGTATTAAAAAGAGGTAAATGTAAGCTGCTTTGGATGAGGGTGTTTGCCAAATGCCATAAATGTAAAAGAAAATAAATTTTGATGTTTTTTTTATGGATTCTGTCTCAAGAAAGGTTTTTTCACTGTCAATTTTGTCTTGTTCCATAAAAATCTCTCCTGGTAATTAAACTAAAACACATGCCCTAACCTGCGTGACGATAGTAAACACCTCCTATAGGCAGACTGAGAAATGTCTTCTCTCTTACCGGCCCAAACAGACTCTTTAGATGTAATTTAGCAGACGACAGCTTGGCCCGGACGTGGTGCCGATTTTGGTGGGTCCCTGAGCCCGAGTGAAAGCAGAAAGGATTAAGCGTAGACATCGACGATGGAGACGGGGTGGAGGACGATGATGGTGACGGCCCGTCGTCTTTGTCTACACTCTCACCGCTGCTGATAGAATGCGGCGCCAGCTGACTGTCACTGTACGCTTTGAAGCTTTCGTTGAGATTGGTGACCTTAAGCAAGCCAGGTGCTATGTCTAGATCTGTAAGATCCTCCACACTAAAGCTCAGCTCCTTGGGTAGATCCTTGGCTGATCTGCTCAGGGAGTCCTGCAAAGTGGCCGGCGTGGCAGGTAGAGAGGCCGCCCCGTGATCCGCTTGGTTCCCCTGCCGCGGAGGGGTATTACAGATGCCGGGGCCGTGTACTTCATTAGGGTGGTCGTCCTTGTGAGACACAGTCTTCCAAGGAAAAATGTCCAGGCCCAAGAGGGATCCTTCGGAACTGAAGCGACGCATGACTACTTGATCTGGGTGGAGATTAAAAAAGGATTTTAAGAAAATGCCAAAGCGATGGAAAAATTAGAACGAGGTGGAAGCTTTTCTGACCGAAATTGGGGGAAGTGGTAGCGCAGTGGTTAAGGTGTTGGACTGCTAATTGGAAGACAGGGATTTGTTTTCCTGCTACCACTGCTGGGACCCTGAGCAAGAACCTTAACCCCTAATTGCTCAGTTGTTTAAAAGAGATCAATTTAAGTCGCTCTGGATAAGGATACCAAATCCTGTAAATGTAAATCTAGGGATACCTGGAAGATCAGGGTTTAAATCACCACCAAGCACCACCAAGCTGCCACCACTGGATCAGTTAAAAGAAATAAAAATGTAAGTCAATCTGGATAAGAGCGTCTGTCAGATGCCGTAAATGTAAAATATAAATCTAGAATGTAAACTGGTTTCTGGTAGTCAATTTATAATCTAGGAATAATCCCAAAAAACAGGTTATTTTAAATATTAACCTGTTTTATTCCTCTTTTTTTGAAAGATCTAAGTTTTTTACAGTGTAATTGAACTTCTCAGTCACGGTTTATTAAGTGTATGAGGGGAAAAATAAACTTTACACACTTGATAAGTGACAGCTGGCATTTACAAGCACGAGTGTTTACATTGTTTTAATGATGAACTAGAATGTAGCTGCTTTTATTCCACAACACAGACATTTTATTCCAATTAATATTTTTAAGGAAGTAAAAACGACAGAATTCCAAACATTCTTTCTGTTCCACGAAACAAAAACTTTAAACATTTATTCAATATATAATAAAGAAATTACCTTATAATGGCTCCAAACTTTTTCTCCGCATGGTAAACTTCCCTCTTTTGCGGATGAGTGCTTTTTGAGTACGCTGTACGACCTACACACCACACTGCACACTGACACACACACACACACACACACACTACACACACACACACACACACACACACACACACACTGCACACACACACACACTGCACACACACACACACACACACACACACAAACTTGCTCAACTTCCTCAGACAGACTTAAATTGGAATAATTTACAAAATATTTAATTATCACGCCTTTAGTTAAAAATAAATAACACTTTAACGTTTGAACAGGATGACCTGTAACAGCTAACCGGTAGCCGGTAACATGTAACGCTAACAAAAAGCGCTACACTTTTTCTTCTTTACTGTTTCTATTGAATATCAAACAGGAACGCCCCCTCCGGCCAAGCCACGCCCACCGCCCGGTCCAGTCCGAACCTGTCCGCGTTCCAGACTGACGTTACGTGTATTGTGTGTTTTTTTTCCCTCCTTTTTTTTATACAACAAAAGCAGACATTTTAGACATGTAAATAAAGTGTGTGTCCTCCTAAAATAAATCCTTTTTTATTAAAAAAAAAAAAATACAATTTAATCATTCACTTTCATTCGAGGCTGCATACTTCCACACCGTAAAACGGGTGGGTGTAATCATTTAGAATTATTACTTTATTTCATAGTGTTTGCATTTTGGTATATTTATCATTATTATTGTTATTATTTTTATTTATTTTTTATTCACAATTTTTAAAGCACAGACTGATTTTGATTTGATTGACGTTTTTACAACAACGTCACCGACACGCCCATTATTTTACATACATACCCATGTTTCACTGCTTCTCCTTTTTACTCTGCTTCTTCGTCTCATTTTTTTCACCCTAATCTTATTTACATACCTATCATACCTTTTCATTTAAAAACACACACACACACGCACACACACACACAGACACACGGATCACTGCAGACCAAGAACAATGATTAAAGTGCAAATAAGGCAGTAACTAAGTTAAAATAATATCAAGGGAATATTTTATAGTCTATAAAATAAATAAATAATAATAAAAGTAGCATTAACACTATTACTACTACTACTTATTATTATAATTTCCGTAAACTGTGATACCTACTGTTTATATCAGTGCAAATTAGGAGTGGATCTTTATTTATCTTTATTTACCCTACATTCGGCCAGAAGGGGGCGCTACAGACCATATGCTTTTTCTTTTTCTTTCTTTCTTTCTTTTCTCTTTCTCTCTTTCTCTTTCTTGTCTTTCTATTTTTCTTCTTGCTTTTTTTATTTCTTTCTTCTTTCTTTTTCTTTCTTTCTTTCTTTCTTTCTTTCTTTCTTTCTTTCTTTCTTTCTTTCTTTCTTTTTTTTTGACATATAAAAAAAAAAGAACAAATATGAGACTAACCGAGGTTAAAAATCTTTATTTTATTTTGTATTTTATTATTTATTTATTATCAGTACTGATCAGATAATTTTGGTTCACTTTTATTTTTATCAACACAAATAAAGGACATAAAATAGTGGCAATATAAATCTTTTGTACTCGTTAAGTCTTACCGTCATTTATTCAGTGTTTGCTATTTTAACTGCATTTCTATTGTACATGGAGAAAACCTGCAGGTACATATGGGAGAAAATGGCAAAATGATATCAATAGTGACATGCATGAATGTGTATCCCTCTTCCATATAATAAACTATATTCTTTACCCTAATAAAAACGGAACTGCTCTCCATCCTAGCTGATCCGTCTCTATGGCAGTATCTTGCAATCACCATGGACAATTTGCTGATCTCCTCTTCGACCACTGCTTGCAACCTTGGTACAATCATAGACAATCAATTCTCCCCTGTTTCTCACATGTTGCGTACTTGACACGATCCTGCCGGTTTATCCTCCACAGCATCAGGAGAATTCAGACATTCTAGTCCTTTCAGATCCACAAGTAACGCTTGACTGATCCCACCATCCTTTAAGATGCTATTCCTCTCTGTTCTGGCACCAGGATGGTGGAATAAACTTCCCATCAATGTCAGAACAGCCGAGTCACTGGCTGTCTTCAAGGGACGACTGAAAACCTACTAATTTCCCAAATATCTAGCACTTGACATTTAAAAAAAATATAAATATTTTATATTTGCTGCTTTTTTCAACAGTTTCTGTGGGTTGTTACACTTTCATTTGTGATCTAACGTATGAGTATCGAGCTGTTCGACGATGAGACTCAAAGCACTTTCGTACGTCGCTCTGGATAATCTAAGCTGCTAAAAATGATGTAAGAAATATGTCAGTGATTTTGTCCCCCAGTTCCAGCTGAATGATCTGTAAGTTTTCCTTGATTGGCGTTTTTTTTTTTTCAATGCCTTCAATCTGCATGCAAATGTGGAGAGCAGCTGACTTTATAACGAGCACAATCAGGTCTCCAGGAGGACTCCTGAAAATCCATTTAAAGCCTAACAAAAAAAGAAAAAAGAAATTGGGGAAACTGTTTAGACTTGAAAAAGAAAGCCAGAGGTTAGCATCTGGGTTATTGGTGCCGCATTTGCAGACGGAGACTATAATTAGGTAATTAAACTGCGGTGAGTCTGCCGTGCTAACATATGGATTTCATTTGCTACTCAAGCTCATACATAATTACATTGTTTTTCATAGCAATTTAATAAAAAGCAGCTGAGGGGCAGAGGGGCAGAGGTGGCTTAAGGTTAATTTGTGTATTTCGAGTTTGCACTATGCAAGCACACATTCACATCTATATATATATATATATAAAAAAAAATTCATAGCCAACTGGGTGCTTTTAAGTTGGAAATGCACACAGTTATGGATATGCTAGTCGTATCTAGTAAATTATACATAAAAAATATATCTGATGGGTTTTTTATGTAACATTATGTAAGCATCAGATCTAAAAAAAAAATGTTCTGTTGGTTTCCAACAAACCCTTCCAGCCCGCACACACATGCGCAAACACACACACACACACACACACACACACACACACACACGGGCACATCATGTAATGACGTAAAGTCTTGTTATAAAGTGGCACTGGAAAGTAAGCACTCCATAAGCACTTTCTGAAAGGCACTTCTGAAAAATGTCAAAACCAACAACAACAACAAAAGAGTAGGTTGTGTGTTTGTCGTTTTAAATGATGGTGCTAGTTATAACAATTATGACTTCTGTTCTGATAAATTGAATTGGGTACAGAAACAAAACAGATGCATTATAAGGACTGAAAGAGATTTTTAATCACACTTCAGCAGCTAAATTACATAAATCATTTCTGCCTCCATTTGGCACATGCCCTTATCCAGATCGACATAGATTTATCCAGTTTTTTAAATCCAACTGAGCAGTTGAGGGTTAAGGGCATTGTAGCAATGGCAAAATAATGGTGTGTCTCTATTATATTTAATGCGCTATATGTAAATAATTTGGTATGTCAAAACAAATGCGAAACTATATAAAGCAGGCTTTTCCATAAACTGCAGTGGTGGGCGGTGCGTTTGGTACCTGGGTCTTCAGTGGGGACTTAGTCGACTGATACACCTTTTAATACCACCATTATCATGTCGCAATTATAGAAAACATCAATACTATACAAAAACGCATTATAACATGGCGTGGCATTACAGAGAACCCGTTAACACAACTCCAAACCTCTACACTACAACCACAAATGTACCACGTACATCATCTGGAGCAGTTTAAAATCAATATGTATATTAATATTAATATAACATCACAAAAAAAAAACAAATTTTTTTTAATTGTGTTTTAAAAAATATATAATACATTTTAAGGCTGTAAGCCAGTGTTACTGGTCATAGGAGCTGGTTTAGAAGTGGTGAACAAACTCTTTTCCAGGCTGAGACAAGCTAATTAACTTCGGGGATATCCGACCTCTCCTTAAATGTTTAACTTTTCCGGAAAAATCTACCTTAAAAACAGATTTTTAAGAATGGTCCGAGACCAAGTCAATTTCTCCTCCCCCGTCAGCCATTGTGGGCGTGTTTTGCTAGTCTGTGCTAGGCTGTAAGAATTTACTCTGATCAACTAATCAGAGGACAGAAAAATGCTATTGTCATCGCGTGCCAGCTAGAGGGCCTCGGGAGGCGGATTTAAAAATCTGATTGGTTAAAGAAACAGTCTTTAATAATATTAACCAATTAGCAATCTGCCACTACTACTATAGTTTAAGTTACATGGGCATTCACTAACATGTACTGGAAGCAGTGTAGCAATAGAAATGCTACAAAATGAAGAGAATAAACTGTTAGAAATAAATTAATACAATTTAATGGAAGTGGGAATGTTGGAGCTGGAGTGATGATGCTTATACTGCACAAACTCAGTTAAAACTGAAAGAAATCTTCTATATGTAACTAATTTCAAATTGCAAAAGTCTTTTTTATTCTATAATGACAAAAAATGTTTTCGTGAAGCATTATTCGTTTATATATAATGTAAATCAGTGTTTTCTTAACTTCTAAAAGACATTTAGTAAAAGCTAGTAAATGTCAAAGCTACTGTGTCTAGCTAGCATAGCAAGTTTTATCGTGGCTATCAGGGTATTATGCTAATGCAACTGTCCTTTAACACAACATTGATGTAAAAGCCTGTCATATTAACATAATACAATTGTTATTTTATAGATTCATCAGCCGGATATTTATCCTTTTAAAAGCAAAATGCTCTCAGCAGTAGCCTACATTTTTTTCTCAGTTTTCAGTATGCCAGGGTTATTCGAAACCAGGAGAGGTTTGAATAAAGTGCTGGCGATGTGAGGAACCGGTTTTACCAGGCCTGCACTGATGGAGAGCCAATTATATTTGCCACAAGTAAGGGTCTGATATGGACTAATTTATTTCTCTCTCACATTCATACACCACCTCACACAGAGATACAGTTCAGTTTAGAGGAGTTCACAGAGAAATTTCAGTAAATTTTTAGTCTTCAGATTCTTAAAAAAATATTCATTATTTATTCATTCATCTTCTATACACACTTATTCCCTAACTTCCCTTATGGGGATCTGCTGGAGTCTATCCTATCCTTCTCTGAAAGGGCAAAGGGCAGAAGGGGTACATCAATTTGATTCCCTTTTCTGCTTTTACATACTTTTAGGGACTTTAGTGATACAAAATCTAGTAAATAATTAAGTTGAATGATTTGCCTTAAAGCAAGAAGGTCCTGGGTTTGATTTCCAGGCAGGGGCTTTTCTGTGTGGAGTTTGCATGTTCTCCCTGTGCTTGTGTGGGTTTACTCCGGGTACTTTGTTAGGTTGATTGGTAATTCTAAATTGCCCATAGGAGTGTGTGTGTGTGTGTGTGGCCCTGTGATGAACTGGCGACCTCTCCAGGATGTACCCCTCCTGCCCTTTTTTATTTTCAGAGGCTGGAATAGACTCCAGCAGATCCCTGTGACCCTGAATTAGGGAATAAACAGGTATAGAAGATGAATGAATGAATGAATGCATGAATGAATGATGATAATGTCTTAACGTTCCAAGAACATTGTTCTCTCAACATAACAAGAACGTGTCTTTTAAAGAACATTTATTTTATTTTTTTTTGGGGGGGGGGGGGGGGGGTTATATTCTGCACATTATATATGATTTGTAAATGGGACTAATTACCATAATGCATGAATCTTAAGTTATGGGAACGATCCCCGTTTATCTGATTGGTTTATTGGATAATCAATAAAAAGGTTAATGACCCTGGAAACCTGAGGGGAAAAAATTGCGAGTCAGGCACGTGCTGCAGGTGCGGAACCGATGGTTTATTATGAAGCTTTGAAGTCGGTGTCGGTGTTTGATGTCCATTTCCGCGCTCGTCTCCAAGCAACCAAACCCAAACGCAACTTCTTCCACTTTCTGTTGCAACTCCGTGTTTCGATACAGAGAGAAAAAAATGGACGAATTAATTAAAACCGAATCCAAACCCCTTTCGGCGGTGTCTTTATTCAGCTTTATACCGTCAAGACGAAATGAACCGAAAGAGAGACGATATTTTAACTCGTGTCCGGAGGTAGAAGACACCAAAAGTTACAGGCTAAAACGCTCAAAAGACATTTAACTATTATGTGTTTTTAAATATTTGACATTTAATTATTATTTTTTCCAAATGAAAGGAAACAGAAAGGCATTTGTATGACTCGGTATTTCGGCGAGCTGAAGGTTATGATATGAAGTTACACCGTGATGACCGAACCCATGCCAAGAGCCGCGGGTTGAACATCCATCTGGAGGTGAGTTCAGTTTCTCACACATTTAAACACATTATCTTACATTTATCTTCTATTTACACAACTACGCGATTGGAGCTTAAGGGCTTTGTTCAGGGGCCCACAGTGGTGGTTGGTGGTGCTGGGAATCGAACCTCGTCCAACACTTTAACCACTAAACCACCACTTTCCCACCCTTTTAAGGATGTAACTTTAATTAGAGAAATAGAGGGACACAAAATGTGTGTAAAATATTTTTAGTTCGAATCCCATTTCCTGCTTTTATATACATTTAGTGACTGCTGATATAAAATCCAGTAACTAATAAAGTAGATAATGATGATAATTTATGCCCAAAAATTATAGTAGGATACAAAACTATGTCTTTTTTTAACCATCAAGACAAAAAAAACAATAAAATATTATTTTAATTGTATTTACAAAAAATCACTAATTATATTTTGTGTGTGAATAAAATTTAAATAAAATAACTTACAGTGGTTCCGTGACTTACGAGTATAAATCGTCCTGTGACGGAGCTCGTAACTCAAATTACTCCTACATCAAATCAATTTTCCGTTAAAATGAATTGAAATGACATTAATTCATTCCGGGTCCCCCAAAAACACCGCAATTTTTTTTGTTACGTTTTTAAATAAGAAAAATAAACGTATAAATAATGAATATTGTATAAAAAAACATACAATAAAATGTAATACAATAAACTGGTTTTATTAAGTATAATAAAGGCGACTCCACTTGCTAACGCACATGTCTGACTAGCAATCGAGTGACACACGGGATGCTGGTGATGTTACAGCGTTCACTGTGGTGTTTGCTAACTAGCGAACTAGCGGTTG
>VCAZ01000008.1:9291262-9331262 GCA_005784505.1 Bagarius yarrelli | reverse complement strand
AATGTGACTGCAACCAGAAGCACTTTTTTTTGCTTTCTGACTGTCTGAGACCAGATTATTTTTATTCTGTGAGGTAAATAAAGCCTGTGCAGGGTTAAAATAATTGTTAATCGATAAATAATGACCTCTGCAATCGGCACACAAAAGGTTAATTTTTAGGAATGGAACAGAGGAGTTGACAAGCTTTTACTAAATCTCTGATGATGCTAAGTGCCTTAAAACTGAAGTGCTTTTACTAATAGAACTATAGAATCAATTAATCTATTCTGTTTGTCCACTTATCTATCTATCTATCTATCTATCTATCTATCTATCTATCTATCTATCTATCTATCTATCTATCTATCTATCTATCTATCTATCTATCTATCTATCTATCTATCCATCCATGTCCATATGTCCACTGCTGTATTATTTTGCACTTCTGGTTAGATGTTAACGGCATCTTTGTAACCAAGTGCAAAGTCTAGAAAGTCGAATCTAATCTAATCCAATCTAATTTAATAAAGTAAGGTTTGCGTTAAGTCTGATTACCCCTTCTGCAACTTGATCTTAGAAACCTGACAGCTGTATAGACATCCTTTACAGTGGAGTGATCGATGATGTAGCTGTACGATGTACATTAACATGGCCAAAATTTCTCACAGCCATACATGGGCTTTTAGAAGCAACAACAGAGACAGGGAAAAAAATGTAATGGGATGTTCGAAAAGCAGCAGTGCAGTACAGTATGTACAGTAACAATAAGGAATATAACATGAGAGTATACCATATTATTGGCTATAAGTTGATTAACTTAACAACAATTTGCCGTTTTGATTTATTAATGATTAACACATCACAATTATAAATATTACTTACAATTACATACAGAATATAAATCTCCTGTTACCACATACTTTATATTCACTATAAAGGTTTGTTTCCTTATTACTCGTTTTGTCTTAAAATGAATACAAGAATAAAAGGCACTTCTAATTAAACTTTATGCATTTATCTCAAAAATTTAAAGACTGGTAAAACCCCGAAACTGGAGCGTCATTCTTCCATAACTATTACATACATCCAACAAAAATAATTTAATGACATATGAACATAAACATTTATAAATATACATGTCTCATTGTGTCATGTTTACCACACAATAGCAGACTGAGTAAGAGCTGTGTGGTTCTAGAAAATAATACACCTTTAGGGTTTTAAATTGAACAGAACTATTGTATAACAGCCCTATTGGGTAGTTCTCTTTTTCTTACCCACACGTAGCCTGAAGTCATTGAAGGAATGTTTATTAATAACATCAAGTTTCCCCACCAGTGCGAAGGCGAACTCCACCATCGTGCCAATATGCATGTACTGCCGGTCATGATCCTTAAAACCAGAACGGGATTCAAATTCAGTATCAAACATACAAGAAGATCGGCGATAGAATGCATGAACAGTATTTTCCATATGCTATACTTTGGCTGGCGATATAGAGATTTCCATACAATCATTCCAGAGAATAAAAGTTTAAGCACCACGGAGAGCAACGAAATAAAAAAGGAACACAGAATAGTACAAAAAAATAAATAATTATTAGTAAAAGCTCACCTGTGCATAATCCTGTCCAGGAGGAATGTTTAGTCCTGTAGCAGCCATGTAGGTGCTGCCAATCGTCTTAATCTTCTCCACTCCACTAAATTTGGGTTTAGACAGCAACTGGCAGTAAGACAGATGATTTATTTGGTGTCAGTGAGAATTATTAGGAAGTGTAAAACAGCATAGAGAGAATGCTGTATGATAGACAATAATGACATAATGCAATGACATTAACATAAAGGGGAAATGGTTAAGGTGTTGGACTGCTAATTGGAAGATTAGTGTTTGATTCCCAGCACCACCACGCTTTCCACTGCTGGGCCCCTAAGCAAGGCTCTTAACCCCGAATTGCTCAGATGTATAAAAGAGATAACTGTGAGTCGCCCTGGGATAAGGGCGTCTGCCAAATGCTGTAAATATAAATGTAAATAGAGATTATTATTATCATGATTATGTATAATTGCACAGTGCATATCCTCTGTTAGTCAAAACGCCATGTTTTACTGTAATTTAATCCTTAATTCACCCACCAAATTAAATAATACAGACCAGCAATTAAATAAGGAAAGATGCATTTTTGCAGAAAGTATTAACCGCTTGGGTTTATAGGATAAAGCAAATAAGTCTATACATTTAATAAAGAATAAATGTGGTGTCCTGCTAGTGCTTAAATTAAATGATAAAGAGCTTTATGAAATAAAAACATAATTCACTCTGACAGAGGTAGAACTGAAACGTTCCAGTTTTTTCCCCCCACATAAATCCCAGTTTGTGGTTGCAGAGATAAATGATGGCAGCTCCACCTTGTTCATTCCTCATGCAGTGTTTCAGAGCTTTATTGGACCCGAAAATTGACAGCAGCGAGTTTTACACCGAGCGAGCTGAACGCATGTGGACAGCATCCTGTACCTCATCAAAATCAGCTATAATCTCATTTAGGAGCCTGAGACACTCCAGTCCCTCCTTGTTAACGTCCGACTCCGTGTAGAATTCCTTGAAATCCGGGATGGAGGCGAACATGACACACACCAGATCGTACGATTGGTGGTAGAGATCCTGAATAAAAAAGATAACATTAGGTTATTAGCAATTAGTTGTATTTTATTAGAATTAATAAGTGATAATTTGAGCAGAGGTTAAGGTGTTGGACTAAAAAGTGGAAGATATCTGGTCCAATTCCCAGCACCAATTTGCCACTGCTGGGCCCCTGAGCAAGGCCCTTAACTCTTAAAATGTTAGTTACTCTGGAAAAGAGTGTATTCCAATTGCCAGAAATGTAAATGTATAATAAGCTTAGAAGGGGAAATTTACAATACAATACAAATGGCTAAAAATTGGTCCGTATACGCAACATTGCAGCATAGATGGGATTTGTGACATTAATTATGAATAGTTTTTGTTTATCTTTATTGTATTCACCTCATTCTTCCAGTTTCGACCCAGAAAATGCTCAGCCACGTGGGCCGGAAGAACGTTTTCCAGCAGCACCCGGTTTAGGTTCTCCATGGTCTCGATTTCTTCGCACTCCCGTTTGAACTTGTTCCTCCACAGGAAGTCTAACCTACAGTAATATTCATTCTGTTACAAGAAAAATAGAGACGACTCAATACACACCCATTAATTCTATGAAGTACATTGGTGACCTTTTTTTTTTGTAAATCAGAACTAGACTTTAAAGGTCAGCGCTGTAATTGGTAAGTTCTGTTGTGCTGTAATTGAGTTCCGCTGGTTCTCTACCAGAAATGTGTTCCTGTCCCTTTTTTTAAAAAATATTGCCACTCTTTATGTCATGAGATTATGCAGTCCTTATAATAATTTAGTGACTGCACTCAGAAGATTAATACAAATAACTTAACAATGAGAAAGTTACAACGTAGGAAGATGTCTTCTTTAGTACGCTGTGTTAAAGTAGTGACCCACCTGCCTTGCCAGAACGAGCAGAGTAACGAAGAAGATGAAGAGTGAGACAGAACCCATTGTCTTCAAGTCTTTTAGAACACCAGGTCTGGCAAAAACAAGAAGAGATAAAAAAAGAGATTCAGAGGTGGAAAAAAATGATCTTTTGTTCCCGCATGTTGCGTAAAGAGATACAGTAAATCTTCAGATAGATCAACAGCGGCCTGGGTGGGTTTGATGGATGTGGGCAAAGAAGTGCTCTGGACAGTGGAGAAATATCAGAGGTACAAATCTGCATATGCCTTTGCTGGATGCTGACAGGGCCTCTGAATCACCCGGACAAAGAGTGCAGAGAGAGATAGTGAGAGAGAAAGAGAGAGAGAGAACACACGAGAAATTAAAAGAGCAAAAGAAAGACAGACAGAGAAAGGGGAAAATAAAGGAAAAAAGAATGAAAGAGAGGGACAGAGAGAGAGAGACAAAATAAAGAAGTGGAGAGACAGAGAGCGAACACGAGAGAATAAAAGAGCAAAAGAAAAACAGACAGAGAGAGAGAGAAAGGGAGAGAGATTTTTGATTTTTAACTTAGCTTTAATAAATTACAAATAAATAGCAAATAAATTACAATACAAGCATTATTTTATATCAAAACTTCACAAAAGATAAAAAGATAAAAATAAGATTAGTTTAAAAGAGTGCTAAAAACTAGTTTACCTTCATCAATAGAGAGAGAGAGAGAGAGAGAGAGAGAGAGAGCACACGAGAAATTCAAAGAGCAAGAGAAAGACAGAGAGAGAAAGAGAAATGAAAAAAGAATGAAAGAGAGAGACAGAGAGACAGAGAGAGCACACAAGAGAATAAAAGAGCAAGAGAAAGACAGAGAGAGAGAAAGAGAGAGAGAGAGAGAGAGAGAGAGAGAGAGAGAGAGAGAGAGAGAGAGAGAGAGAGAGAGAGAGAGAGAGGGAGAGAGTGAGAACGAGAGAGAAATTTTTTGTGGGTCTGCTACTATCGTACCATTGTAGATCTGGTCTGTAGGCTGGTCACTGGTACCTTAGGGGCAAATTTAACCTGCCCCAGAAAGTCATATTAGTAGCTCAGAGGGACCCCCAAATAAAATTCTGCTTAGACTTGGAACGGCCCTGGTGCCGATATAGTGCAGCTTGGGATAAATTGTACAGATACAGAATACAGAAATTGAATTTTATTATTTATGCGTAAAGTAAGTACACCCACATTTAGCAACTAAAGCTAAGTTTTTTTGCTAACATAAACCGGTGCATAGTATTTAATTTTACAGGAAAAACAAGGTCAGCAAAGTGTGAACAAATGAAGACAAATTGACAACAGGAGACTGAATAAAGTGGCGGATGGATTAAAATGCTGTGTGAAGAACAAACAAGTTTTGCTGTCTGGAAAATCATTTGGAAACAAATCAGTTCAAGTCAATCTACACTAAGCCTCCGATCTAAACATCTGCCACTCATAATCCCATAATCTGGTTCTACCTTGGCCATTTCCACTGACGATTGTCTGTCTCATCTTTGTGTGTGTGTGTGTGTGTGTGTGTGTGTGTGTAAGCTACCTGTCTAACAGCTGAGTTTTATAAAGGGCCATGCTGTACTCGTCCAGCACTGCGGCATGGGTCTGCAGTATGATGATGTTGTAAGCCACCACGGCAGCCAACATGATCACCATCTTCAGCTCGTAATTAATCCTCAGGAACACAGAACAGGAGACCAGGCCCAGGATGCAGCTGTAGATGAAGTACTGATAGAGAAAAAATATCATCTGTATTTATTTCGGAAAATAAAGAAGTGCAGTCATAAATACTGTAAAGGAACGTGATCTAAATCAGTGGTTCCCAACCTTTTATTGTCTGAGACCATTTTTTTTTCAAGAAATAGCGATTATTCGGGGGGAATAAACAAGAACCCCTTATGTCACACTGTAGGATCTCAGTTGTCATGATGTCAGACTGTATGACAATTAAAACTAGTCTAAAAATAGATGCAGACCGGAGTTTTATGTCATCGATGTATGACACGTTCGGTAATGCGCGTTGTCTCTCGCTAAACGGTAGCTAGCAGCAAACAAACCGCAGCGACGACACGTCATACAAACAACGCTGTTCTGTCTAATGGACTCGTTTCCACATTTTCTTGATACGGTTTAAAGTTGTGGTGCTCATTGAATCATCAGGTTCGGCGCTTCTATTGGTTCTCGGTTTGATGATTGTTGTTTAAGAAGTCACACTGCAGGAAAGAGTGAAATGTTTTGAGACTGGCAGAATTTTATTAAATAAAAATACTGATCTTGACGGCCATTAATCGTCTGTAGGTGAGCATGTCGAACTAGTGAACAAGGGGAACAGATTTTAGCGTAGGATTAAAGGAATTTTTAAGGACTTAGAAAATTTGTCTCAGACGTACATGTCACAGCATAAACCCGGCTGAAGATAAAATATCATTCTTTCGCAGACGGGGAAGTGGTGGCTCATAGATAAGGTGTTGGACTACCAACCTGAAAATTGTGGGTTCGATTCCCAGCTTCATCAAGCTATCGCTGTTGGGCCCCTGAGCAAGGCTTTTAACCCCTAATTGCTCAGTTGTATAAAAGCGATAAGGATAAGGGCGTCTGCCAGATGCTGTAAATGTAACTGATTAGAATTGTGTAGCTGTACAACACATCTTGACATGCGGTGTGTGAGGAAAACACAAAGAGATGGACTTGTTTATTATTCTTGTGTTTCATAAGCTGTCTGTTTAGCCAACATGATTTCTGCCAGATGACAGCCAAAGCAAAACAAGTGAACCCAAATTTAACATCTTGACACAGGTTCTAAAAGTAGAGATGTCATATTTTGTTTGGAGGACCTTTTTTATGATTTAACGTCTTAAAAATGTCACTTTATGCTAATCACGACCCATCAAACTATCTGTAAAGCGTGACTAGGATGTGAATAAAGAATAAAACACCGATGATTTTTACAGTTTATTTGTACAAAAAACAAGAATTGTATGGTTTTATTTTTGTTGAATTGTTATACTGTTTAGCGTTAAAAGGAAAAGCTTTATAAATGACAAACCTGAAAAAATGAAATAAAGAAAGATGGAATAAACACTTAAAGTAATAACGGAACATGAACAGAATGTCCAAGGTAAATAAGCTTATTAATGTTTTAATATTTAATTCATTTGGGTCATTGTCGGTTCTCCACTGAAACATCTAGATGCGCATTTTTCTTTTGTTCTAAAACCCCCTCATCCGTCATTCGTCTGCCGGGGAATACAACAAAAGCCTGAACGCTCAAGTGTGTTCGAGAGCTGGAGCTGAAAGCTTTAAAATCAATAGAAGAATTTCAACATCGATCCCAAAGACAGTGTCACAGCCGTCCTCTCAGCACTACTACTGCACCAAAAACCACTCTGGGAATTGAAGTATTGCTTAGGTTCTATTGCTCTCAGTTTTATATGCTGCAATTTTAAGACTCGATGATTCACTTTCTGTTGCCTCCAATTTTACCAATGCATCCAAAAACATCTGAACGGCGGACCTGTATAAGAGAGTGTATTAAAAAGTTTCGAGACACACCAAAAGATGGCAGCACAAGGCTGCATGCAAGGCTGTGTCCTCTGTGACTGTGTGTGCAGCCTTGTGCTGCCATCTGTTGATGAGTCTTGAAACTTTTTGATGTGAGATGTAGAAAGTATACAGGGGGCATCAAAAAGTTTCAAGACACACCAACAGATGGCAGTGCAAGGCTTAAATTGCTGCACGAGGCTGTATGCAAGGCTATGCCCCTTTTTAAAAGGGTAAGATTATCCTAACAGAGGGAATAAGGAGCAATAACGTAGTCTTGTGTTTCATTGGTTGCATTGTTTCCTCTTATCTGCTTGTTAGATGATGTGCATTAATAAGGAATAAATAACTCACAGGCAAGTAAAATCTTTCTGAGGACTGTGTGGTCTGGCCATAAACACCGTAGACGGTCTCGTTGGAGATGTTCCGCGCAGCCACTGGTGTCACTCTTTCATCCTCTAGAAAGAACTAGGCAAGAAAAAAGAAAAATCATATAATAAAACCCCTTTAAAAAAAAAAACCCATTTAGAATACTTTGTTTGACTTAGGATACAATGCAGACATGATATTAATTTTAATAAATAGCAACATCTAAAAAAAACTGCTAGCAAAACAACTTAGCTAAAATTTTTGCTCCGTGCTCAACACATTTTGTAATGGCTCCGCTCCAGATTTTCATTTTAGGGTCCTCCTTGCTCTATTGCCACTCCATGGATTTTTAAAAATAAATATTTTATTATAGATTTTATTTTCTTGTGTTCTGTCATTGGGTTTTAACTGTTTAGCAACATATAAATTGTTCGTGTTCTACGCATTTGCATTATAGACCGTAAACATGGGCTGGGTTTGACCACCGACCACCGACTTAAAAAAAATAAACCTGCTCTAAACTCCGGGCAAAATCTTGCCGCCCCACTTCTCGCTCCGCATAACTCACATACTCTGGCTAGGACACACTAACACCACGATGAGTGAGTGAGTTTCTATAAACATTCTATAACATTCTATACCGGACAACAATTAGACTTCAACACTTTGATTCTTTGTCCCACAGAGGATCTGAAATCTTTTGTGTTCTTTTTTCTAGCTGTAATTTAATTGGCTCCCTGCACTTTTGTGTGCTGTTTTTCAACTGAAACGTGACAATGGCAACACTGTGCTCTTAGATCACCAGATTGAAAAGTTGCAGTTGAACGTAAAATCATCATCAGGGCACATCTGTGTGATGGATCGCTGCGAAAAAGGTTCTGCAGCTGCTTTTTGGAGAGGTGACTGAAAATACCCTTTGCTAAACTCCAGCTAGCACAGGGTATTCAAGACGACACGATTAGTTTGCAGTGCACTGTGGGATTCGTTAGTAAATATTCTCCGCTCGTAGCATGATAAACTTTAGCAGAGCTTCTCGCAGAGGAGTCTGTGGAACTCTACAGTGGTAAGTTTCTAAATTCTTTTAGTTATTATAATCTATGTGTCTTGTTGAAAGAAATCTGAGAGCAGAAAACGATGTTGGTTTGATTAACTAATCCTTACATTTACATTTAAAGCATTTTGGCAGACGTCCTTATCCAGAGCGACTTACATTTATCTCTTTTATACAACTGAGCAATTGGGGGTTAAGGGCCTTGCTCAAGGGCCCAAAGTTGGTGGTGCTGAGAATTAAACCCTAATCATTCAATTAGCAGTCCAACACCGTAACCACTGCGCTACCACTTTCCCGCCTTCCTATCAAGTTTTATGTTTTAATAAATATTTTTTTATTATATAAATAATTAATAATTTATTCTGACATGCGTAAGCTGCTCGTTTTGGGATCTTTAATGTGCTAACGAAGTGAACCGAACAGGCAGCAGAGCTGCACTTGGCGGCTGACCACGAGCAACTCTAAGGCATTAATATTCCTCCAGGGTTGTACTAAGCAGCTGACTCACAGCTCCTCAACATGCGCGATGGTGCTGAAAGTGCAAAAAGATGGAATCTCAGGGTCCCCAGTGCACTCCACCATCACCATCTGAAATCAGAGACCTCGGCTAAGACCCTCCGGCAGTCATGAAACTCACCATGTTGAAGACGGCCATGACAAGGATGAGCGCGGTGGTTGCCATGGTGAGGACGAGCCGGACGCAGGGCTTGTTGGCGCTGAGCAAGGACGTACTCGGGAGGAGAGAGCAGGAGGTCACGCGACCCGATCGCTACGGCAACAAGGAAACATATCTGAACTCCCACGAATGTCATTTGCATATTTGCTTCTCGGCTAGACGGCAAGGTTATAAAACGTCAGACGTATGAATTTTGTTGAATAAGAAATATTTTACTGCATTTTAGTTTCTGGTTAGAGATATTTTAAATTACATAACACAAATACACAACAATAGAGATACATATACTGGATATTTACTGCACATTACATCATAAATACAGTACAGAAAGTTTTATACTCAGATGCTAATAAATTTACTGGGGGTCTGGTTATATTTTTATAAAAATATGGTCTAGTTGCACTACCCCGGGACATGCTGGCTCTTTTCTTCCCCTTTTATACATTTGATGTTGTCTCATGTTCGACAGGGCACTGCTAAACCGCACACGGACCATCTGTTCATGTCGGAAGCTCTCCATTTACAGTGACTGTCTAATGAGGCTCTTCAGACGATCATAGACACCAAGAGCAAGAAAAAACCCCAGATTTGTTCCGCCGGGATGTGCGCACGTCAGACACACACTATAAAACACACAGCCGAGCCAGAATGGGTTCACAGAATCACGGGCAGAGTTTTTATTTGTTTTTTGGTTTTCTTTGATAAATAGTGTTAAAACCCCTGGAACTCCAGATGTGTTTTTAAATACGAGTCAGAATTACGAGTCTGTGGTGAAGGTCGTACCAGTTCAATTAGGAATTCCGATATTTATAGCAGGATTTGAAAACATTAGTCCTGGAAATAGCTAATGGCATAAAAGTGTTAGCTTTTACTGCACATTTTTGTATACATCATTTAACATTGTTTTGAAGAACAGGGAGAGTTTTTGTGATGTTTTGGTCGGTCGAATAGTGCTATGATTCACAGGGATAATTTTGGACTTCGGCAGGATTTTTTTTTTGATTGCATTGTTACACAAACCCTGACAAACGGTTTTCCAGTCAAAACAAGGTGGTTAAGTGTTTGAGGCCAGATTTAACCGGCAGTCTGCATTCTGAGGATGCTATAATTGTCGTCAAAGACCGCTAGCAAAGTTAAGAAACAATTATATTTATAAAAATCAGTGTCCCAAAGGTAAAAAATAAGACCTGCTTACTAGCTTATGATTTTAAGCTGTTAGCTGGGCTGGTGGTCTAAAATCAGATGTATTTATGGTCTCCTGGTCTATAGGATTATTATATTTTTAGAGGTATTTAGTTTGACTAAATTCATGCTAAATATTTTTTTTAATATCAGCAGATTTTTGCTATTTCCTAGAAATGCTAACATTAGGAAAAATGTTTAAGCCATTTTCAGCTTGCCTAAAAATAAAAAAACCCCTAAATAACCCCTTTAAATATTCTTTATTTGTTCGTATCAATACATAAATTTGACTACATCCAAAAAGGCATGCCTCGATAGTCACTGACGAATCAAAGTGCTTTATACTCAAGTCTTCATAAACAATCAAATCTGTTTCGCCAGAAGGTGCGGATTAATTTGCTGCAGCCAATCAGAGTAGTTACAGCTGCAAGGTTTTATAGTAGGTTTTTGTTTCTATAGCATCTTTTTACAGGAACTGCTATGCAACAAAAAAAACATCCAAAAACATTTACAACTTTTTTTTTTACAACAACTGTTTATTAGTGTTCCCATGTTCGGGTTAACTGAAACTAACTTTATATTTACATTTCTTGCATTTGACAGATGCCCTTATTCAAAGCGACTTAACTTTTTCATCCAATTGAGCAGTTAAAGCTTAGGGGCCCAGCAGAGGCAGCGTGGTAGTGCTGGGGACTAATCCTACCACCTTAACCACTGAGCCACCGCTTCCTCTCCGACAGAGAGAAATAAAAGATTTGGTATTCTATTTGGAACCACCCTAACGTTGGTCATGATCCTATAATGTCATGCGGTATCACGTGGCTGTGGGAACATATTTTATCAGGTGGGGTGCTGAAGGGAAGAGTTTATTGTTTTTGGGCGGATTTTTAACGCTTTATTCCTGAATTGATTCATGCGCACGATTCTCATAGACACCTGACTGAACTCTGTTCAAAGTTTGCCGTTCACTCACCAGGATACGACCAGCGAAACACATGATGAGGATAAGAGTAAGCAACAGGAAAGTCGTTCCGAAGGAAACACTAAGCATGGCGGTCCTGTATGAGACAAAACAGTTCGTATTTCAATGTAAAAAAAAACCACAAACACACAATTGAACGTATTTGACCCAATCGTTTGATGTTAACAGCTGACTTTCTTTCTTTATTTCTATAAAGAAAAACAACTTCCCATTACAGAGGAAAAAAGAGTGATAATATTCATTCCCCATTAGTTATTATGGATTTTGTTATGAACGGGAATTATAATTTTTTCATTGAATTTAGTCTCTGACTTTACTACACTCTGACACTAATGTCACTAATGTTCATAAAGAAGACAAGGCAGGAAATAAAAGAAGGCCTAAGAATCAGAATCTGTCACCGCCGCTCGTTTAATGCGGCTATATAATGAGTATGATGACAGAGTGAGGAAGTGAGGACACATTAGACAGAATAGAGAGTGAAAATCAATGTGTGCTTTCAGAAGTCTGAATGTGCTTCTGGCTGACACAAGAGTGGTTAATTAGAAAGATGAAGTAGTCACACAAAAGAGGATTCTGCCTGACTCCCTACAGTGAAAACCGACATCATTTCTGCTGTTTCACTGAAAAAAATCCATATCAATCAACATCTATATGCCTCTATCACCCACCTTTTTTTGTGCGAGTGAGTGAGCGAGCGAGCGAGAAAATAGGTGAGTGAATGAGTGAGTGATTGTGTAAGTAAGTATGTGGGAAAGGGAGGCACTGAGTTAGTAAGTGAGTGAGTTATTGAGTTACTGATTAAATAAGTGAATGAGTAAGTAAGTGAGTGAATAAATGTCTAAGTAAGTGAATGAGTGAGGGAGTGAGTAAAGTAGCAAGAGAATGAGTAAGTGAATAAATGAGGGAGTGAGTAAGTGAACAAGTAAAGCAGTAAGGGAATGAGTAAGTAAATAAATAAGGGAGTGAGTAAGTGAACAAGTAAAGGAGTAAGGGAATGAGTAAGTAAATAAATGAGGGAGTGAGTAAGTGAACAAATGAGCAATTGAGTATGTCAGTGCATGGAAAAGAAAGGGACTGAGTAAGTGAGTGAGTTATTGAGTGAGTGAGTGAATAGGTGTGTGTGTAAGTGAGTGTGTGAGAAAGTGATGAGTAAGTAAGTAAAAGAGTGAGTAAGTAAACCATTGAGCGATTGAGTAAGTGAGCCTGTGGGAAAGTGAGTTATTAAGTAAGTAAGAGTAAGTGAGTGAATGAGTAATTGAACGAGTGAGTGAGTGAATGAGTGTGTGAGTAAGTGTGTGTGTAAGAAAGAGATGAGTTAGTGACTGAGTAAGTGAATAAGTGAGGGAGTAAATAAGTATACAAGTGAGCATTCGAGTAAGTGAGTAAATAAGAAAATGAGTAAGTGAGTGAGTGTGTGAGTGAATAAGAAAATGAGTGAGTAAATGGGTGAGTGGATAATAAAATGAGTGAGTGGGTGAGTGAGTGAATAAGAAAATAAGTAAGTGAGTGAGTAAATAAGAAATTAGTGAGTGAGTGACGGAGTGAGTGAATAAGAAAATGAGTGAGTGAGTTAGTGAGTAAATAAGAAAATTAGTTAGTGAGTGAGTAAATAAGAAAATGAGAAAGTGAGTGAGTAAATAAGGAAATTAGTGAGTGACTGAGTGGGTGAGTAAATAAGAAAATAAGTGAGTGAGTAAGTGAGTGAGTGAATAATAAAATGAGAAAGTGAGTGAGTGAATAAGAAAATGAGTGAGTGAGAGAATAAGAAAATGAGTGATTCAGTGAGTGAATAAGAAAATGCGGTGATTCAGTGAGTGAAAAGAAAATGAGTGAAGTGAGTGAATAAGAAAATGAGTGAGTGAGAGAATAAGAAAATGAGTGATTCAGTGAGTGAATAAGAAAATGGGTGAGGGAGTGAACGAGTGAGTACTTACTTTGGCAAAACTAAAACTTGTACGATAAAAATGCAGAAGAAGATGAAGCAGGCGCAGGTGACGTAGTACTTAAACGCTGGTAATGCTGTCGCTCTATACTGTAACGCAAAAACACACCAGAAAACCCATTATCAGACAATCTAAATCTAATCTATTTATATAATCTAATCTATATCAAACATTTTTAACTGATTTATGTGAAGTGCCAGATTTGTATAAAGATGTCCTGATCCCTATAAGCACAGACCTTTAAATAAATAAGGACACACATGCTGCAATATTCTGTTGTTAAACTAGACAGGATTTACAATGAGACAAAATGACTTCTGAGCTGTATAGAAAGTCCTTATGTCTAACAGTCCATACCTCTTTCTCCAGAGTCTTATTATGAAAGAACAGAGAAATCCTCTGAATGTCCTCCGACTTCAGCCACTGTCTGATGAGAGAAAGAGAAAAAAGGTGAGGACTCATCCCGAACCGTGAAGTAAATGACTAGCTGTTATATCAGTTATCCAGCAGTCAGAAACCCCCTGTGCTCTTTTATAGTGTTGGAAATTGTAGAATAATTTCTCTACCCACATAAAAAATACTCTAGTATACTTTAGGCTTTAATACACTACGGTAAAGATGTACTGAACTGTAGTATAGTGTAGTATATTACAGTATTTACTCCATCTTACTGCAGTATAAACTTCTCTAGTAAACTGATAAACTGCAGTAAAATACTAAGAGTAAACTAAAAGACTGCGGTGTGATACTGTATAATTTTTAGTATTTACTAAACTATTGTAATGATATACCAGACTTTGCAGTCTATCTATCTATAAGGATACGGCAGGAGCGAAGGAGATGATCCACATCTATCTATCTATCTATCTATCTATCTATCTATCTATCTATCTATCTATCTATCTATCTATCTATCTATCTATCTATCTATAAGGAGCTATGATATCTATCTATCTATCTATCTATCTATCTATCTATCTATCTATCTATCTATCTATCTATCGATCTATCTATCCGATCTATCTATCTCATCAGGAGGGAAGGAGATGATCTATCTATCTATCTATCTATCTATCTATCTATCTATCTATCTATCTATCTATAAGGATACGGCAGGAGCGAAGGAGATGATCCACATCTATCTATCTATCTATCTATCTATCTATCTATCTATCTATCTATCTATCTATCTATCTATCTATCTATCTATCTATCTATCTATCTATCTATCTATCTATCTATCTATCTATCTATCTATCTATCTATCTATCTATAAGGATATGGCAGAAGGGAAGGAGATGATCTACCAGACCAGGAGTGGAGGAAACAGGAACAGAGGACTTCGACGTCGAATGAACAACATTAGAAAGCAAGTAAAGAGAAGCGGTGATAATCAGACACGGAGCGAAGGAGTTTAGGAAACATACAGAGAGTCTAGTATAATCTCGACAAGACCAGACAACGACCAAGTAGGGGAGTAAAGGAGAGTAAAGGTGATTAAAGAGTGGCTGGTGGGAAAATTAGGGTAGAATGCTGGGGAGGATTTTGGTGTATGGTGATGGTTATAGTATGTGTCAGAGTATAGAAAGGACTGTAGTGAACAGATCAATAATATTTTATAGAGTTACTCTATAGTTTGTTAATGGTGAACAGTGTGTTCCAGTAATGTCAGATTAGTGATTCCACAAAAGTTAAACAATGTAGCTGAAGATTTGTTTTAATGAGCAATACAAAAAATAATGTTTTAATGGTTTGGTAAATTAAGGAACTTTATGTGTGATGCATTGATACACTTTTTGCTCTGATCCATGCTGTGAAAGATATAATATAGTTATAATGTAATTACAATGTAATTAATGTGGTAAAATGTTGTTAGTTTACTATAATAAAGTTACAATAACAAGTGTAATAGAATAAAGTGGATGTGATTTTGGCAAGTAGGATGTGATCCTGGATTAACATCCTTTGTTGATATTAAATTAACATTTCAATCAACCAAACCCGCCTCAATTCATTATTGAATCTTTCCCTTTTATGTCCACAAACAAACTGAACGCCGTTTACCAAAAACAACGTAAATGTTGGAAAACATCTTGGCTGAGACTGGGAATTCATTTATTCTGGAACAATTTACTGACAATGACTGATGATTCCTGCAAAAGATTCAATCACAACCTGAAATTAGAGTCAAAAGATTCAAAAAATGAATTGAGGCGAGTTTGGTCGGCACCTACTGATGACATTAGATGGTTATGATTTGTTGATTGAAATGTTGATCCAGGATCACTTCCTTTTTTGGCAAAATCCCGCCAAACACAAAATTAAGACAATAAATTACCACCTTATTTTAATTTACTATGATATATTTTCTACAGTAAGGTTCAAAAATGACTACATCTTCTATGATAATGTTACTCTATAATACTCGAGTATTTTTTCATATGGGTATATAAATGAGCTCAAAGAGAAAAGTAGCACACTTTTGTGAGTTGATGCCATCGATTGTACGGATCATCCGCTCGTTCAGCTCCTCCTCGAACCTCTTCTTCTGGGATTTTGTTCTGAATGAACGAAAAGTCACATGGGAGAGGTCTGACAAAGATACTCAGGTAGGTAAAGCGCTTCTTACTTGCTCTGAGGACTGACCTTTCTGATCTCCCGGGGCAATGATAGTATCCTAGTGGCACATCCTGAAAAAAAAAGTAAAACTATGTGAACACTGTAGTAATGTGAACATTAATGAAGGTTTTTGAATTAATCTTTAATATGACTCAGAAACTTAGAGAGCGATTCGATGGTAAGTTTAGTTCCTGAGTCGTTCGTTCTTTAACGTGTGACAGCCTCATAGGTTAGGCTATGAATGAACGACTCGAACCCGAAGTATCTAATTTTCTGGTACAAATTGCATGGCATCACTTTGACAAGTGACATGTTAAAAAGAACTAAAGACTCAAACCGGAGGTGAGGTGATCTAACAAACTGCATAGCTTTAAAAACCCTGCTAAGCAGTGAATCAATGAATTCCGTTTACTACAACTTGTTCTTGGTTAATTTATAGTTTTGGCTAATTCTAAATATAATCAACAGTTGCATAAGATGTGTCGATGTAACTGGTTATTAACACGCAACACTGTAATTATATTCTGCTGAGATGAACAAAATGACTCGACAGAGAATCAGTTCGATTTGCTGAACGGGATTCAAAGAGTCAGTAAAATGATTCAAACTTCAGAATGTTATATTTTTCTGATGGACATTGTGACAATAATAAGCAAAGGTAGCATCAGCTACTTTAGACTCAATCTTTAGATCATTTTATTATAGAATTTTATTATTAGTAGCGTATAATTAAATAATCAGATTGTGTGTGATTATTAAACCATCTCCGATCTCTGATCTCTAAACCAACTAAACATAAAAAATGTGTGTTAAATCGGGTGTTTTATTTAACTATGCAGCGTAAAATAATGTAATTATGTAACAATGCACTTATGTTATTGGACTTATAGTGGATATAGTACCAAAGTACCAAAGACTTTGCATACTTTTGGCCTCCAACTATAGAATAATAACAAACAAACTAGTCACAATGTGGTCTTCCTGCTCATCCCCACCGTTAGGTCCTTGAGCAAGACCTTTAACCCTTTCCTGTATATGCGAAGAAAGAAATTTCACTATGCTGTAAAGTATATGTGACAAATAAGTCCCTTTATTTGCTACCGACACGTCAGTGCCAACATTGCAACACATGCATTTTCCTCCACACAGATCTATGCAGGAATATTCTCTGTAAATTATCTCTGACTTTTTTTTGTATTTGGACATTTTTATGCTGTTCAGGAACCAATGTTCTAAGTATAATGATTAAGACGCGGCTCGACCAGTGTTTCCTTAAATGACTGACCAATGGTGGCTCGCGAAAGGCTGGAAATGGTCAAAGCAACACAAAAACAGACACATTATTAATAATGACTGTAGAAGGCAAAAGCCAAATCCTGGACATTTAGAAATCTCAGCAGGACACATTTTTTTTTACCCTATAAAAGGATGTGTCTGGGAAAATAGAAACGTACAGTATGGCCACTCTGAGTAAGATCTCTAGACTAACTGGAGTTTAAAGAAGAAACTAGTTTCGGTATCTTTTATTATCATTACATCACTTAGTGGTGAGATGGAAAAAAAGGAAAGCTGGTAATATTGTCTGAGTCAGTAAGTGCACAAAGAACTCTTACTACTGTGTGTTATGTAACATCACTTATGTAACTATACTAAAAGAAAAGGTCAGTAGTTGAAATCATTCCATAAAAGTTTTTATAGAGGACTAATGTAGTAGTATTTGGTCATCTGGCTTAAGTCAGTAAGAATAATCGTTTCGAGTCTTACTGGACAATTTTACTATTAAACTAAATGTGGTATTACAGTAAAGACTAATAAATAGAATTAGTAGGATTTTTAGTCCAGTTTGTTTTTTTTACTTTAAAAACTTATTGGTCAGTTATAAGAAGCATTTTACTGCATCTGTGACAATTATTTTGTATCTAACAAATAAACTTAGAATTTGAAGTGGTGTCTTATGGTTAAGGTGTTGGACTACCAACCGGAAGATTGTAGGTACGTTTTCCAGCTCCACCAAGCCACCACTGCTGGGTCCCTAAGCCCCTAAGCCCCATTTGCTCAGTTGTATAAAAGGGATAAATGTAAGTCGCTCTGGATTAGGATGTCTGCCAAATGCTGAAAATGTAAATGTTCATTTCAAAATTGTCCCAAGACTCAAAATTAGTGTGTGTGAAAGTTTTCAGTACAAATAAATGCATACATTACAGAACATAATCGGAAATGATGCCTCCCTTCAAAACTAAAACTTGCCTTTTAGTTTTAGTTTTTAGAACCCCCCCCCCCCCCCTCTATTTTAGAATAACCTTAAATGTATTTATTTTTCCTTCTAATACTGGATTAGTTAAATATTTTGTTCTCAGCACACAAATAAGCTTTACTTTTGAGAAATATATAGAATAATAAAAAAGATAGCTATTTTTTATAATAATAAAAAAACAGATGAGACACATTGCATTATTTTCTTAACTTTTCACTGGATTATTTTCTCAACTTTTCTGTTTCCCAACTGTCTCTTTACATTTTCTTGCTGGTTGGCGTGCGGTATCACCTTCTCATCACCATGGAATGTTATGTTGAATGTAGCATTATGTTGGTGGGAAATCGAATCAATAATCAGGCCATGTTAAGGGGGATTTAGGTTTGAATGGCAACCTTTATTATCAAATATAAATATGATATGAGATTTAGATTTAAATTGTCTCCCGAGAGCCAGTCTAAATGTGGTAATTTGAGGAGCCCTGAGCCTAAACAGTCCAGAAAAACACGTACAAGGAACTCACATACATGCCAGATTTGGCAAACTTTTGTCTCAGTCGACTCACATGTGTGTTGATCTTGCCGTTCTCGTTGGTCATGCTGTCTCGGTGGTGCAGGTTGGCGAAGGGCTTTGCTGCCCCCCAAGACTCCAGGTACTGAGTCATACGCACAGACGCCCTCATTTTCGCCCCATTGAGAACAGTACGAGGGCGACAGTGGAGCTGCGGACTGCGTCTCTCCCCCTGAGTGATAATGTACACACACACACACACACACACACATACACACAGATATACAAATATTATCAAATATTTAAAGTTAAATATTTTGAGTCATGCCAAGATTGAGACATAAGATGATGAAAAAAAACCCAAGAATTAGGTCAATAATATATATATGACCTAAATTATTAGAACGTGTTATATGTTTTAGTGGTAAATTATGTTCAGGGTGGATATAAATCTGGATTGGAACTCGCCTCACGACATTAATTAGCAACATTTCCTTTACGTAAAAAAAAAACAACAACAACAAACTGGAGGCGGAATTCAAAGAAACAGTGTTAACATTCAGTGAACCACACAACACTTCACAGGAGTATTAATCAGTATATTCAGCTAATGCTAATAAGCAGCAGTGAATCAAATCGACATGATTAGTTTAGTGTCAGGAAAACAGAAGCACCCCGTGCACCAACGCAACTAAAATAAATGGCCATATTTAAAAAATGAGGTATTTGGTATTAACATCTTGGAAGGCAATGTCAACTCTGTGGGCAGAGAAAAAAAAAAAACCCACGCACGCCGTTACGTGTCTAAAGCGATCAGCAGCTTAAAATTGGCTGGGTTACAGGCTGTGTTGTGCCAAGAGGCACTGTAAATAGACACGCTTCAAAGTAAGCGTTTAAGGAGGGCGGCTTATGTTGAAGCTGATGGTACGAGAAATTGCTATAAAGTTGCTGCCAGACCCTGGGACTGTAAAATATCACGGTAGGTGTTTAATGGGTATCATAGGAAGCGTTAATGCTGTTTATTTGACACCTTTTAACAGTTTGTCAAGCAGGCAGAACACGCGGTTAAACAGTCATTTGGCAAAATCTGATATACGGTCAAACACACCTACTAAATACTTAATTAGGAAGACAACACTATAATACTAAGGCTGCACAATATATGGTTTCAGCAGTGGTGGGCAGTCAAGGTCAGGGTCAGTGCAGGGCTCTGCACTATCAGAAGCAATGAGCTACATTTACAACCTAAATTCTAATATTTGTTCTAATAATTGTATTAATTTATTCCCAACAGTATATTCTCTTTATTTCGTAGCGTTTCTTTCGGCTGCACTGCTTCCAGTATGTGTATGTGGATGTCCAATCAGATTTCAGCCTTTATGTACTGCCGTGTTAATCAAATCTGCCCAGGGCCTTCAGAATCAGTAGTGCTGGCAAATGTAACTTAAACTATATAAGCAATGGGACCGTTTCTTAAACCAATCAGATTTCATATTCACCTCACAGGGCCAACTAGCTAACCCACAATAACATCAGAATTTTTCCATCTATTGATTGGTTGATCAGAGCAAAACTGTTACAGCCACGTTTGACTAGCAAAACACGTCTGTAAATTCACTTGGTCTCGGACATACTTAAAAATCCATTTCAAGGCGGACTTTCCAGAAAAGTTAGACATAGTGAGGAGAGTTCGGCTAACCTCGAAGTTAGCTAGCTTGTCTCAGCCCGGGAAAGGGTTTGTTTGTCACTTCCAGACCAGTACCTATGAACGACTTACACTGGCTTACAGCCTTTTAATGTATGATGTATTTTATTTAAATTCTTTATGTTATTGTGATATTGTTTGATAAATATTGATTCTGAACTGCTCCAGATGATGTACGTGGTACAGTTGTGGTTGCATTGTAGAGGTTTGGAGTTGTGTTAACGGGATTTCTTGCTATAATATAAATGGTATTTACCCTGAATACCCGTAATGCCTCGCTCTGTAATGCCACGCGTGTTATATTGTGTTTTTATACAACATTGATGATTTCTATGATTATTGCGTGATGCTGGTGTTATAAAGAGGTGGAATAAGTCAGTAAGTCCCCACTGAAGGTACCACAGAGATACCAAATGCACGGCCCGCCTCTGGGTTTTAGCATCGTTTTGTGCATATGCAATAGATACATTGCAGGATGTGCAATGTGGGAATGATAGTTGACTACACTGCAGTTTAGTCAAAAAAAGATTAGAAAAAGATTTCAAGCTAGTTTAAAGGCACAAGAAACAACCACGTTTGTAGCTTTTGTTGAAAAATTTGTTGTATTTTATCTGTGTTCTACATCATGGATGTTTGGTTTAAAACACGATCAGGCTGTAAAGGGAATATAATTAATGATGAAATGAGAAATAGCCATAAGTCAGAATGAAATGTAATAAAGTAGTGTGTTTTAATGGAAGTTGGGTTTGCACACTAATAACTAGGAAATGGGGGTTGCATAATAATAATAATAATAATAAGGAAGAGCATCGCGGCATGATGTAACAATACGGAAAATTAGGTCATAAGGAAAATCCGCATCTTAAAAAACAAACCTCACAAAATAAAACCATGACGACAAATCAACAAAATAATAAAAATCACAAGCGAGACTATAGATTAAAGATTAATTGTACTTAATTTATACGGAAAAAGCTATGACAGTGTGATTTCACATGCTATTCCTTAATTTCTTTATCTAAATCTAAAAAAACCCCCATAAAACACTGTTTATTACATTTACATATTTGGTCTATTGTATTTATATATTTACGATTATAATTTGTGTGTTCTATTTCACGCAGATAATCTTCCTTACAAAAATCAACCCAATCATTCTAAAATAATCAATTCGTTTTAAATAGAGAAAATTTTTTTAATCGCAATATTTATCGCAATGTTGTTTTTTTTTCTAATATCGTGCAGCCCTAACTAATACTAAGCAAAGCCTCTCTTTGCTCTCTAAACAGCATTTGATATAAATACCACAGATTGCTAAAACGAGGCAGGCTGGTTTCTATAGATTCATAGAATTTATTAAAACGAGTCTGTATGGCACCAACAATAATGCCAGGGTTCGATTAGATAATTGCATGAATGACGAATAGTGTAAAGATGCTCCGAATAAAAGGCTTAGTGTTTGTGTGTGTATGAACATAAGGCAAATTATCAGTTAAAAATTAAAAATTACACTGATTAAAGACTCTTTTTTTAAATTTATTTTTCTAAATGACTTCACATTTACAGTTAGGTTAAGTGTCCCTAAGAATAAATAAGCTTACATTTATCTCATTCATCAAACTGGGCCCCTTCCCTGGAAACTCAGCCATTGATCTTCCAGTCAGCAGTCCAACAACTTAAACACTGAGCTACCACTTTACCTTCAGAGTAAAGTGGTTGGTTAGACCTCTGGGTTGTTGATTGAAAGATCAGCCCCAGCACTAACAAGCTGTCACTGTTGGGCCCTTAAGTAAGACCCTTCCTGGCTCAGCAGTGCTGTTCTATGGCTTTCTAAGCTGGGATTTCTGTAGATTGTGGGTTTCAATTCCGAGCAATCCAGTTACCACTTCTGGGCCCCTAAGTAAGGTCCCTAACGCCTAATTACTCAGTTGTATAAATGAAATAAATGTAATTCGCTCTGGATAAGAGCATCCACCAAATGTAAAAATGTAAAATCTGCCAATAGTCACCAACAAATAAAAAGATGTCTTTGTGTTTATGGTATTGTACCTTCGGATTGATGACGAGGAACGTAACAATGTTATGCTCCTTCAAATACGAATCCCGGTTCTGTCCGTCTCCTGTCTCCACTTTGTAGGCTCCATTCAAATGTTCCAGCGTCACAGAGGAGATGTGAACACGGCTAGGAAGGACAAACAGAACATAAGAGGGCACTTCAATAACAATACTGGGACAAGAAACATCCTCTCATGCAGCCCACACAGAGTAGAACAGTAAATATGTAATTTGAACAAGGCAGTGGGGTAATAAAACAGCCGGGACAGTGTTTATTGTCTTCTTGACAAACAAAAAGTCATCATCAGCCACAAGCACCTTTTTACAGAGCTCTCCAGAGCTTTTTTGACTGAACCTGAAGAGCCCTTGTTAAATTTCATACTGTTGATCACAGATGTAAAAACATACGCACAAAGAGATGGAACACAAAGACAAAAAAAAACATCAATGCTCACCCAGGTACGCCTCCAGCTTCCATGTGATTGGCCAGAGTCACATCATGTGACCAAACGTCATACTGCCATTTCTGGAGGCCAATTACACCGCAGAGCACGTTGCCGGAATGTACTCCAACACGCATGTTAATGTCAACGCCTGTGGCATCCCGTACCTTCCTGAAAAGACAGGACCTGTTTCAGCTCTCTGGCTTGGCCAAGATTGTCGTAGAGACATTTTCTAAAGTACTAAATGCTTCTTTTCTTTTTCTTATCTCTCTTTCCAAGTGCTCTTTACTGGTAGACTAAGGCATTTCATCCCACTCAACACTAGAATTACTTCTGGTAATGAAGTTTTGAATACTCCACTTTAGACCCTCAGGAAACCTGTACCTTAGCAACCACATTAGCAAAGACTTGGTAAAGTGGGAGCTCAGTGGTTAAGGTCTTGGGTTGCTAATTGGAAGATCATTGTTGGATTCCCAGCACTACCAAGTTGCCATTAATGGGTCCGTGAGCAAGGCCCTTAACATCTATTGCTTAGTTGTATAATAAAAAGAGAAAAGAGCGTCTACCAAATGCCGTAAATGTAAAGAGAATTTTTTTTTCTATGTTTAATAAGAAAATGAAGAATAATTCGAAAACGGACTTATTGTAAACAGTGAATTTTAGAGGTTTTAGATAGTCAGAATTGGATCTGTAGCAGTTTTTATGACAAACCCCAGACTTTTTACAATCCCAGTTATAGTCATGGTTATTATTATACTGTATGTACTGTACTGTATATATGTAATTCAGCACCTTTGTTCACTTCACCATGTCTATAGTTTCACTACATCCTGGGGCCATATAGCATATAACATAATTAGCAAATAGCATATAGCATATTTAAAATGAATACAAAATGAAAAAAAGCTGTTGAAAGCTTTTTGTTACAATTCCTTTGGAAAATTGGCACATAGTGTGGAATTTTTGGTGATTAGATGCACTGAACAAACCCAGTGCTGATGTGACCCGACTCACAATCGATGTGAAAACTACAGGCTTGTTATAGAGTCTGGCTATGTCGATATGTGTGAGAGTGTGTGTATGTGTGTGTGGGTGCAGGGGTGGTGCTAAGAGGGCCCCTTGAAATTTGGTTTATTATTAGTAACAGGCTGGGGGCCCAACCTCATATTCTTTAATAGGCTTCAAAATGGTTAGCGACACCTCTGTGTGTGTGTGTGTGTGTGTGTGTGTGTGTGTATTTACAAAGTTATATTATTTGTTTACTGGGTATCGTATCTTGTTTCTGCATTCCAACAAGCTAAAGTTTGTACTTCAATCAAATGTATTCTGAAATGAAGTGGAGACTCTATGAGATGGAGACGCAAATTGAAAGCGACTGTAAGACTACCAATCCGGCTACAGTGCGAGAAGCTAAATTAAAATTTGCATTGCTTTAAACAAATATAATATAAAGTATCTTTACTATGAGTTTTATCCTAGTTTTATATATGAATACGTTCCTCCCGGTACGTCCAGTCTTCTGCTTTTCTCAAATTATAAACATTATTAAACAATATAAGAGATTTATTTGCAGTGTAACATAAAATGTGGGATTTGGATCATTATTTATGAAAAATAAACTTATATAAAAAGTCTATAAAGAAGTAAAAACTTGGCAAATTTAAAAAAAGGCAGATTTTAATTTCTAAAATTTATATACGAGTGCTAAATTCCCTTCTGAATGTTTCTTTTAATTAACAAGAAGCCCACTTAAGAACAGTTACCTGCTCCACTGATAAACTGTTACTATAGCAACCGTTATTAGGAACGCCTACTTGCAGACCCTCCAGAGTGCAGGGTCAGCTATGATACAGTGCCCTTGGAGCAGGAAGGGTTAAGGGTCTTGCTCAAGGACCCAACATTGCTTGACTTGCCAGTGGTGGGGCTTGAACCCAAGTGTTTCTGGTATTCAGATCAGCACCTTAACCATTTGAGCCACCACTTCCCCTAAAATAACAGACTTTTGCCTATAGATGTTGAGACCAGAGAGATGGTGATTTACTTGATGGCCTCACACATTTCCAGTCCCATCTTTACACAGTTTTTGGCATGGTCCGGTAAAGACTCGGGCAGTCCAGACACACAGTAATAACAGTCCCCCAGTATTTTAATCCTCATGCAGTCGTTATCCTGAAAAAAAAAGAAGAAGAGGAGAATGAATGCAGCTTAGAAAACCAGCAGCTTGTTGCTTGTGCAGTGAGACGATGCATTTAGTGTGTTACCTTGGCTATCTGGTCGAATTTGCCAAAAAGCTCATTGAGCATGTGCACCAGTTCCCCCGGAGAGCAGTCGCTGGCCAGGCGCGTGAACCCGACAATGTCTGCGTACAGAATGCTGCCGAAAATGTTAAGAGGCCTTTAGGACTGTGCAGGAGAGAGGGAGGCAGTCTGTGATTGGATTAATGTAACGCTGCTTTACATTGTAACTACTGAAGCACAACATCTGAACCCAGGATTTTATTCAGGGTTAATATAAAACTCCACATTTCACTGTGTTTAGTGATGATCCGGACTATGCGAATAAAACATGAGCATGATAATCACACAAACAATTGTTTTGACCATTGTTATAATGGTATGGATGGTCACATGACCATAACATGAATCTAGGCTTTACTTGAGCTAAAAACTTAATACTTAATCATAAATATGACATTTAACTCAGAAAACAAAAATTTTTTTCACAATTTGAATTTTATATTTGTTAATTATTTGTTGTAAATAAATAAGCCTTTATCACGTATTTTATTAAAAATTTTATTTTAAATAAAAAAACTGTATACCAGATTTTTAATTGTACTGACCATTTCAACTAAATAATCAACATCGATTTTTTTAAGCATTTAACAATGAAAATCTTATTATAATTTATTCTTATTATACTTGTAATTACCTCATAATTGAAAATTAACTTTAAAAGCAGAAATATTGAACAATGATTTCAAATATTTTCCAATATACATTATTTATATTTTATTGATCTGTGTTTTTGGTTTTTATTTTAGTTAAAAAAAGTGCAGAAACTCAAACTTCCAACAAGCTCCATTAAAGTTTTTTAATCAAAGTGTTAATTTAAAAAATCATATTATTCATTCATTCATTCATTCATTCATTCATCTTTTATACTCGCTTATTCCCTAATTTGGGGCCATAGGGATGTGCTGGAGGGGGACACCCTGGACAGGTCGCCAGTCCATCACAGGGCAAAAATCATATTAATTTATTTTATTATTTTAGAGAAAAATTATTTATTTTTATATAATAATTGGAATAAATGATTAATTCACTCTGTAAAACTAATCCAGTCTACATTCATTAAAGGTGGTTTAATAATGGTGTGAAATGTGGAGTAACTCAATAAAAAAAAGCCCCTGGGAACATCGTTGTGCTGTCGGAGGTCAGAGCAAGCGTTCGGGTCGCCCTCTCGCTCCTGAGAAACGAGCACGGATGCTGCTCATAATGCCGAGTACTGTGTCTTCACCGTACTCTCACCGTGATGAAGAACAAACTCAATCTTTGAGGTGAACAAAAATATTACTTTAAAAAATACTTGCTAAAAATAAAAATCATTGTTTTTGCAGCACGTTTTAAATAGTTTTTTGTCCATCTGAAGATTTTTTTTTTTGTAGGGTTATTGGAGATGTATAGAAAACTTTCAGCAGAACTTCTACATCTGGGTTACTTATATTTGGGTTATTTAACTTTTTTGTCCTACTTGCAGCAAACAAGATTTATTTAGCTGTGAGAAACACCTGCGTCTGTACTGTTAGAAAAAAGCAGACAATTAGTTATTGTAAGTGTGTGTGTGTGTGTGTGTGTATGGTGTGAGTCCTCTACCTGACATTGGTGTGTCTTTGTACATAAAGGTTGTGGAAATTGTTGGTGTTTTCAGCTTGCCCGCTGTTTGGACCCTTGAGCCTTTGGATGATCTCCGCCTTCATCACGCGTGCGATGTGGGCGGGCAGCAGGGACAGCAAGAGACGCTCCTATTGGTTGGAGCGAGAGGGGGGTTGGGATGAGGGTCTTGTTTTTATACTCTTTGATGCATACCTCGCTAAATTACAATTAAATATATTTTTTTACGCTGGCTGTGTATCTATAAAAATCGTATCGAAGTTATATTAACAAACTAATCTTTTAGAAAAGCCATTCTCTAACTCAACAAGCTTCTCTTCGTAATGTTTTATCCCCCAGACACCTTTCGTGTCATTGCGCTAATTGCGTCTTCAGGTTCGGCGCTCCTAGCAGTTCTTGGTTTGATGGTCGTCATAGGAGAAGTCACACAGCAGGTAAAGGACTGAAATCTTCTGAAGCTGACAGATTTTTATTAGAGGAAAAAGTGTTTACAATCGTCTGTTAGTGAACATGTAAAACTATAAAACAAAGACAACAGATTCTGGCGTAGAACTGTAGAACTCTTTTAGGATGTCAAAATTTATATCAGACGACCAAAGTCATACAGTGTATTAACATTAATTAGCCTTCTATCCGATTTATGATGGCATACACCAGGGAGCCTCAACCCCCGGTTCACGGAACCGGTACCAGTCATTTGGTACCGAACGGCAAAGAAAAAAATCTGTGATTAAAATTATAGTTCAAATTCAAATTCACTGGAGAGCTTTTTTAGGAAGGAACAAGCAACTGATGGGACAGCAGAATTGTTGTAATTATTGTAATTGCCCAATATAAAGTGTTATTATTGCACTTAGATTACATACTATAAACTGAAAACGGTTTTTGTTATTGGAACCCTTGCACCTCCACCCGGGAAATGGAAAAATTTTCATGCATGAAACCGGTCCATGGTACAAAAAAGGTTGGGGACGGCTGGCATACAGATATCCAACAACTTGTCAAAGCATGACATTCACTTTGTAAGAAAATCACACACACTGTAGTTAGTTTGCGAGGTATTAATCTACATTTTTATGTAGCCTAATCCGTTCCAACGGCGTCTTTTATCCCCAAACTGTCTTTGCCAATAGACCGCCGAGACAAGATTTAAATTTCAATAAAGGCATTTTCTCGTTGTTTTACTGAATATAGATCTGGGTTAGAAAACTATACATGTAAGAGTACATTACTTGCCAGCTGTTTATCAGCATGCACTAAAACCTGACACCATTTTCCCCAGACAGCTGTGCTTACCTATAATGAAACTGACATACGCAGAACAGAAGAAGAAAAAAAAACCGACGGCAGCAACAACGCCGGCTTCAAATTGCTCTTCAAATTAAATACGGTTAATAGGTAGCTGGGCTTGCCCTTTGCTGTTTTCGATGTAGTCTTTGTGTGGGTAAAATGAGTGAGCTTGACCCTTGCAAATATTTTCCTGACATTTATAACAAAGCATATAGACCAGCTCTGTGAAAAAGCTGTGTTTAAAAATAAATCTAATTATTAACTCTTTTCAGGGGTGCTTTTATATAAAAAGGGACATAGTAAACAAAAAGGAAGCGAAGGTACAGGGCTTTTATCTCCCTAGATTGGTAGAATTTTGGCCCCGCAATATCAAACCGCCAGGAGGAACACTTTTTCTTTCAAGTTTTTATCACGGATTTCCGTATGTAGCATTCCGACCGCTAGCTGTATAACCTAACCAAACACCCGCAAAGTATTTTCAGCCAGCCTGAGTATTGAGTGTTCATTTACATGTAATTTACACTGTCTATAAGAAGTTATAGTTTTGACTTGTGCTTTGGGTAATTTTGGATTTGCGTCTTTGGTTTGTTTGCTGGTGTTGTTTGATCTTTGTGTACCGACATATTGCCAGACCTACGTTTACAATTCTGTGCTGAGTTCAGTGCATTTTTTTCAATAAACTTCCTTTTTGCAAATGGATCCTTCTTTTGACAGGGCTTCACAAAATATTTGGCTGCCTGAACATAATTCGAACAGTGAAGACAGCATGACCCACCACAGCGAGATAATCATCTCATCTATCTATCCGTATTACTGGGATATTATGCAACCCCTGTTCCGCTACCCCTGTTATGTCTGCCAGGGAAATATTATGTACCGCAAGTACTCTGTCACTGCGTCATGACCTAAATTCACTCGTTCCTTTGTCCAGGCCACCCTGGAAATTATTGGTTGCTGAAACTGGTCTGCAATGTGTATTGGTGGCCAATAGTAATTTGGAAACTTACATCAGAACCTGCCCCGTAAGTGACCAGGTAAAAACTCCACATCAGTTACAAAGTTTCTCCAAGGCCTGTCCTTTGATTCCACTTAAAGGACAGACATCCGCAATAGAAACAGATTAACTATCAAATATTTTGTACCTCTAGTATCCCTGAGAACATTGTGTCGGATCAGGGGCCGCAGTTTACCTCACAGCTGTGGCAAGAATGCTGCAAGAAGCTGGACATGAATGTAAATCTCACTTCAGGATACCACACTTAATCAGATGGCCAGGCCGAGCAGATGAATCTGGTGCAAAGATCTGTTGTTATTTGCGCTTGTATTGCAGTACTATTATCATGCCTGGATATCAATCCTTTATTGGATTGGATGGGAGAGTGCCCATGTGTGCCTAGAGAGGGCGATCAGATACCAGCACATCCAATCCAATCAGCACAGGTGACCACATCCTGAATACCAGCTGAGCCCCAAATACACTGAACCATTTCATGTCATCCGTCAATTAAACCCTTTATGTCTATTCGCTACGGTTTTGACACTACATTTGGTATTTTGTTTGCTTGTGGGTGTTGTTTAATCTTTGTGTACCAACCTGTTACTGACTACTGTGATTTTTCAATAAACCTTCTTTTTGCAAATGGATGCTTCTCATGGCATTCCTGACGGGGCCTCACATAAAGAAATTGAATTGAAAATGAAATAGAAACAGTGGGAAAGATAGAGAAAGAACGGCATTGGCAGGATATTCCATTTTTTAGACCACCTCCCCAAATTGTTTCTCAGGAGGTAATAAAGTAATTAAGCAGCCTATGCTAAATCAAGCGAAAGCACTATGAAACTGAGAAGCGACTGGCTCGACTGTCGCTGTTTAGTAAAAAAATACCATCACATGCCAACCGTACTGCAGCCCAGAGTGATGAGCGATGTACTGAGCGGAGAGCTGCCATCCATCCATCTCAGCAGTAATTACAGTCAAACATAAAAGCATACAGGGAAAAAAACTAAAGGCTGCCTGTGTGTGTGTGTGTGTGTGTGTGTGTGTGTGTGAGAGAGAGAGAGATGGAAACCTGTAGATCATAATTGCACTGTGGAGAAGCCACAGGGGAAAATAATGAGGTCTGTTTGGGAGGCATTTTTGGAAATAGCCAGATTTCGGCAGTACCGACTGTCCAAAGTGGGAATAATCGTTTAGACGTTAAAATCAGAATACTTCCTCTTAGCAAAATTGTTAAGGTACAGTTTCTCAGCGAAAAATCAAAGTAAATAAAGTAAAATAAAATATGAGTACTAGAGATAAAAATATATACTATATGTACTATATACAGATGTTTCATTGAAAATAATTGTATAATAATTTACAAAAATCTTAACATCATACCAAGAGGCATGAAAAGCTATCAAGTGTATCTATAATCTAAAGTGGCATTAAAATATCCTGAATACAATATTGTGCACTAAGAGCACTCAAAGAACTGATCTCCTCTGGCGCTCTGTTGTACATGGTGGTTGTGTTGAGTCAGAAACACAAGAACTGACCAGTGTGTTACAGAGGGATTGTAAGGAGTTGGACTGTATCCTTCTTTCCGATACTCTCGTTAGATCAGATCACTGGTCTTACGGATCAGTTTGTCGAGTGTGTTTGTGTCTGTCAGCCTCAGCCTGCTTCCCTAGCATGGAACAGCATTCAGGAGAGCACTGGTCACTACAGACTCATCTTCAGCAACGTCCAGCAGAAGTTGAAGGACCTCAGCCCTTTCAGAAAATAGAGGCGGCTCTAGAGCACCTATGTGTTCTTTCTCCAGTCTAATTTTTTATCAGTGCGCACCCCCAGGTATTTCTCATCCTCCACTTTGTCCACATCGACTTCTTAGGTGGAGACTGGAGTCACAGGACTCACAGGTGCCTTTCACCTTGTCAGGTCCACCATCATCAACTTTGTCGTTGTCACATGTAGTTGTAGCAAATTTGTCTTACACTATGTAGCAAAATTCTCCCCTTCTGTCCGGTACTGCTTCTCATCACCATGAGAAAACGTACAATGGTGAAGAATTTTATCATATGATATTCCGATTTTTAACATGCGTCATTATGATGTATGTAAGAGATTCCTTATAGATCTAGATTAGAACGATATCATGGCATCTTCAATACACTGTTCACACATTTTTGCTCTATTTTAAATCAACTAACAAACTAACAACTCAGGAAGGTGAAGCCGAACAAATACTTTCTTTAGAAACTGCTGCATCACAACAACAAAGCGCTGTCTGCCCCCATCAACACTTCCAAACTTACAGAACCTCGCTATTTGTTTATGCTGCTGTAACTGACAGGTAGGACAGGGCTAATTTTGCTCCCTTATGTCCTACTCGCACGGGATTAGTATTATCTGGTGACCTCTGGCCATTTGTAATAAATGCGGAAGTTGTCATTGTGCATAATCCCATTCTAACTGGCCATGTATTTAAAATTGTAAAGTAAAAAATAATCCCCGTAAATGACCTTTCACCAAACGTAGAGGTCCTGTGATAATATTAGTGCAGTGCGAATCGGCATCTCTGTGACTTGGCCAGGATTTGCAGGGGTCATGTATCATTTTTTACAAGGTTTCTGTTTCCTGTGTGCACAGAATGAGGCCATGTTGAAGTGTTTTGGGGGCTGCATATGGCTTTACATCATACAGTAATACAATTTAGCAGACAGAGAAAGCTGAACGCCACCAGAAGAGTAAAAATAAAAAAATGGGGATGGATGACATGCATACAGTGAGGAAAAAAAAATATTTGATCTCCTGATGATTTTGTATGTTTGCCCACTGAAAAAGAAATGATCAGTTTATTATTTTAATGGTGGGTTTATTCTAACAGCGAGAAACAGAATAACAACAGAAGCATCCAGAGAAACACATTTCAAAAAAGGCATGAATTGATTTGCATTTTAATGAGGAAAGTATTTGATCCCAATCAGCAGGATTTTTGGCTTCCATAAAAGCTGCGATTAGGAACACTGTCTCAAAGGGACGCTTTCACAGGCAATGCTCCTAATCTCAGCCTGTTACCTGTATAACAGACACCTGTCCATAGAAGCAATCAATCAATCAATCAATCAATCAATCAGATTCCAAACTCTCCACCGTGGCCAAGACTAAAAAGCTGTCCAAGGATGTCAGGGACGAAATTGGAGACCTACACAAGTCTGAAATGGGCTACAAGACAATCGCTGTGCAGCTTGGTGAAAAGGTGTCAACAATTTGTGTGGTTAATACGCAATACATAAAATAACTGCAGCTAATAAACCTCGCTCTGGGGGTCCACGTCAGATCTCACCTCATGGAGTTTTGTCGATCATGCGAATAGTGAGGAATTACACCAGAGGATCTTGTCAGTGATCATACCATAGTCACCAAGAAAACAATTAGTAACACACTCCGCCATAAAGGAGTTAAATCCTGCAGCGCTCAAAAAGTCCCCATGCTCAAGAAAGTACTCCTGTCTAAAGTTTGCCAATAAACATCTAAATGATTCAGAGGAGAACTGGAAAGTCAGATGAGACCAAAATCAAGCTCTTTGGCATCAAGTCAGATCGCTATGTTTGGAGGAGGAGAAATGCTGCCTATGACCCCAGGAACACAATCCACACAGTCAAACATGGAGATTAAAACATTATCGTTTTGCTCCTAAGGGAAAAGGACAACTTCATCACATCAAATGGATGATGGACAGGGCCATGAACCTTTTCCCCCTCAGCCAGGGCCATGACCCGAAACACATGGCCATTGAAACAAAGGAGTGACAAAAGAAGAAGCATATTAATGAGATGAGGGATCAAGTTGCAAAATATCAGCTCGAAGCCTTAGTAGTGGGAAAACTTCCTCCTGAGATGTGTGTAAACCTGGTGGACAACTACAAGAAACGTCAGGCTTTTGCTACTAAGTACTAAGTCTTGTTTTGAGAATCAAATACTTATTTCACTCATTAAAATGCAAATTAATGTCTAACTTTTTTATGGAAATATGTTTTTTTCCCCTGCATGCTTTGTTGTTATTCTGTCTCTCACTGTTAATGATAAACCTACCATTAAAATTATAAACTGATCATTTCTTTGTCAGTGAGCAAACATACAAAAATCAGCAAGGAATCCAAAAAATGTTTGATATATTGTGTCATCTATATCTATAACAGCAAGACTTTCCCAAGCAGTAGCCTATTTGATCACAAAATCACATGCTACGCTTATTCGATGCAAATGTGGCACACAAAATTTAGATGTGATGGGGTAATTTCTAAATCACACAAGCCTCTAAGATAACAATAATCCTGTGCGAATAGTACTTTAGCTGTCTATGACCAGAAGTGTACTGTAATAAAGTAATAATACTTTAGAGCATATTCATTACAAAGCAAAGCCCCTTACTCTCACATGCTCATAAGTAAATGGAGATGTTAATTTAATTTTAAAGCATAATTCTGCTCCTGATCAGGATGTACAGTATCACTAACGCTTTACAATCATGTGACACACAATAAAATCAACAAACAAAGGCAACCTAACAACGAGGAAGTGTTAAAACTTTTATTACTTAGAAAGGAAGGATAGGGTGGGAAGACGGATGGGGCAGCTGCTTTTGCCTGAAACAACCCTCTAACCCACCCATTTAATGGATAAATTAATTATTTTGGTTTTTTTCCTGCATAAATAACAGGAACTCTGTGGAGATGTGGAGAGGAAAGTTTCCACCCTGATGTTTAAAATAGTTTTTTTTACAGTTCATATTTCAGGAATTGCATGTAGAAAATTCAGTTTATTTCTTACCTGCTGGTGTTTCTCAAATTCCAGTTTGATGGGTGACTTGATGCAGTTACACATGTCCTGATAGGTCTGTTTCAGAGCGAGATCCATCAGGTGCTTGTGATAGGTCCCTGCCATGTTTCCGCAGATAAATATAATGATGTTAGCTAGCATCTGGAAACAGGAAGACAGAAACAAAAGCAAGGTTTGACTTTGTTACATTCTGAGAAAGCTGCTTTTAGTATAGACATTATCAGGATTTCGTTTTGCTGTGTAATTGGGTCAAGATAAAAAGAGAAAAATTCATAAAATAATGAATAAAACAGCATTTACAAAAACGTTAGCCTTAGCTAAGAACTTAGCTTTTTTACAGAAAAATAAAGTTTATACCTGTACTGTTTGGTGTCTTTGTGGAACTATACACATACACTAAATTGCTTAAAGTTAATAGACACCTTACCAGCACAGGTCTTAAAAGAGTGTCTTCTCCAAAATGTTCTACAATGTCGAAGTCACTCAGTCGTCTAAAATGTCTGTATACATTGTGGCATTACATTAATTCTTACATTAACACTGTATCAGCATGACAATCCCCCTGTGCACAGAACCCCTGCTCTCCATCAAGACTTCTTGTGTTCTGGTTGGAGTGTAAGAACTGCAAAGAACTTTATCTCTGACTCAACCCCACTGGGATAAACTGGAACCCTGACTGCACCACACACCTCCGTACCCGACATTATTGTCTGATCCCATTAATATTATTGTGACTGAATGAACACAGTCACATGACACAATCGAGTGAAAACCCTGCACAGAGATTAGTTTAGATTATTATCAGATGTTCAGATTATTATTGGAGAAAGAGTGAGACAACATCTGGTTTAGGATGCCTAGAAAACCCACTTAAATGTAATAAGCAGGTGTCCCAATACTTTTGGAAATATAGTGTATATTCAAATGTTCCAAAAACAATTAAAAACACATAAATGTTTTGATCTTCGATGCAAGTGGTGGGGCAGTGGTGGCTCAAATGGTCAAATGGTAATGCTGAGTTGCTGATCTGAAGACCAGGACGAAATGGGTTTAAGTCCCACCACCGCTAGCTGTTGATTTGAAGACCAGAAACACCTGGGTTCAAGCACCAGCAAGCCAACCACTGTTGGGTCCTTGAGTCGACTCTGAGATGGGATAGGCAAAAAAAAGAATTTTACTGTGCTGTAAAAAGTACATGTGATAAAATAAAGGCATTTACATAAAGTGGTGATATCAAACCTATTTCAGCTTTTTTAATGGCAACGAATTTTTTTTTTAATTTTAAACCACTTTTCAATCCAATCTCTGTGTAAGGTTAGAAACTTTCTTTATTCTGATATGTTTGACATGTGGTGATAAAATAATTCATTTGTTGTTCCTAGTTGTGTCCTATAAATTGATCAAATTAAACTGACCGGAATATTAATATCACTTTTAGGTAAAGACATGTACTTTTCTGTACTTAAAAATGGGTTAACACTTTTTCAAACACACATTCGCATGAGAGCACCAACTACGCAAGATGTTTCCCCATCCAGACACGCATGTTTACATGGCATTGCTTTGTATCAGCTTAAAAAGAGGAACAAACCTTTTCTGACTGTGGCATCTCTGGGAAATGAATGTAAGAGCCAGAGACAGGATGTAACCAAGAACACCACTCAAGTGCGTCAATCATTTTAATTAGCCTCCAGGACCTCCAGGACCTCCGGCCATTATTACTCATATTAACAGGTTGAACCGCTACAGCAGCGACAATTACAATGCCACTGTCGTGTGTATGTGTGTGTGTGTGTTTTTTCCTTCACCGCTGTAGAAGATTAGATGGGGGAAAAACTGCTGTTTTGTCTACTCTGTCACTGAGTGTCTGGTATTCATCCTCTCTAATATGTATATATTAAAAAAATGTGTGTGTAAGTATGCAATTTCGCACTTTTCGCAAAATTTCCACAAACATTTTTTAAAGTGCAAAGATACATACTGTTACTTTACTAAAGACCTCATCAGTGTCCACGTCTGTCAGGCATCAACAGGACTCTAAAGGCTCCAGCGGATGCAGACTCACCCAAATTGAATGATATTTAGTGTGTAATCAGGTCTGTTCTGTAAATGAGACCTCTGGCTTTTTAGGAACATCCTCAATTAGCAAAAAAAGTGTGTTTAACGGTCACGGGAGAACTCTTTAATAAGTCATTCTGCTAGCTATAATTACAGAACGCTGGCTGTAAAAGACAGAAGACGAGATCCAGGATAGCGAGGAACATTCGGTTAATTAGAAATCACAGGCTGCTGAAATCCCACAGTGAGGTTTTAGAAGGCTCGGGTCGGGACTGGACACATGCATAAAGCACATAATGGCAGATTATTACTCCTGAGTGGGAGGGGTTAAAATAGTGGAGGAAATAAAGTCTTGTGAAAAACAGGAGCTGAGAGAGAGAGAGAGAGAGAGAGAGAGAGAGAGAGAGAGAGAGAGAAAGAGAGTACATGCAGTGTGAGACCACGATAGAGCTGCCAATCTGCACTAGCACTAAAAAACACTAGAGGATGTGGTACATTAGTATTCACCCCCTGACAGTTTCCCCCATTTTGTACTGTTACGAACTGAAATTGAAATCTGGTTTCAACTTTTATGTTAATAAATTGATGGAATAGATGGAAGGAAGAAAACGCCTGATGTCAACTACATTACCATAAACCCTGTGGCAGAATGTGTTATAGTGTAATAAAAACCTAATAAACACCTATAAAATATAATAACTATAATTCCACCATACCCACAGTGAAGCATGGTGGTGGATGCATCATACTTTAGAAAAGAAAGAGACACACAGATACACATGCATGCATGCACACTTATATTGGGGAAGTAGTAGTGCATTGATTAAGATGTTGGACTGCTAATTAGAAGATTAGGCTTTGATTCCCAGCACCACCACGCTACCTCTGCTGGGCCCCTGAGCAAGGCCCTAAACCCCCAGATGCTCAGTTGTACAATAAAAGAGATAAATATAAGTCACTCTCAATAGGGCTGTCTGCCAAATGCTGTAAGTTTATATTTTTATGTAAATATTTCTGAAACTTTTATCTCATTTTACATATACTAATGTTTATTTATTTATTTATTTTTTTCATTTTTATTATATATTTTAACTGTTTTTAGCTATATATTTATTTTTATTTCTGTCGTTTGTTTTATAGCCCTGCACTCATTCTTTGGCAATACGAATTTGCATACTTGTCCTGCACATTGTAATTTTTTTTCAATAAAGGACCAGAACAAGTGACTGACTAATCAGGTAGAGAACAGTTGTGCGTCAGCTCTTTATAAATAATACAAATAAAAAAAAACCCGAACACACCACAAGGATTTGGTTCATTTTTAAGGCAGGTTTGACTTGACATAAAGGGCTCCTAATAACGAAACAATGTTAAGGGTGTCGTTTTGAGCTTAACGGAGAACCGGCGGTTCAGACTCGAAGAATTGTGTGGGCCGAGTTGCTGTTAATTAACATCTGGAACAATTACTTGCAAAAAGCTCTAGTTTAGTCTCTGCATGGTGCAGAAAAATGTGGAAATATCACACAGTGCCATTTTTCATTTGCTCTTATTCATACAGGGTTTTGTTTCTTTTTTCATTTAGACACATTTTTTTACCGCTAACTGGATCATTGTGTTAGAGAAAATGGGCCATGGTTTTGTGATCCTGGTGTTTTATATTTCTTAATTCGGTTATGCGTAGAAATTTATAAATGTTGGATATATGTGAGACGAATAAACGTATATCTTATCTTCTGACATGTCTGTTTAAGGGGCAGTAGTGGCTCAAATGCTTGAGTTGCTGAATTGCTGATCACATACCTTGGACAATGAAGTTATATATTTTATTTTATTTTATCTTATTTTTTATCTTATCTTATCTTATGTATACTGTGTTGATGCAGTAGTTCTAAACATCTGGACATGTAAAAAGCTCAGGAAGGAACTGGATGGACCATATTATACTACAGGTTTTTCCACGACAGTGCAGTCACTGTAAAACAGATGCAGTGTGACCTCATGCCGAAAAAACATGGCCGGCGTGTGGTGCTGTATCACAATGCCAGCTTTACAACAAAGACAGGACCGGTTATATTATTGGGTCTCGTCCATTCTCATTTTATTTAATCCATCTATCCATTGTCTATAACCGCTTATTTCTAATGAGGGTCACAGGGATCTGCTGGAGTCTATCCCAGCTGTTATTGGGTAAATAGCAGGGGTACAACCTGGACAGGTCGCCGGTCCAACACAGAGCCACATACAGACAAACAACACACACACTCACTCCTATGGGCAATTTAGAATCACTCAACCTACATGTTTTTGGACTGTGGAAGGAAACCTGACTAACCCGGAGTAAAACCACACAAGCACAGGGAGAACAAGAAAACTCCACACAGAAAGACTCTGGCAGGGGATACAAACCTGAGACCTTCTTGATTTGAGGCTAATTGCTTATTTAATCATGCACTTTCATATAAATGCTCTTGTTTAGTAAAGGGAACTGATTGATATGTACTGCATGTACTGGATTTATTATAATATTAGCACTATTACCAATAGGGATGTGTAATGGCAAGGGCCTTACAATTCAATACATATGTTACATGGGGGCAGCACGGTGGCTTAGTGTTTAGCACCATTGCCCCACAGCAAAAAGGTTCGATTCCCAGGCAGGGGACTTTTTGTGTGGAGTTTGCATGTTGTCCCTGTGCTTGCATGGGTTTACTCTGGGTACTCTGGTTTTCTCCCACAGTCCAAAAACATACTTGTTAGGTTGATTGGTGATTCTAAATTAAGCGTGTGTGTGGCCCTGTGATGGACTGGCGATCTGTCCAGGGTGTCCCCATCCTGCCTTTCACCCTTTCAGAGACGGCTGGGATAGACTCCAGCAGATCCCCTATGACCCCGAATTAGGAAATAAACAGTTATAGAAGATGAATAAATGTTACATGGGTAACGATACAATATATTACAATATATTGCAATACATTGTGATACTTTTTTAAAATGTAAAACAAATACAATAAATATGAATTGACAAAAACCATGTTTCCTTCTGAGACAACGAGTGTATGTGTCAGCGACAACTACAGGAACGGAGGAGGAGGTGGTTTGACATAAATCTGATTAAAATGTAAATATCTATCAATACTAAAGTTTGGAATATTAATACACTTTCTTGAATAAAGTATTGTGATAGTTTGTTGTCACAAGTCGTAAATTGAGTTTGGAGAGAAATTCAGTATTTTATTGAAATAATGAAACGAACAACCGAACAAATCAAAGAAGAAAAAACACAAACACATAAAACTAACCTAACACAACCAGACCTGTCCTGATTTGACATAAATTGGACCATGACTATAAACTGGACTTTGAATTTTAACATGACATAGACACATACTGTGACACGCAACAAAGCAAGACAAAGACAGACTGAAATACTGGGGTATAAATACTTAACAATTAATTAACGAGACACACCTGAACGCAATAAGAAACACATGACCAAAACAAACCAATGAAGACATGACACATGGACAGAGGAAGCACATGACAAGACATAAACAAACTTTGTGCGCATGGTCTAAAACATAAAGTCTCTTCGTTGCCCCCCGGTGGCCCGGCAGAGAAACGCACTGTATGGATATTTTTACACAGCCTTAATTACCACTAATATTTCTTCTTCATGTAAGGTTGTACTGTATCACTCAAATTACCTCCCATCTGTAAAGGAAGTAGGAAGCAAAAAGGAGACTGAGACCTACAGCAATGCATCCCATTTCGTTCATTTTTGGATAAAACTCTCATTTCATTTCAAGGCCCATTTCAAGGCTGTTCCTGAGATACCAGACGGTCTTTTTTTAATTCAGAATAAATGAATAATTATATCTACATTATGACCAGGCTTTCAGTGTAACACATGGGTGAGAAATCAAAGCTTTTTTCGTAGATTATCTTTAATGGAGGTCTTTTCTTACTGTGATTCGCCAATTTCCACAACAGGCTAAATGATAAAGTGCACACACAGGGTTTCGTACGGTTAAAGCAGAATGCCTGCAAATTACAGTCAACAACACTACCAACCCCGGCAGCTGTGCAGC
>VCAZ01000008.1:9103762-9286262 GCA_005784505.1 Bagarius yarrelli | reverse complement strand
CCAGCTATGATGTATGGTTTTAGAGACATAGTGGTGAGACCAGCTATGATGTATAGTTTAGAGACAGTGGTAAGACCAGCTATGATGTATGGTTCAGAGACATTAGTGAACCATCTATGATGTATGGTTTAGAGACAGTGGTGAGGACCATAGACCAGCTATGATGTATGGTTTTAGAGACAGTGGTGGGACCAGTTATGATGATGTATGGTTCAGAGACAGTGGTGAGACCAGCTATGATGTATGGTTTAGAGACAGTGGTGAGACAGAGACATGTTTTATGATGTATGGTTCAGAGACAGTGGTGAGACCAGCATTGATGTATGGTTTAGAGACAGTGGTAAGACCAGCATGGATGTATGGTTTAGAGACAGTGGTGAGACCAGCTATGATGTATGGTTTAGAGACAGTGGTGAGACCAGCTATGATGTGTGGTTTAGAGACAGTGGTGAGAACAGTTATGATGTATGGTTCAGAGACAGTGGTGAGACCAGATATGATGTATGGTTTAGAGACAGTGGTAAGATCAGCTATGATGTATGGTTTAGAGACAGCTATGATGTATGAGACAGTAGTATGGTTTAGAGACAGTGGTGAGACAGCTATGATGTATGGTTTAGAGACAGTGGTGAGACCAGCTATGATGTATGGTTTAGACAGTGGTGAGACCAGTTTATTATGATGTATGGTTTCAGAGACAGTGGGTGAGACCAGATATGATGTATGGTTTAGAGACAGTGGTGAGATCAGCTATGATGTATGGTTTATAGACAGTGGTGAGACAGCTATGATGTATGGTTTAGAGACAGTGGTGAGACCAGCTATGATGTATGGTTTTAGAGACAGTGGTTGAGAACCAGTTATGATGTATGGTTTCAGAGACAGTGGTGAGACCAGCTATGATGTATGGTTTAGAGACAGTGGTGAGATCAGCTATGATGTATGGTTTAGAGACAGTGGTGGAGACCAGCTATGATGTATGGTTTAGTGGTGAGACAGTGGTGAGACCAGCTATGATGTATGGTTTAGAGACAGTGGTGAGACCAGCATATGATGTATGGTTTAGAGACAGTGGTGAGACCAGCTATGATGTATGGTTAGAGACAGTGGTGAGACCAGCTATATTATGATGAAGATGTATGGTTTATAGAGACAGTGGTGAGACCAGCTATGATGTATGGTTTAGAGACAGTGGTGAGACCAGTTATATGTATGGTTTTAGAGACAGTGGTGAGACACATGCTATAGAGATGAGTATGGTTTTAGAGACAGTGGTGAGACCATAGAGACATGTATGGTTTAGAGACAGTGGTGAGACCAGCTATGATGTATGGTTTAGAGACAGTGGTGAGACCAGCTATGATGTATGGTTTAGAGACAGTGGTGAGACCATGTTATGATGTAACGGTGTTTTAGAGACAGTGGTGAGACCACTATATGATGATGCCAGTGTGATGCTATGATGTATGGTTTCAGAGACAGTGGTGAGACCAGCTATGATGTTATGGTTTAGAGACAGTGGTGGAGCTATGGCTATGATGTATGGTTAGAGACAGCTATGATGTATGGTTTAGAGACAGTGGTGAGACCAGCTATGATGTATGGTTTAGAGACAGTGGTGAGACAGCTATGATGTATGGTTTAGAGACAGTGGTGAGACCAGCTATGATGTATGGTTTAGAGACAGTGGTGAGACCAGCTATGATGTATGGTTTAGAGACCAGTGTGAGACCAGCTATTATGTATGGTTTAGAGACAGTGGTGAGACAGCTATGATGTATGGTTTAGAGACAGTGGTGAGACAGCTATGATGTATGGTTTAGAGACAGTGGTGAGACCAGCAGTGATGTATGGTTCAGAGACAGTGCTGAGACCAGTTATGATGTATAGTTTAGAGACATTAAAACTAATAAAACTGCAATTGCATATATGTATTAAACATCATTGCTATTTCTTTATAATTATCATAACACTGCTAATGTATATTTAAATCATTTTTTTTTCTTTTGAATGTACAGGGTAGCCTATTATTATATTTATTGTTTTTCTATATATGTTTTTTATTATGTTATTATGTTTTATTAAGTTCTTTCTATAAGATGGATATATGAAAAAATTACACTCTGGATATGATTGTGTATCTATATGAATTTAAATATTCTCTAAAGAAGAATCCGAATTCTAACATTTTTTTCCTCTCTCTCTTGTTTGTTGTTTTTCTTCCATCCCGTCCACCTCTGCCTGTCTTCCACACCTCCTATATGATCATCTAATGACACCTTAAAAGCATTCATTGATTAGCAAACTGTTCTTACTGGAAAAAAAAAGATCCTGTGTACATTTCGATGCTTAGCTTTGTTCTTGACTGATTAGCGTTCGGTGGGTCGCATCCACTTTCCTTTGATTAAAGGGTTTGAAGATGGCCTCTTATTTTGAAACAAGCTGATTCTAAGCGACTCTAGCTAATGCATGCGGTCTGGAGTAAATGTTTCCTGGTCTGTACATCTATATTTTTCCTGAAACAAGATGATTATAAAGAGTGACAGCCTAAAAAGCTAAAGTATCCCCTGCAGGTTTATATCGGCTCTCCATGTGTGTAGCAAGCACTCGATCGTAGTCGTACGCGACTAATGTTTTAAAGTTAATAGCTGTCATGTGTACGTTTGGTTCATTTGGCAAGTCAATTGCATGTGATTAGCGACTTGCTGAGTTGCAGCAGAGTCGATAGTGGAGAAAGTATATGAGGCCACATGAGAGTCTTTGTTTAAAGAGAAAGGAAGGATAAAAAAAACGTACGGTTGGTAATTGCTATTCGATTGCCTTCTACCATTTATACCATTTCCACTACGCTGCTACCACTATTCACTCCTGAGAGAAAATGATCCCAAATCTGCTAACAATAATCTTGGGCTTCTGATTGAACAGATTTGATTGACAAACATGAAGAAAGGCTATCAAAGAAAAAAAAACCAATATATATCTACATTCTACATTTATGTAAATGCCTATACTTTTTACAGCACAGGGAAATTTATTTGTTCACATATCTTATCTTAGTAAGTTGGTGGTCAGAGCTCAGGGTCAGCTATGATACAACGCCCCCTGGAGCAGGAAGGGTAAAGGGTCTTGCTCAAGGACCAACAGTGGCTGGCTGGAAGTGGTGGGGCTTAAACCCAGGTCTTCTTGGTCTTCAAATCAATAACTCAAGCCAGCGATGGTTGGGCTTGAACCCAGGTCTTCTTGGTCTTCAGATCAACAACTTAGGCTGGCGGTGGTGGGGTTTGAACCCAGTCTTCTTGGTCCTTCAGATCCAACAACGTGGCTGGTGTAGGTGGTGGGGGTTTTGAACCCAGGTCTTCTTGGTCTTCAGATCAACAACTTAGGCTGGCGGTGGTGGGGTTTGAACCCAGGTCTTGTTTGTCTTCAGATCAACAACTCAGGCTGGCGGTGGTGGAGCTTAACCCCAGGTCTTCTTGGTCTTCAGATCAACCACTTAGGCTGGTGGTAGTGTTGCTTGAACCCAGGTCTTCTTGGTCTTCAGATCAACAACTTAGGCTGGTGGTGGTGGGGCTTGAACCCAGGTCTTCTTGGTCTTCAGATCAACCACTTAGGCTGGTGGTAGTGTTGCTTGAACCCAGGTCTTTTTGGTCTTCAGATCAACCACTTAGGCTAGTGGTAGTGGGGCTTGAACCCAGGTCTTCCTGGTCTTTAGATCAACCACTAAGGCTGGTGGCAGTGGGGTTTGAATCCAGGTCTTCCTGGTCTTTAGATCAACCACTAAGGCTGGTGGCAGTGGGGTTTGAATCCAGGTCTTAACCATTCACGGTATTTGGCAGAGGGCCTTATCCAGAGTTACTTACAATTGAGCAATTGAGGGATTTATTGGTGGAATCAAACCCTGATTCTGACAGTCCAACACCCTAACCACTGTATTACCCACAAAAGTTTGTGCACCCATGTCCATCACACTTATTAATCCAACGTCAAGTTATTTCCCTTTCATTCTCCTGGAAAGTCTTTCCAATGGATTGTGCTGTGTGACTGTAAGGATTTGTTCATTCAGCCACAATAGTATTAGTAAAATCCCTAATTAATGTTGGATGAGGAGGTCTGGTCTGCAGTCAGTGTTCTATTTCATCCCAAAAAGCTGTTTAATGAGCTTGGTGCAGAAGATTCGAGTTCCTCCAAACTGATTATAACATACCTTATCGCCGGCTTATGTGTGTGATGGTCAGATGCGTTCACTTCCGTTCTTTTCAAGCTATTTTTTTTTTCTAAAGCCCGTGACTTGTAACTCAGCGAATACTTACTTAAAAAGTACTTAAACTTAAAATATTTGTGATTAACTTAGGTTATTCACATCTACACAATAACTTGTGTAAAGGATCCAGGGGTCGTTGTGATAGTTTTACTTCCTGTCTATACCTTGCTTAAGATAAGCTCAAAAAGGCAACTGAGGCCACTGCGCCACAATTACCTCACCATTGTGTTTCCGTCTGCTGGCTGACTCGCTAACAGAGTCGTGTCACAATTTCCTCCATTATGTCATTTGTACTTTGAACATCAATGCTAAAGCCTCTTGAATGGTGATAAATATCCCCTGTGAACAAAAAGCACAGCTTCCAGGTGCCAACTGTGATAAGCTAGAGAGCTCGCTAAGGGCTATGGGAGCTTCACTTCAGAGTACCACCTGATGAAGCCGGCTTACTTTTGAATGCAGTGTTTAATGATGAGGGGTTAGTTAAAGAAGGAAGCAAGGAGAGAGAGAGAGAGAGAGACAGAGAGAGAGAGAGAGAGAGAGAGAGAAGCTTCTTAATAATGCAGAGCAAACAGTTATTAATATCCCTGCAAGGAGATAGAAGGAGTAAAACGAGAAAAAAAAGGAGAAGCAAATGAAGATAGATGAAATTAGTTGCGAAGTGAAAAATGTCCCTGTTTTAAATACATCTGGAAAATTAGAATGATTTGTCACTGTTACCCTGAACAATAATCATTGGTAAGAAACCAATAACTACCATATGGCAGCGAGATAATCGATGGACACGATGGATAAAGACAAAATCATTATTGAGTATTTTTCTTCCTGCACCATATTTAAAGGTCAGCAAAACAACGATCTCTTTAGAAGGAAAGAAAAGAGCTAAACTGATATATAGATATTTTCTCCCAAACACATACAACATAAATTAAATACATGCTTATTTTCAGTATGTGTCCTTAAGGTGCATATACATACATATAATATATACATACTATATATATATATATATATATATGCCATTAATGCCATTATCCGTTCAGGGTCCCCCCAAAAAAAACAAAAATTTTTTGGTTACATGTTTTAAAATAAAAAAAATATTGTATAAAAAAACAATATAATAGGATGTACTTCAATAACCTGGTTTTAGTAAGTATAATGTACAGCAGGTACCTGTAGATCAGACGACTTTACTTGGTAATACGTATGTCTGACTAGCTATCGAGTGAGACGCGGGATGCTGGGCGGATGTTACGGCGTTTACTGTGGCGTTCGCTACGCCAACTAGCGGTGGGTTTTTTAGCTCGCAACTCAAAGAAAAAATTGGCAGAAAGACAGCTTGTATCTCGAAAAAATTGTTAGTTGGAGCACTTTCAAGTCAAGGTACCACTGTGTGTATATAATATGTATTATATATTAGTACATTAACAAAGGATTCTAATCCAGGAACACATCATACTTGTCAAAATCACATACATCATGTAAGAAGCTACTTACAAAAATGCTTCTGATCTGGCTGGGATTGTAAATCAATAGATTTATAGTTTTTTTTGGAAAATATGTTAAAGATATTGCTGTATGCAGGGGTGCCGCTAAAGGGGAGGATGTAAGGACGATTTTAATGGCCTATGAACTTTGGAGCCCCAGAGATCAGTTCTATTAGTAGTAACGGACTGTTAAAAACTGTAGGGGGATCAAAAATTGCCTCTTCATGCTGTTGACAGGACGACTTCTTTTTTCTCAGTCTATCTTCCCTGATATTGTAACTCTATCTGATGACGTCACTTCGACAGTGTGCTGGTCCATTCATGTTCATTTTTTTTCCATCCACATTCGCTGATAACAATGCTTAAACCTCTATATTAATTATAGAAATGTATTTAAAATGCTGTCAGCGGAGAGCTAAAAGCCACCCAAATTATTCTGTTCATTCTGTTCCATGATTGTTATTCGATGTCCCAGCGTCCTAATGGCCCTACTGTGACGCCAGCTCGTTTACAATAGTGCGAATAAATTTGAAGAAAAAAAAATGAAATCGTTTGTCATGTTTTGACACAAATAACAATGGAGCGGTGAAAGACTTTTGTGAAGCAGGGTTTTTTTACTGAACATGTTCTGGAAATGTTGCAGGGTTTTTTTTTTTTAAATGAACTCTGTAGTATACGCTATGATTTGTGCATATGGGTATTGAGTATTGCGTATGTGTTTCACTCCTCAGTGCCAGTTGTAAGTAAAAAAAAAAAACAAAAAAAACCCACATTTCTGGTGTCCAAAAAAATCCAGAGAGCAATGTGTGACAATTATCCATCCATCCATCCATCCATCTTCAATATCCACTTATTCCCTAATTCGGGGCCACAGGGATCTGCTGGAGTCTATCCAGCCGACTCTGAGAGGGTGAAAAGCAGGTGGGGGACACCCTGGACAGGTCGCCAGTCCATCACAGGGCCACACACACTCACACTCACTCCTATGGGCAATATAGAATCACCAATCAATCTAACATACATGTTTTTGGACTGTGGGAGGAAACCGGAGAACCCGGAGTAAACCCACACAAGCACAGGGAGAACATGCAAACTCCACACAGAATCAAACTGGAGTTTTTCTTTCATTTGTTTAGAGCTTTCAACAATGAACGCTGTCACAAGGCAGCTTAACAAAAATACATTTACATTTATCACATTTTGGTAGACACCCTTATCCAGAGCGACTTACATTTATCTCTTATATACAGCTGAGCAGTTACGGGTTAAGGGCCTTGATCAGGAGCCCAACGTGGTAGCTAGGTGTGGCTGGGAATCAAATCCTGATCTTTCAATTAGCAGTCCAACATCTTAACCACTGCGCTACCACTTTCATTTTATCGGAATGTAATAGATAGGTGGCTTATGTGTTGGACTTGTAATTAGAAGATTGTAGATTCAATTCCCAGCACCCCCAAATAAGGACTGTCACTAGTGGGGTAAAAGGTGGTGCAGTTATAGGGGCCCCATTGCCCAAAGGACCCTACAAAATCCAGCAGTTATACTATATAAGCAGGGTGGGCCCACATTAATATTTTTTTCAATTCTCTACACAGCCCTGCCCACAAACTGCCAGTGCTGGGCCCCTAGGAAAGGCCCTTAACCCTCAAATGCTCAATTGAGAAAATAAATAAATAACAAAGTGTAAGTCACTTTAGGGATGTCGGCTAAATACCAGAAATGTAAACGTTAAATATGTACCATTCATTTCTTTGATACCGTAAATCCATTCTAATAAATGACTCATGTTCAGAGTCACATTTAGTCCTGATTCAAACCCCTTAATTTGCTTCTATATCCAGTAATTAATGTTCATTTCAGCTGCGGATTGATGAAGTATAAAGACACACAGCAGCTTGAACATGATGAAATGTGCAGCTAAAGATGTTTCTGTGAGGCGCAGAACAGCTAAATCAGGAGCTGCAAATGAAGAGGAAATATGGAACATAGCGCGGCCCAAGCACTGGGAAGGAGGGGTAGGGGGGGCATCAACGAGGCTAAGAGCAGGAGCGGGTGCAAAATAGCAGCGATGTGATTTTCATTTTTATAATTACAGTAATACAGTATGTGCAGTCATGTGATGTTTAATCCTCAAGCACTTGGAGTCCCATTGTGTTACAATTTACTGGGGCTGGAAAAAAAAACCCACCTGAAAACCTCACCCGTGTTAACCAACCGGATAAAACTCGCTCTTTCCTGGGGTTTGACTCTGAGATGTGTGTAATGACAGATAAAGTGCGATAGGCACGTCGCACCCTCTCCCCGCTCTCACCTGGTCCCAGGGACAGATGATCCCTCCAGAGAACATGAAGAGGTAACCCATGGCAACCAGGCAGCCCCAGATGAGCAGGGAGAAGAGACGGAGGAGCTTTTTAAAGACAGACTCGATGCAGACGAGGATGAAGATGGAGAGGAAGATGGCCAGTGTAGTGGGCACAGTGATGAGGAAGGCTACGTGATCCTCCATAGGCTGCAAAGAGAGAGAGAGAGAGAGAGAGAGAGAGTGTGAGAGAGAGAGAGAGAGAGAGAGAGAGAGAGAGAGAGAGAGAGAGAGAAAGTGTGTAAGAGAGAGATAGACAGAGAAAGAGAGAGAGAGAAGGAGAGAGAGACAAAGATAGAGAGAGCGTTAGAAATAGCGAGACAGAGAGAGAGACAAAAATAGAGAAAGCGAAAGGAACAGAGAGACATAAAGAGAGACAGAGAGAAAGACAGAGAGAGGCAGAGAGGAAGTGGGGGGAAGAGACAGAAAAAGAGACAGAGAGGAAAAAGTGTGTGTGTGAGAGAAAGAGAGACAGACAGAAAAAGAGACAAAGAGAAAGAGTGAGTGAAATAGAGAAAGAGAGACAGAGAGAAAGTGTTAGAAAGAGATAGACAGAGAAAAAAAGAGGGAGAAAGAGCGAGACAGAGAGACAGACAAAGATAGAGAAAGAGAAAGGAACAGAGAGACATAAAGAGAGACAGAGAGAGAGACAGAGACAAAGAGAAAATGTGTGTGTGTGTGAGAGAGAGAGAGAGAGAGAAAGAGAGGAGGGGAGAGAGATAGAGAGAGGGAGAGACAGAAAAAGACAGAGAGGTAGACAGATTGGGTGAGAGAGAGAGACAGATAGAGAGACAGAGAGGAAAAAGTGTGCGTGTGAGAGAGAGAGAGAGAGAGAGAGAGAGACAGGAAGAGAGTGAGTGAGAGAGAGAGAGAGAGAGAGAGAGAGAGAGAGACAGAAAAAGGAAGAGAGTGAGTGAGAGAGAGAGAGACAGAGAGAGAGAGAGAGATTTTTCAAAGCAGTGTCGATGAAAATCAGTGTATTTAAATTTTAAAAGTGCTTAATAGGATTTGGGTAATTTAGGAAACATAATAAGGGAAATGGATCGTGTGCTTTAAAAAAAAAATCTGAATAAACCTGCAGTCCGAAACGTCAGAATTAAAACATGAGGAACCAGTTAATGGTCTTAAATACCTTTCGTTTTTTTTTTAAGCGAGATTATTCAATCCTATTAAAAGAAGGAAAAAAAAAGCTTCCAAACCAAATCCAAACCAATGTTTTTAATCGGATTAGTTCACTATAAGCTGCAGGTGATCATTTGTCATCCACTGGTTATTGGAAACAGCACAATCAGCATCAGTGCATAAACAAAAACACAGCAATAAAATATGTAAAAAAATCTAAACAGTGAGATCAAATATAAAGTTAAAAAAAAGAAATGTTTTAAAAGCCAGAGGTTTAGGACAGGATTTACTGCAGGATGCTGAGGATCAATAACAATATAAACCCTGATATGAAACCATAAACCCATTCCACCGCTCAGGCTGCTAGCAAACAGACACCCAGGAGGCAGAAGAGCGCGAGTATAAAACATCCAGAGGCCAACGTGAACTTTACCCTCTTTTTCCCTTCTTTATGTCACTCCATTTTTCTTCCGTCAGCCTGTGGGTTCACATATACAAAGTTTTCTTCTCAAGAGGAATGTATCACTGCAGCACGAGGCAGCGGCTCTCTGAGATGGAGAAACAAAACTGCTTTTTTTTTTTTTTTTCTTACTGCTTTAGTATAAATTTCTACCTCTAATCCTACACAAGGTCCTGCGGTGGAAAGTGGCTCATGGATCATGGTATCAACCCAAAGCTTGTGGGTTTCGAGTCCCAGCTCCACCAAGCCACCACTGCTGGGACCGTAAGCAAGGCCCTTAACCCTTCATTGCTCAGTCACATAAATTAGATAAATGTAAGTCGCTCTGGATAAGAATGTCTGGTAAAAGTAAAGTAACTAATTACTAATATGTCTGTTCATTGAGTAGCATTTTCAGTATTTTTTTAAGCATTAATTAAAAAGTGGTACTTGAGCTTATTTACTTTATTTACTAGCTAATTTATACAAGAAATAGAACAAAATAAAATTCGTAAATTAATTTCTAACATTCATGAGCCACGATAAGACGAATAATTGTTAAAAAAAAAAAGATCTGCCGCCAGTTAACTTTCAGGAACAATACATCCAAAGATGGCAGAAGATACAGAAGAACCTGTTATGATGATGACAACGATAAGCATCCCTGCCCTCAAATTTCTCAGCTATTACATTCATGACATTTAAAGCATTTGGCAGACGTCCTTATTCAACATTTATCTTTTTTATACAACTGAGAAAATGAGGGTTAGCTTTGGTGGCAGCTTGGTGGTGCTGGGAATTAAACCCCAATCTTCCAATTAGCAGTCCAACACCTTAACCACTGAGCTACCACTTCAGTTTTCAGAAGCGGCAATAATAAAAATAAAAGCATCCTATATATTTTTTAATTTATTTTTTTATTTTTGAAAATTCTAAATAGATTATTAAGGTGTACAAAGCATTTGTTTTTTTTTTTATTCCTATTTTTTTTAGTAGTTTGGTTCTTTTCTTTCAGGTTGAATATTAATTGAATCACAGCATATCCGTTTCTGCTTTTTTCAATTAAAAAATCCTATTAAAGTTTTGATTATAAAAAAAACTTTAGATATCAAACATATTTATTTCGTGGCAGTTGAAAAAAAAATGAGCAACCAACAAAACACTCTGAGGAACTTCAGCCTACGGTTTTGCCCAAAATACCAAAACAACTCGACTTAATATAATAAATGTTTAACATTATTAAAGACAAGTACAATAAGTAATAATAATAAAATAAGAACAAATCAGTGCATTTCTCTTAGTGACTGATTTTATAAGGATATTGTGACCAGGCACTATGAATGCCGTAAGATATATAAAGCAATGCTTCACTCCAGACGGCGTCTATTACAGTGAAGACCTTGTGTATTTCAGCCAAACAATGCAAAACCACATACTACAGCTATTACAACAGCCTGATTTTGTAGTAGAATAGTAGAGTCCGGCTGCTGAATTCACCTGCCTGCAGTCCAGATCTTTCACCCATAGAGAACATTTGACACATCATTAAACGACTGCAAACTCTTCAGCAGCTGGAAATCTGTATCAGACAAGAACAGGACCAAATTCCAAAATTCTCAATGCCCAGATGCCTTTAAAGTGTTTTAAAAAGAAGAGGAGATGCTACACCATGGGAAACCTGCCCCGTCCCAACTGTTTTCAGACCTGTAGCAGGCATTTGTTATCTATGTTCTATTGTGACTAAAATATTGTCTCATGTGATTTAAAAGTTCTTTAGTTTTCATTTTATTTTATTAAAATAGCTAAATAGCTGAGGTAAACCGCTGATGGTGATAATGCAACATTACTGCTAGATAAAATATTAAACAAAATTTAAGTGAAGCTGTTAAAGAATGCAATAAATAACCATAAATCAGTGATTTAAAGTTCAATATGGATTTATTATCAGTAATATCAATAATTCAGTCATTTCTATTAATCAGATTCAGAGACAAAAGGACAAACGATAAGGACTCACATTGTAATAGTCCAATCACATGTATAATGTAAATGCCTTTATTTTGTCATGTATACTTTTTACAGCAGAAGTGAAATTTGTTTTTTCTTCACATATCCCATCTTAGTAAGTTGGGGTCAGAGCGCAGGGTCAGCTATGATGCAGCGCCCCTGGAGCAAGAAAGGGTTAAGGGTCTTGCTGAAGGACCTAACAGTGGCTGGCTGGCGGAGCTTGAACCCAGATCTTCTTGGTCTTCAGATCAACAACTCAAGCCCGGCGGGTGGTGGGGCTTGAACCCCAGGTCTTCCTGGACTTCAGATCAACAACACAGCCCCTTAATCATTTGAGCCACCACTGTCCTGAGGCCCCTTTAAGGATAAAGACTGGAATAGAGTACGACCCAATTACATTATTCATTCATTCGTTCATTCATTCATCTTCTATACTCGATTATTCGATGCGAAAGGCAGAAGGGGGTAACACCCTGGACAGGTCGCCGGTCCCATCACAGGGCCACACAACACACTCTCACACTCACTCCTATGGGCAATTTAGAATCCACTAATCAACCTAACATACATGTTTTTGGACTGTTGGAGGAAAACCAGGTGCTAACCACTAAGCCACCCCCCTGCTGCCGCAAATGATTTTTATTTTACAAAGTACAGTAGCTTTTCTTTGCTTGGTGGGGGGTCCCTATTGACCGTCCACCGCTGAATCTGAATACAGAGAACTTTCTCTGAGTATAACCTCGCCTGTAGGATCCATGTGATATGTCAATCAATAGTCAGTAGAAACTTGTTCTCAGGTAATCAGTCTAAAAGTGTCATCAAAACTAATGAGTCACCAGATGTAAAGGGGAGACGAGAAAAATTCTTGCTTTACACGCGCTGCATTTCAACGAAGTCCAGAGGAGCCCTCGTTACAGCTTTGCAGGAAAGAACCCGGCACAGACTCGAACACTCATTCACAGCTTTGAACATGCTTTTTACGGCGCATGTATGAATATGCTAAAAACGCGCATATCGGAAGTCCAATTAGCGCTCTCAGTCACTGATTGCATGATTAGCCCTAACGTCAGTCTTTCCATTTTCAAGCTTGGTCCCTGCTGTTTTTTTTCTGGGTTAAAGTTAAAGCTCTAAGAGTGCTTGCTCATCATCCTGCATGCATTCCGCTAACTGAAGACTAATTAGACATTTGAGCGCATTTAAATCCATTTAAACCCCATTTTCCTGCGGTCACAAAAGCACCCGCTTTATTACAGCACAGGCCCTTCCTGTTCCTGACTTATCTATTTGGGCCGTGTCCCTATTTTTTTATGTGTGTGTTCATGTGTATAGCTGTGTGTGTGGGCGCGTCTGGTTTTGAAAACCGCCACAGAGGTGCCGATGGGACAAGAATGCGAAAAATGTCACCCGATGTCAGCGGTTCGGGGTTCAAAATTGCACAGACAAAGCTGTAACACACAAACACATTGAGCCCCTCTCTCTCTCTCTCTCTCTATCTATCTATCTGTCTGTCTCTCTTTCTCTCTCTCTCTCCGTTATCTATCTATCTATCTATCTATCTATCTATCTATCTATCTATCTTCTTTTTATCTCTCTCTCCTCTCTCCTCTCTCTCTCTCTAGATTCTAATTAGATTTAACACTAATCTATCTATCTAGCTATCTATCTATCTATCTATCTATCTATCTATCTATCTATCTATCTATCTATCTATCTATCTATCTATCTGTCTGTCTGTCTTTCTCTCTCTCTGTCTCTCTCTCTATGTATCCTCTCTCTTCTCTTTCTTCGTCTTTCTTGTCCCTTTCTGTTGCATCTGTTTCTTTTCTTTCTTTTTCTCATTTCTTTCCTTTTCCTTCTCCTTTCTCTCTCTCTCTCTCTCTCTCTCTTTGTCTTTTTCTCTTTCTCTTTCTCTCTCTTTTTCTTTCTCATCAGTGTATGAGAGAAACACTTGTTTTTTCCTTCTAGTATCATTTTAACTGCCTTTCGTATGTGTGGGTGTGGAGTGGGAATAACCCGGAGCCTATTAACACCTTCGCTGCATGACGCCACATGCATCTCTCAGTTAATGAGGATTAAAATCTGCTCAGAAGACCTGCAGAGATAAACAGGCTGTAGTTCGTCATGTCCATCACACAGTTTGCACTATGTAAAAGCGTAGACACCTGGGAAGTGGTAGTTCAGTGGTTAGCAGCACCACCAAATTGCCACCGCCGGGCCCCTGAGCAAGGCCCTTAACCCTAAATTGCTCAGACGTATAAAAGAGATAAAAGTGAGTCGCTCTGGAAAAGAGTGTCTGCCAAATGCTGTAAATGTTAATGCACTGGCAAAAATTCAAGCGCAAAACCTTTTGTGTTTGGGGAATAATTTATTAACTCAACATTTAAGGTTTTGGATGGAAGGTTGTAGGTTCGAATCCTGGGGCCGCTACACTTACACGGTTGTATTGTCCGATTCTTCTTCACTTTTTTTACTTTTATACGGTTTCGAACACATTATTTATTTGATACAAATAACATTTTTCCCTCTACAGTAACACCCACGAGACAGTATAATAGATTTTTAACACTTTATAGTAAACCACTCATGTGGCTAGCGTTAGCTTTTATCTACTAAAAGGGAAATGACATAACTGCTCTCTGTCTTTCTGTATGCAATACTAACACTTCATTTACCCTTAAAAATACATTTACATTTATGCCATTTAGCAGACGTCCTTATCCAGAGCGACTTACATTTACTTCTTTTATACAACTGAGCAGTTAGGGGTTAAGGGTCTTGCTCAGAGGCCCAGCTGTGGTAATTTGGTGGTGCTGGGAATCAAACCCTGATCTTCCAATTAGCAGTCCATCACCCTAATCACTACATTTACAATTACATTTACAGAATTTAGCAGACGCTCTTGTCCAGAGCGACGTACAAAAGTGCTTTGAGTCACATTATTGAACAGCTCAATACTGATACAATAGTTCACAAATCAGTGTAAGTGTTTTTTGTACATTTCAAGAGCAAGTTATTTAAGAAAGAGGTGGGTTTTCAAACGTCTCTTGAAGACGGCCAGTGACTCTGCTGTTCTGACATTGAAGGGAAGTTCATTTTACCATCTTGGTGCCAGAACAGAGAAAAGTCTTGAGGCAGACCTTCCTACCTACCTACTACCTACTACTAGACCTACTACGCTACCACTTTCCCGAATGAGCATAACAGGTAGATATATATTGTAGAAATATACAGCGGCTTTACCCCAAACTCTGTATTCCCTCGCTGTTTTTCGAGCGTGCTTTACTTCCTTCGAGAGCAGGTCATGTTTATGGAGGATTTGTCACTCTGTGAAGCCCGATAATTCCCGGTCACACTTCCTCTGAAGCTAGCAGCTATGCAGATGCACTCATACTGAACAAGAGCTAAGTGGCTTCTTCTGCATTGGCTCTCTGACAAAAAATAAGCTCTGAAAGGAAAATGGATAGTGAGTCAGCAGCGAGTGTGTGAGTATGTGTGTGTGTGTGTGTGTGTGTTGCACTATAAGGGTTTGCGCTCTCAGTGCAATTTCTGGGTACAGTTACTGTAGGCAGAGATAAAAAAAAAATTGGGCGGGTTTTTGAGGGGTTTTTTTTTTGTCAATAAACATAAATCGAAATTCTCACACTGATATTTTCAGGAATTAGGGTTAAATCTGTAATTTACAATTCTGGCATTTAGCAGACGCCCTTATTTATAGCGACTTACATCTATTTCATTTAGCAAGCCGAGCAGCTGAGTGTTAAATGCAGGGTAGATTTGGTACTAAAAACATTTTTGACAATTTTGCCGGTTGAAAGTCTCCTCACATTTCAATAGCACTCCTTAACTTGAGTGGTCTAAATGTATTTATATATTCTGTGGAAGGCGTAGACCCAAAAAAACTATTCAGTCCAAACATTATAATAGGCTTTCCTGTCAAAATATTTATTTACGTACCTCTACGCACCCTGTTTACGCAGACAGGTTGCCAGATTGGGAGGTTTTCCACCCAGTTGGCCGATTTGGAATTTATTTGTGTAGATAAAAATTAGCTTGGGCAGGTGTACAAAATTTGATTAATTTTTAATATAAACATTTTATAGGCTAAGAGTCACCAGACTCGGTCCTGGACGGTCGGTGTCCTGCAGAATTTATCTACAACTTGCCTTAACACACCTGCTTGTAAGTTTTAAGTATACCTAGCAAGACTTCGATTAGTTTGTTCAAGTGTGTTTGATTAGACTTGGAAATAAACACTGCAGTTTGGTGACCCCTATTTTAGTCTAGATATTTAACAAAACCCAGGTGTGAAAAATGACACCAGAAAGAGAATGGGATTGACACTTTTTAAAAATTTTATAAAAGGACAGTTTCAAATCTATCTGGCAACCCTGTCATCAGCTAAATAAAAAAAAAAAGCTAAATGAATCTCAGTGTTACGTTTTCATGCTGGAGTCGACTACAGGAGTCAAAAGATCTGAAAGATGATGTCATGCTTGCAGTATTTCTTTTGGACAGGTAGAAATATAGTGTGATTAGATTTTGGTGTGTTTTGATTATATCACATAGCTAATTTAGTTTGTGTATCTTTATGAATGAGCTCAACTACAGCAGCAGTGTGTAATCAGGTACTATTGTTAATTTAGTACTGTTACTAACTGTACAATAAAGACTTCTCACCGTTGAATGACACATGATGTATTGTAGTATTGTTGTCTCCAGTCATCTAGTCTGTGCGTGTTTATGCTTTCAGAAGGTGTGGCTTTGGGTGGGATGAACAATTTCACTAATATCAGGCCGCAGTTAGCATTCTCCAAAATGTCCCACTGCAACCTTTAAGGGTCTAGCTCAAGAGCCCAGTAATGGAAGCTTGGTGGTGGTGGAAGTTGAACCCTTGATATTCCGGTCAGCAGTCCAACCTTGACCACTGAGCTACCATTTCTCTATTTAAGCTCGATAATTGTACTTGTGAATATACTTGTCGATGTTTAATTCAGACTTTTTACATTTCTGTAAAGCTGCTTTAAAACAATGCTTATTAATAAAATATATTAGTCAACTAATATATTTAAAGTCCATCAAAACCTTTTATCAAAGTTGTCCAACACCAAAAGTTTTGTTCTTGTCTTTGAGAAACTTTAGGAATCTTTTTGGCACTTTAAATGTCTTTTTTGACACTGTAAATGTTGACTACTGTAGATATTAAATCAATTTCTTTATAGATTTAAATTCTAGTTATTGAGCAACACTAATACCACACGGCTCCCTGTAAATACCAGACATGTTTATGCGGCGTGTTTAGTGATTACCCGCTCTCGCATTGATTTAACGCGCAGCTAATGATCAACTGATCTTATCATGTTAAATCTCTTTTCCAATTACTTGCTCGGTAAGCAGGGTGCGAGTGAGGAGGAATTAATAACCCCCTTTGTTCTAAGGGGCCACTGAAGAGTCACAAGTGTTTTGGCTCTGGAAACACAAGATAAGCATTTTCAGGAGGAAAAGAGTTTCCTGCACTGGGCGGAGGGGTGGAGGAGGGGGGCAACTGAGTATAAAACAGTCAGGATAGGAAAAGCGATATATTTCAATCTGGATGTAGTTTTTTTTAAATATCCATTAAATGGTGTTTTTGTTACCCAGCCAACAGGTCACGGGATTGGTGACCCCTCACGTTTAACTCACTTTAATTTATAGTTATTTTATATAGTTATATTATAGTTATTTGCTGTTTAAAATATTAGATCACGCTTGAAAATATATATTTTCTGGAAAATACATATGTATTTTATGTTTTACCTGTAAAAAAAAAAAAATCTATTTAATTCAATTCAGGTTTATTTCTATAGTGCTTTTAATGGACATTGTCTCAAAGCAGCTTTACAGAACATAAGTCAGAATACAAAAGTCCATGATTGAAAACAAAACCCCAAAACGGTATCAAAATCCCTAAAAACATCCCTAAATAAGCCTATGACAGTGAGTCTGGGGTTAAAAAAAATTACTAGCATTACTTTTTAAACAAACTTTAAAACCGGACACACAAGAGTTATTATTATCACATTAATGTCCCCTATAACATGAGACAAGGTACATAGTAAATAATGACTTTTTGTGCAAAATAAGTTGAGCAAAGTTTTATTGTGTAGAAATCATACACCTATTTAAATAATATCATTTTTAAGTACACAATCCAATCATGATGTTTCAAGAGTGTTTGGTTTTCAAACTGTCCACCAAAACAGATTATAATGGCTGATTTATTAATGTCAGGATCCAACCAAAGAAAACAGTCGAATAGACTTGCATCTAATCGAAATCAGTAAATATAATAATCCTGCTAAAAAAAGATGATTTTACCCGACTGTTGGTTATCCACAGTGCTGCTGTTGGGCATCACACACGTCCAGATGTCCTGCATATCAGTCTTTACAGTTTATGTGTAATAAGTCTAGTTTAACTATCTGTCAAGTGCAGATGTGCGATATTACTAGTGATAATAAAGCCTTAATAACCTGTTTTATCTCATTTTTATTACGATGTAGACATATGTGAAAGCAAGTCTCCTCAAGTCTTTTACACTTCTGTCAAAGATATGAGAAAGTGAGTAGTGTAGAAGAACAAAAAAACTACAAACAGAAGAACAGGTTCTACTTCTACAAGTTCAGTGGCTCTGATTTAATAAATAAGGTCAGGGGTTCGAGCCAAACTGACTGGACATGTGGATCACAAATAATAACCATTGGACAAGTCCAAGCTTTTCCAACAACTAAGATGAAAAAGGCACTCACCAGTCCCGAGGCGAAGAAGACGGCAAGCAAAGATACACACGCTCCCATGACGATGAGGAGGAGGAAGACGATAAGCGGGTGCTGCTGGCTCATGCGGTAGTACGACTCGTAAAGCCAGTCTGGAGACTTGGGTCCCCTCGCATCTTCCAACCCCTCCAGCACATAGTTTTTCTGTGACCGAGGCATGGGGCCAGCCTGGAGCCCGGAGCCGTCTTCCTCCTCCTCCTCCTCCTCTTCTTCTTCTTCAGCTTCCTCGTCCTCCTCCTGCTGCTTGTTCTCTTGTTCTTCTTCCACTGGCCGAGCGGTCAGATGCAGCGTGGCGGCCAGGCGCGAGCGCTGCCGAGGCACCAGAGAGAGAACGGCCGCACGCAGCATTCTCCAGCCAACATGATTAAGTGAGCGCCTGGGAGCGAGGCAGAGAGATGAAGAGGGAGCGGGCGGGAGTGTGAGACACAGACAGAAAGAGAGAGAGAGAGAGAGAGAGAGAGGGTAGGGGGTGTCAGCAAAAGAAAGTGTTAAAGTGTGTGTGTGAAAGAAAGAGTGACACTAAATGGAAAGGAAATTATTTGTTAAAAATATATGTAATATGTAATTTGGACTTACACACTTATAGGCCACTTAAACAGTGTACACTTGCTCATTCATGCAATTATAATCAATCGAGCCAAGTTTATTTATTTAGCACATTTTCCACAGGGTGATAATTTAAAGTGCTTTAAAGGAATGAAAACAATTATAAGAAAAATAACAGAGAATTTTTAATTTTTGTGTCACATTAGGAACGTAAGGGTGTATGTTATCAACATAAGCCTGAATAATTGCAATATAATAGCAATTATTAATGATAAAGTCCGCTAACTTTATATAAAATATATATATATATGTTTGGAATTTATTTTAATAGCTGCGTTGTTTTTTTAGCCTTTGCTTACAACTTTTTGTGACTTACACACTACAACTGAAGGTATTTACTGAGAACTATAGCCAGGAAGGAAGTGCACCACCCTGCCAAGAGACCTGGCATGCATCTAGCCCACTGCATCGCTCTTACATCGCTGTTTAATGGCTCAGAGGTCCCGCTTTCTCCTGTCTAAGTGCGTTAATGAGGTGTACACGACTCTTCATGTGGCTATCTGCCAGCTAACATCACAGAAATGAATCCGTCATGCTCCTTTCTCTCAGTAATTACAGATTAGCATCTTGGTAAAGTGGACACATGGGTGGTTATGGATTCATAAGAGGTTCTACCACTCATAACCTTCCAGCATTTTAATGTAGACGGCGTTGTTCCTGTGTAAATAAAAATAGTGGTATTCGGCTTGTTGAAGCAAAAATGGTGGCGTTATGATTTTTTTGTCCTTGTTAAAAAAAAATGATGAACAGTTTTTTAAAGCTGTAGTCATAGTGAAGTCAATACACATTTGAATCGGATCTATACAAGCTTAAAAGCACATGCGGTTAGCGCCGCTAATAAAATCTACCTGAGTGTTCTCGGCTTGTAAGATGTATAAGGCTATATTTATTAACAAAAACAGGAAGACGGCCTTTCATGGACTTTCTGTCCATGTGTGGGAAACAGGAGAAAGAAAGAGAAAAGGAGAGAGAAAGAGTAAAAAAAAAAAGAAAAGAATATACTCGGAAGGGGAAGCTGTTATAAATGAACCAGCAGGACTAATTAACTTTTTTTTAATGCTAAAAACGTTAATGTAAGTTTTCACGTTTAGCATTTAGCCGTTGAGCTGAGAGCAATTCAACTTTGAAATCAGGTTCAGCTATTACATGGTGCCTCAGTGAGCCTAGAAAAGGTTAACGGCCTTGCTTAAGAGCCCAACAGTGGCAGCTTGGTGTCAGGTATAGGGGGGTTGAGATGAATGCAAGTATTTATTTAAATAAATAAAAACAAGACAATGACAGTGACTACACAACAGGAACTAGGCTTTAGCGATAGCAGAGAACAAAACAAGAGACTAGTATCAGATAGCATAACCAACGCGGCAAGATAGCATAAATAGCATAAAGTCCTGCCACGTTTAGCTCCAACTTGCCTCAACACACCTACCTGTAGGTTTCAAGTCTACCCAACAAGATCTTGATTAGTTGGTTCAGGTGGGTTTGATTAGGGTTTGAGCTAAACTTTGCAGGACACCGACCCTCCAGCACTGAGTTTGGACACCCTTGGTATAAATTATAGACATTCACAAAGTGTATCAAACAGAACCACTGATAAAGACAAAGCAACACCAAGGCAGAGTGAACAAATAGGCTATAAATACACACACTAATGAGGAGGACAATAGGGCTAAACCAACAACACCTAACAAACACCAAAAACTCACCTGACAAACACAAACACAGGACAAAGACAAGGCATATGGCCTAAGAAACAAAAGAACAAGTTGTTCCACAATAGCCTTCTGGTGGGCTGGTGGGCTACGCTCGAACCAAGTCAAGTCAAGTCTTTGTTTATTGTTTCATGTCACTTGGGTTGAATAACCTGTACTTGGGTTCTAACTATTACATTTACAGCATTTGGCACTTATCCAGGGTGACTTATCCATTTATTTATTTATTTTTATACAACTAAGCAATTGGGGATTAAGGGCCCACAGTGATGGCTTGGTGGTTCGGGAAATCGAACCCAGGTCTTTCTGGTATCAGTCCAACACCTAAACCACTGCACCACCACTTTCCACTTAATAGTTACTATTAATCTGTGTCTTATAATTTGCTCTATATTATCATCTGTACGCTACTGATGTGTCGTTCATTTTGAACAAATCCGTAATATGATTCGTTCATGATTAGTTCATTTCCGAGTTGTTCGTTCATCGCTTGACAGCCTCATACACTTCAGCCAAGCAGACGATGGTGGAAACTATTAGTTTAAATGATTGGTTTTTGAGTTAGCTTAGAAGTGATTAGCTCTTGAGTCTTCTTGTCTCAGTTGTTTATTCTTTTGTCACTTGAACGAATGAAGAAAAGTCTCAGGTTGAAGATGGGGTAAGTTATCAGACTTCATAGTGTAAAAACCTGCTAAGTAGTGAAGGAATCATTTCTGTTTGGCTTTGGTTCATTTTCTTGGTTCGTTATCGTAATATATGTCAAAGTAATTGGCAGAGGTGGGCAGTAAGGCCTCATATTTAGTTAGTTACATTTACTTGAGTAGATTTTTAGAAAAAATGTCCTTTTAAGAGTCGGTTGTCACAGACATCCGTGTGTCTCCGTGATTTCCTAGCATGTTCCAAGTTCCTCTGATTCCAAGCCTTGTAAAGACTACCAGACTCTTCACGCTTCAGGTGTTTAAAAGTGATATTTCCAGATGTGTTATCCAAGTTCTCCGTGAGTTTATTAATATGTATTTAAAAGTAGTTTTAATCATTAGTGTCCATCATGTTGTGTATAATGAGATGTCGAGTCTCGCGATCGTCTGAAGTTCGTACATGAAACACGTTCATTTATTAAAGCGCCTTCAGTTCAGAAAATAACGACTGAAGAGGAAGAAGAAGTGAGAATATCAGTAACACACATGACCTCAACATTCAATCCAATGGAGAAAAACCAACAGTTCCATAATGTGACGTCTCCAATGTGACCAAAACAAGTGCTGATATCAGTGTAGAGGACCTCCAGCTCCAACCTGAGGAAACATCTTACAGTAAAGTTTCATAATAATGACTATTAGAGAGATTCTGTAACTATGGACACTTTAATCTTACTGTAAGTTACTATCACATCTCACACACTCACTTCTTTATCCTCTTTTATTAACATGTATTTTATGTAGCTGTGATTGTTAGTATTGTTTTCTGGATTCAGGATTTTCCCATCATTTAATCAGATCCAAAGTAACTAAAAACTCGCAACTGGAGGAATCTCATCATTCCAAATTTTATTACTCTTGTTTACTCAAGTCACTTTAAACATTAATACTGTTACTCAGGTAGTTCTACTTGTACTTAAGTAAAATTTTTGACTTCCTTTACACCTAACACTGTGCATTCTGCTGAAATGTACTGAAAAAAGTTTTTTCCCCATCACTACACAACACCCCAACATGAGACCTGGTGATATTTATCCTCTGCTAAACTTTGACCCTCTGCTAGATACCAGATTTTGTACCCTATCAGATATCATGTCAAGAAATCACAATTTTTCCAAATTCTTCTCCTCATCCAGTGATTTTAGAGAAGATGAAGAATCTCCAGAGGGATCAACAAGACCTCAGAGAAATACTGATCAATCACCTTTCAAAAAAACAAAATTGATCACTTCTTCTTCATCGACCTGAAGTTTCAAAAGCCTTTGATTTCCTGTCCAACGTTTATGAACCTCGGGTGGATGAAGAAGAAGTGATCAATTTGGTTTTCGAGTATTTTTAACTATCTTGGAAGCAATCTCTTTCTGCAAATAGGTGTAACGGATGAACAGATGGTACAACACACCATTTTAAACAAAGCTCCAAAGGGACTTCATTAATCTGCCTCCATTACAGCCGTCCACTCTAATAGCTGGAACTGCATGTCTCTCTCACTCTCTCACTCTCTTTTCCTGTCTCCCCACTTCTTACTATTTTACTTTCCTGTCTTTCAGTCTTTTTCCTTTTTAATCTATCTCTCTATCACTTGCTTTCCTCCTATCTCAATCGCTCTCTCTCTGACTCTTTCTTATTTCCTATCTTTCTCTCTGTTTCCTGTTCTCTCTCTCTCTCTCTCTCTCTCTTCCTACCTTTTTCTCACTCAATTCTATTTCTGTCTCTGTCTCGCTCTGTTTCCATTTTCTCTCTCGCTCACTCAATTCTTCTCTCCCCATCTCATTTCCTTATTCTCGCTCTCTACTCTCTGAACCTCGCGCGCTTTTCTTTCTGTTTCTCTCATCTGTTCTTTCTCTCAGGTCATCTGGTTCCAACTCTCTCTTCCTTCGTTCTCACTCTACGCCTCGCTATCCCATATCATGATCTCTCTATGTTTCTCCCTCCCCATTATCTCTTACTGTCTGTTCTCTCTGTCGAGATCTCTACTCTCTTTCTTTCTATCTTACGCGCGCCGCTTTTATCGCGGGCTCGCGCTCTCTTCTATCTCTCATTTTCTATTCGCTATTCTCTCTCTCTCTCTCTCTTTTTCTCTCTCTCTCTCTCTCTCTCTTTTCTTTTTCTCACTTTTTTTTTCCTCTCTCTCTTATATTCTCTCCTCTCTTTTCTTATTATTTTCACTGGTTCCTTAACAACACTCCTCATTATGTCGCTTTCTCTCTCAAACTTTCTCTCTTACTCTCTTTCTCTTCTCGCTCTTCTCTCTCTCTCTCTCTCTCTCTCTCTCTCTCTCTCTCTCTCTCTTCTCTCCTCTTTATATTTCACCTGTTTCTGTTCTTTCTATGTCTCACTACTTCTCTCTCTCTCTCTTATCTCTTTCTATCTCTCTCTCTCTCCTCTCTCTCTCTCTCCCCAACACTCTCTTACTTAGTCTGTCTTTCTATGTCTCCGTTCCTTTTACTCTCTCTCTCTCATTTTCTCTCTCTCTCTCTCTCTCTCTCTCTGTATATTTCTCTCTCTCTCTCTCTCTCTCTCTCTCTGTATATTTCTCTCTCTCTCAGACGGTGACTCCACCGAGTCTGCCCAGTGAAAAAGACCAATGATCTCATTAACCATGGGGATAGGTAAAGCTACACACACACACACACACGCACACACACACACACACACACACAATGAATAACTCTAGACACTGACTGCACCAGGATGGTCATTTATTTTGTGGTGTCTAATCTCCTTTTGAGTGTTTTACACATTATTGGCACTTTGGTCAGAGTAATGGAGACGACATGCTTTAGCTCATCCTCTCGTTGTGTCTTTGTTATGCTCTAATCAATAAAATATTGCAACTCAATCATATGTGTGTCCCGGAAATGAGATCCAACCTCTTAAAATAATAATTGATGTTTAAGAACTCATACCAAAGACCACTCGGAGTAAATTATTTTTAAAAAAAAGTTCATCATTAGCCGGCGGTGATCTTACTTTGCGAACAGCACAGCAAATATATGCCGTCCTAAGTGCTTCCACCTAATAGCGTTTTCTCATTCTTCTCAAATTAAGAATCTATTTCACACACCAAGGTCAAGAGCTTCACGGCATAATCACTAGAAACGAAATGGCTCTGGAAGGTGACCAGCAAATCCTCCACAATCTCTTTCTTCTCTTTAATTTTTCAGAGCCGGTCACTGACGAGCTCGCCAACGCCGTCACGCTCCGCTGCCCTTGGAGCTAATCCGGCTGAAAGCGGACACTTTGGTCAAAAAGATTTCGGCGGTGGACACTCCTTTGAAGACGCATGGAAAGAAAGATGAGAAAACACAAAAGGATCAAAATAATTGGAGGGAAAAGCTGTTGGAAAGCTGAATGACCGAGAAAAAAAAACCCTGTGTGGTTTAAAGAATATCTCCAGTGGCTTTCATGCAGCTTATACAACCTTATATTCATTAATTATAATAAAGGATCATTAAGAGATTTAGAAGCTTAAAATATGACAAAATTTAAATTGTGAAAGTGTAAATTATTGATGCCTTTCACCCTTTCGGCGACGGCTGCGATGGGTTCCAGCAGATCCCCGTGACCCTGAATTAGGGAATAAGTGGGTATAGAAGATTAATGAAAGAATGAACGAATGAATAAATATTATGTCCTTTGAATAAAACTGTTTTAACTTGGGGGCAGCACAGTGGCTTAGTGGTTAGCACAGTTGCCTCACAGCAAGAAGGTCCGATTCCCAGGGGCCTTTCTGTTTGTGTGTATTTAATCCGGGTTCTCCGGTTTCCTCCCACAGTCCAAAAACATGTATGTTAGATTGATTGGTAATTCTAAATTGTGTGTAGTCTGAGTGTGGCCCTGTGAAGGACTGGCAACCTGTCCAAGGTGTCCCCCTCCTGCCTTTCGCCCTTTCAGAGACGGCTGGCATAGACTCCAGCAGAGCCCTGAGACCCCGAATAAGAAAATAAGCAGGTATAAAAGATGAATAAATAAATGTTTAAGCTTGAATATTAAAGGTTTGAAATGTGACACAATTGAGTTTCATAGACATGCAATTCCAAACAACGGATTTTTAGTTCTGAATTCTGAGACTGCAAATATTCAGTTTTTAAAAAGAAATTTGGAACAATTCAGAGCATCAAATTTAATATTTTAACATTGAAAATGCAGATTTTTTTTTTTTTTTACAAAAAATAGGTCAGAGGTCATCCAGATCTAAATGAATGAATATCCACAGGGAAAAGTAAATGATCCACAGGGAAAAGTAGATGATCCACAGGGAAAAGTAGATAATCCCTGAAAAGTGGAACGAAACATTTTTGGCCATCTTCAGTAGTGCAGAGACAGTTTCATTTACATTACTTTTTACAGCATTTGGAAGACGTCCTTATCCAGAACGACTTACATTCATGTCTTTTATACAACTAAGCAATTGGGGGGTTAAGGGTTTTGCTCAGAAGCCCAGCAGTGGTGACTTAGTGGTGCTGAGAATCAAACCCTGATCTTCCAATTAGCATGTCCAACTCAATGAATATAATCAACAGGTTCTAGCCATCCTCTGCCGCGGCACGTCATACTGCTCACATCCGGTAATTTAGGAATTTGATTGAAAAACAGAGAATTTTAACGGGGATGGCCAACAAATCTGGGATTGTTGAAAAGGGGCAGTAAAACAGTTACCCGGCTTACTTTCACTTCATGAACTAGTACATTATGTGTTTAAATCATATATTACATACTGCAAATTCTTACTAGGAATGGTCAAACGGGTGACCAGAGGGGTTTTTTTGGTGTTGGGGTGGGTGGATGAGGGGCTTTGCCGCGATTGAAGACAGCCAGTGTTTAAACTGTTCTGACATCAGTGGAAAGTTCATTCCATCACTTTGGTGCCAGAAGAGGGAGGAGTCTTAAGGCATTTCTAACCTGTATCCTGATGGACGGTGGGAAAAATTGTGCATTGCTAAGCATTATACACAGTTTAAGATTTAGTGGTTCATCATCTAAAGTCATGTGACACCATAAACTGCATCATTGGTCACTGATTTCTTCTGTATACATCCAGAAGACAAGCTAGTCGATTGTTGCAGCTGTTTTATATCAATTTATGATAATGTATGTGTTTTAAAACACTCACAAGCATCACTGATTGTTTATTTTCTATTTTCCCTTTCCAAAATTGCCCACACAGGGAGAGAGGACATATAAACAGCTGCTAAAAAACAGCGTAACTGTAACGGAAAAAAACAAGCTGAAAAAAAAGAGAGCGACAATGCTTGTGATTGGAACACGCTGTTATAAGCGACAGAGATGCATGAGCAGGAAATTAGCAGAGGGAAAACCAGCTTCCAAACCTTCACTCCTGCTGCGTGATTGCACTTTCCGCGAATTATGCAGCTAATGCAACCACACACCGACTTTTAAGGTTTGGTGAGCAGAAAAGCATCTCAAAACACACAACTCTTAAATGGATAGGCAGACTTTTTATTTATATCTGTTACATCAGCCTCGCTTCAGTGGTGCACTTCACATAAAACTTCATTCATTGATTAATTGACTAAACTCTCCTTGACCTTTTAACTTAATCTTTTACATTACTTTTCTTCATCCTGATTAGTCCTGGAGAAAGACCCAGGGCAGAGCACAGTGGTGCTTTCTCATTTTTAAGCGATCTGGAAGGGAATTTTATCGATTTTATCCAGTCTTTTTGCTGGGGACCCACAGGGTTTAGTACTCGGTTTTCCTTCTTTTTTCTATACTTAGCTTAGTTTTATTTTATGAACTATTATAAATGTACAATATGCATTTAAATTATATATTACACACTGCAAATTCACACTGTAAGGGACCCACAAGGTTTAGTGCTCGGTTCTCCTTTGTTTTCTTAATATCCTTTTGATCATATTAACATGGTTCATATTATTTATAAAATGAATTTGCCATGATTTATCGTCATTATTTTTAGGTTTATTTAATATTATTAAAGAAACGAAAAAATCTGTGTAATCGAAAATTGTATAACATAATATACATTATTATACAATAACATTAAATGCATTTTATTTTGTCTGGCAGATACTGTAAACCTGCCTGCTCATGTCCTTGGTTGATTCTACCTCTCACAGATGCATAACATACAGTAATCCCACTTCATTATTCCTCAGTACCTGTTCACCTTTAGGTCCTCTGGAGCTTATTTCATATAGTGGTGCTTTGAGGGATTTTAGAAGACTGTGATTCTGTTCCTTTTTTTTCTATTCTGTCTTATTCACTAATCTCACCATTGAAATCATTCCCTCTGTGGATCTGGTTCATACGCCACTGAAGAACTTCTTTCATCTTTACTCTGCAGGACCGTCTCCTGCCTTTCTGCTTATTGGTCTTTGTGCAAATCTTATTATGATGAAGGGCTTCATCTCAAACTGAAAAAGGGAACCGTGCCTGGAAAAATAAAACGTGTAGGCATTTTACATTACGGAAATTTGTGTAAATCTATTATTTGTTTGAATAAATCTGCACACCATTTTTAAAAATTAGGAAGATTGTAGGTTGAGGGTTAAGGTGTTGGACTGGAAGGTTGTAGGTTTGATTCCAAACACCACCAAGTTACCACTGCTGGGCCCTTTGAGCAAGGCCCTTAACCCCAAATTGCTCAGTCAATACAACTGATACAATTTAGGGGAAAGTGGTGGCTCATGGTTAAGGTGTTGGATTACCAATCCAAAGATTGTGGGTTCGTTTCCCAGCTCCATCAAGCCACCACTGCTGGGCCCCTGAGCAAGGCCCTTAACCCCCAATTGCTCACTTGTATAAATGAGATAAATGTAAGTTGCTCTGGATAAGGACGTCTGGTAAATTTAACTGAGAAAAGAAATAATGTAGAGGAACCTAGTTTTTGAAATAAAAGCAAGGTAGCTGAGGGAACCCTCATGCACTGCTTCTGGCGGTGCTTCAAGGTCCAACAGTTTTGGTAAGAGTTTTTCAGCTACCCTCTGCAGTTACGACCAAAAATCTGCCTACTGGGCTTTACAAAGGAACATTCTTATTGCTTTAAAGTAGGCCTGTGTATCAGAAATGGGCCTCACCATATGATATCCATCACAGTATAATCTGTCACGATATATTGCAATACAATACATCTTGAAATACATTGCAATACTTGTATAACGTGTATAACAAATAACTAAAAATACAATATCAGAGGCACTTATGTTTTATCTGCCATGTTTGCTTCTGAGACAACAATCGTATGTGTTAAGACACGCGCTGAAGGTTTTAATTAAATATTACCAATACTAGGGGTTAGAATATCGATATACTATCGTAAAATAAATATCGCTCTAGTTATCTGTATCGATATTTTTACACAGCCCTATTTTACAGATACTCAGAAATATTTCCAAGAGCTGAGAATCTGTAAAAAAAAATGGGCCGTGTAAAAATATCGATACCGATAACTATAGCATTCTCCAAATGCAGGAAATGTAAATGCCCGAAATCACACAAAACTTAAAGGATTTATTTCTTATCATTGTGAGCTCGGCTTCATTAAGAAATTACGTCCCTCAGCAATAAAAAATAAACCTTTTAAGTGATTTCCGGCATTTGGCAGACATCCTTATTCAGAGCGACATACATTTATCTCATATATACAACTGAGCACTTTGGGGTTAAGAACCATGCTCAGGGGCCCAACAGTGGTAACTTGGTTGTGCTGGGACTCGAACCCAGATCTTCCAATTAGCAGTCCAACACCTTAACCACTGTGCTACCACTTCCCTTAAATATCTAGGCGTAACTGGAGGCAGATCGAATGGTATCCCTGGAAGTGACTTACATTTATCTCTTTTTATACAACTGAGCAATTAGGAGTTAAGGGCTTTGTTCAGCAGCCCAATGATGGTAGCTTGATAAAGCTGGGAATCAAACCCATAACCTTTAGGTTAGTAGTCCAACACCTTAACCTTGTAGGATGATATGTATTCTGTGATGTTATTTTGTTTTAAAGTTATATATTCTATCTATAATGGTTGTGATATCCCTCCCACTGTAATCTGCTGTTTTGTTTTTATTTTGTTGTATAATTATTATTTATCCATGTAATCGCAGACAAAAGGCAGTATAATCTAGGGAAATTACCCTTCAGTGCAGCATTTAGACCCGGATTAAAGCCTAACATCTTTATTTAATCGTTTTATCCCACTCTCCGTCCTAGAGTTATCTCAGTGCTCCTCTAAACAGTTGATTTGGCTCCGGGATCTGACTGGACCTAAAACATTAATCATCTTTAGAAGCTATTCTATTGTTGGCCCGGATTTCCTTTGGATTGTTATCATAGTGGAAAATCTAACAAAGGCTTGCAGATTTTTCCAAAACTAAATTGATATTTGGAGCTCGAGTAACTTGATATATTAAAAACCTCATCCCAGGTAAGGAAAAGCAACCTTTTAGCACGATGATACCACCATCATGCTTCACAATATAAACATTTTTGAGATAAAAAAAACGTCAAAATTTAGCTTGTTGCTATAACACATTAAATGCTAAATATTTTACACATAGGCTTCATTCCTTCATTCATCTTCTATACCCGCTTATTCCCTAATTCGGGGTCACAGGGATCTGCTGGAGTCTATCCCAGCCGTCTCTGAAAGGGCGAAAGACAAAAGGGGTACACTCTGGACAGGACACCAGTCCATCACAGGGCTACACACCACACACACACACTCACTCCTTTAGAATTTAGAATCAACCAAACATACATGTTTTTGGACTGTGAGAAGAACATGCAAACTCCACACAGAAGGACCCCTGCCCGGGAATCGAACCCTGGACCTTCTTGCTATGAGGCAACAGACAAATAGGAAATATTTTCTTTGAAAACTTGGAATTTCTTGAATAATATTTATATGTTGCTGCTTTGCCTGTTATTGATTTGCACGATGTTTCCTGCTAAAGCCGTTAATAATCTGATGCTTTTGATTGGTTCTCTGGTTTTAACTGAATGAAAGGTTACTCTGAGAATAATAACTGATAGAAAATATCTGTTAGAAACTAAAAAGTAATCAACATGTAATAGAACGTAATCAGAAACTTTCCCAACACTGCCTGTAGACACACGCTGTAAGAGTCCCTCTCCTCACGTAGTATTTTAATAAATAAATAAAAAAAAGATCTGATATTCTTTATTTTAGAAAGCGTTATTACTTACGGTGAAAAAAAATACACATTTCAGACGCATTAGACTGCTTTTTAAACTGAATTTCGTTAAACCTGTAATAAAAAGACAGAGACATGGAAATGACATGGAAATGACTCAGTCTTATACACTCATTTTCTCCCCTTTTAATTCAGTGTAATGAAAGAAAAGTTTTCAATTGTATTAGTTTTCAATATGAAGAGAGAGAGAGAGAGAGAGAGAGAGAGAGAGAGAGAGAGAGACAAAAAAAGAGAAAGATTATTATGTACATTTTGCTCTCTTCTTTAATTTTAGCACCTTTTTATAAAGACACTTTTTTGATGTTTTTTAAAATTTTTTATTATTTTTAATTTTAATTTTATCCGCATGTCTGTATTTTTTATTCCCCTTTACCCGTGCTTTGGCAATACAAATGTACATATTTGTCATGCTAATAAAGCAACCTTTGAATCCTAAATCTTGAGAGAGAGAGACAGTAAGAGAGAGAGACAGAGAGAGAGAGAGCGAGAGAGAAAGAGAGAATAATGGGGTAAGAGTGCCGCCTAGCGGCCAAACACAAATCCACCACTGAAGATGACTTAAAACACACATAGACACCATGTACAGGGTGTCCCTAAAGTCTGGACACAAAGGCAAAAACACACATTTTCAAGAAATGAAATGAATTCATAAGATTTTAATTAATTGGAATATGAAATAATGTTTCCAATACAATTTTCCTCATTTGCAAGGCAAAGATTCATGTGAACGTCAATTTAAGCACATTTACTCTTTATGCGTTCAATCATGTGCGTGAGTGTGTGATTTTTATTAACTACACCTTCTCCTGTAACATAACCCATAAACGCAGTTTAATTTTTAATTCTTTCGACAAAGTCATATTTAATCTGTGGAGGAATATGACTTTGTCGAAAGAATTAAAAATTGAACTGAGTTTATGGGTAGAAATGACCATGATCTATATGTGGTTCCTCCCCAAAATGTTGCTACAAATTTTTAAACTTACCAATTTTTGGTATGCTGTAGAATTACACTGTTCACTGGAACTGAGAGACTCAAACACCAGAATGTTCCAGCATGTGCACAAAACCCCTGAGTTCCATTAAGACATGCTGTGTTATGATTGGAGTGGATAAATTTGAGTGTTCTGCACAAAACACCTGACTTTTACACCACTGAACACTTTCGGGATGAACTGGAACAACTGGAGCACCTTTTTCTTCTTCTTCTTCTCCTTCCAGCTGTTCATTTTTAGGGGTCTCCACAGCGAATCATCCGTCTCCACCTAACCCTATTCTCTACATCCTCTTCACTCACACATGCTAACTTCATGTCCTCGTTTATCGCATCCATATACCTCCTCTTTGGGCTTCCTCTTTGTCTTCTGCCTGGTAGCTTCATTCCTAACATCCTCCTACCGATATATTCACTATCCCTCCTCTGTACATGTCCTAACCACCTCAATCTGTCTTCCCTGACTTTCTTCCCAAAACATCTAACATGAGCCGTCTCCCTGATAAACCCGTTTCTAATCCTGTCCAACCTCGTCACTCCCAAAGAAAACCGTACATCATAGCTGGTCTCACCACTGTCTCTAAACCATACATCATAGCTGGTCTCACCACTGTCTCTAAACCATACATCATAGCTGCTCTCACCACTGTCTCTAAACCATACATCATAGCTGCTCTCACCACTGTCTCTAAACCATACATCATAGCTGGTCTCACCACTGTCTCTAAACCATAACACCATAGCTGTCTCTAGCTGGTCTCACCACTGTCTCTAAACCATACATACATCATAGCTGCTGGTCTCACCACTGTCTCTAAACCATACATACATCATAGCTGGTCTCACCACTGTCTCTAACCAAAAACCATACATCATAGCTCATCACCACTGGCTCTCACCACTGTCTCTAAACCACTGTCCTACATCATAGCTGGCTCTCACCACTGTCTCTAAAACCATACATCAGCTGGTCTCACCATGTCTCTAAACCATCATCAGCTGGTCTCACCACTGTCTCTAAACCATACATCATAGCTGGTCTCACCACTGTCTCTAAACCATACATCATAGCTGGTCTCACCACTGTCTCTAAACCATACATCATAGCTGGTCTCACCACTGTCTCTAAACCATACATCATAGCTGCTCTCACCACTGTCTCTACAAACATACATCATCACACATGCTCTAAAAATACCTAGCTGGTCTCACCACTGTCTCTAACATCGAAACCACGTCTCTAACCGTACATCATAGCTGCTCTCACCACTGTCTCTAAACCATACATCATAGCTGTCTCACCACTGTCTCTAAACCATAACACATACATCATACTGCTCACCAGTCTCTCTAACCATCTGTCTCACAACTGTACTCTAAAGTCTCACTACATCATACTGTCTCTAAACCATACATCGTAGCTGGCCTCACCTGGTCTCCTGTTCCACATCACCTGATCTCACTAAAACTATTGTAGCTAAATGAACATGTAGCTCACGTTCAAGCTCCAAATTGTAGTGGAGACTTAAAGACGTGTGGAGTTTAATCAAACAGTGAAACAGGGAGTAAATCTGGAATAATTTGCAGAAGTTCACGATGGTCAGATGTCCAGAAACTTTTGGCAATAATAGTGTACATACTCACATACCTCAAATAGCAAGATACGGCTCATGTAGGCGGTTTTAAGAGGTTTTATTTAAAAAATAAAATACATAAAAATATTACAGTGCAACAGCAAAAAAATCCTTTACTGAATGCTGGCCGAGCCGCTTTAGGGGCTTTATTAAAGTCCAGGGGTGCTTTTGGCCAGACAGAGAATTATTTAAAAATGCACACATCTATAAAGAAGAGTCACGTTTTGCACTTAATACTGTAGTGGAAGTCTGTGTTGATCCAAGCCATTCAAACACACACACGCACACACACACACCCCAATTTTTACACAAATGTTCACCCAGGCTTGCTAATCAACAATAATAATAATAATTACAATTATGAGTTCTGCTGTTGTGATATTTGCCCTTTGAGATCAGTTCTCCAGCTGAAGGGGGTGTGTAACGTCTCTGTGACCTGAAGGATCCGAATCAATGGCACTCTGTTGCATCATAACTGCACTGATATAATTCATCTTTAATAAATAGAAAGAGAGAGAGAGAGAGAAAGAGAAAGAAAAAGAGACCGAGAGAAAGAGCAAGAAAAAGAGGCGGAGTAAGAAAGAGAAAGAGCGAGAGAAAAAAATAAGAAAAAGAGTAAAAGCGAGAGACAGAGTAAGAAAGACAAAGAGAAAGAGCAAGAAAAAGAGGCAGCAGAGTAAGAAAGACAAAGAGTGCAAGAAAAAAAAAGTAAGAAAGAGAGTAAGAGAGAATAAAAGCGAGGAGGAGAAAGAGAGCGAGAGACAGTGGGAGAGAGAGTAAGAGTAAAAAAGACCGAAAAAAAGAGTGTAAGAGAGAAAAAGAAAGAGTAAGAGAGAGAATGGGAGAGCAAGAGTAAAAAAAAAAAAAGAGTGAGATAGATAGAGTGAGAGAGAGATAGACAGAGAGAATGAGAGAAAGTGAGAGAGAGATACATGGAGAGAGAGTGTAAGAAAGTGTGAGTATAAAAGAGTGAGATAAAGAGAGTGGGATAGACAGAATGAGAAAGTGAGAAAGAGTAAGACTGAGATAGAGAGAGAGGGAGTAAAAGAGAGAGAGATACACGGAAAGAGAGAAAGATTGTAAGAGAGACAGAGAGAGATACACAGAAAGAGAGAGATACACAGAAAGGGAGAGAGAGCGAGACAGAGAGAGAGAGCGAGACAGAGAGAGATACACAGAAAGGGAGAGAGAGCGAGACAGAGAGAGAGACAGAGAGAGAGAGAGATACACAGAAAGGGAGAGAGAGAGAGCAGAGAGAGAGACAGAGAGAGAGAGACAGAGAGAGAGAGAGATACACAGAAGGGAGAGAGAAAGGGAGAGAGAGACAGAGAGAGAGAGAGAAGGGAGGAGAAGAGAGAGAGGAGAGAGAGAGCGAGACAGAGAGAGAGATTCTCTTTATGAGCGCTGCAGTCAGTCAGCCTTTTTTTTGGTTCTATGAGAGAGATTTGCTTTAGACGCTCCGGCGGGTTTCGCTTGTTAAACTGGATTGATCTGGTTTTCCTCAAACTCTTCCTGGTTTTTTGTTTTTTTTCCTCTCTGGCTTTAAGATGTGGTTGTCAAACGAAGACGGATTCAAAACTCCATTTGCATAGTTACATAAACCTGTACGTCTGCACCACTCCAAAACCCCCACAGCAATACAGATCCGTGTGCTATATACAGACATACATACTCTACAGGACAGAAAGTACTCCAAGCTAAATAAAATAAAATAAAATAAAAAAATAAAATAAAATAAAAAACCTAAAAAAAAACCCGCAGTAAAATACAAGAATCTGGAAATACAGTTAAAGGTACCGGATCGGAATCCGAGTGAAGTTCAGTGTCACTAAGAGCTGAGGGAGTCCATGTTCAGTTCACAGGCTCCCGTCATTTAAAGAGATCTATAGAGGACGTGTACAGGGGGACGGAGGTCCCAGTGCTGTCAGAGACACTGCTTTGGCTGTCATGCAGTGCGGTGGAGCTGTCTAATATCAGCTGAGCTGCGACTAACACAGAACCAGAATGAAATAAATAACCAAAACCATTTACACTCAAACACACACATTAAAGAGTGCTGGGGAAAGAAACCTGCTGAAAAATGAGGAAATACTGCCACCTGCAGACAAGACGGTGAACATCCTGCTTTTCTTTCTCTCTCTCTCTCATACACACACACACTCTCTCTCTCTTTCTCATACACTCGCACACTCCCTCTTCACTCCTTCTCTTCTCTTTCTCTCGCTCACACACACACACACACCCTTTCATATACAATCGCACACTCTTTTCACTCCTTCTCTTCTTTCTCTCTTACACACACACACCCTCTCTCATACACTTGCACACTATCTCTCTCCTCTCTCTCTCTCCTCTTTCGCGCGCTCTAACACACTTTCCCTCTCTCTATCTCACACACGCCCGCACACGCGCTCTCACATGCCCGTACACACACTCTCGCACACTCTCGCACACCTGCCCGCACACACATTTTCCAAACCTATATAAAGCTTATACGTACATATATCTACAGATGTTTTTTGAACTATCAGAATACAGACTGATGTGTATTTTTTTGCAAAATTAAAAACTTTATAAAAAAAATAAAGGTAATTAAAAAAAAGACTGTCTGGATGGAAAATTAAATAATAGTCCGAATCCAAATTGAACAAAGAGAGAAAAGCATAAGTTACTGCACTAATAACCCACTCCTAATGTCATTCACCCAGATACCTGCGATTGCTTACACACACACACACGCACGCGCACACAGACACGCGCACGCGCACACAGACACGCGCACACAGACACGCACAAAAACCACAAACTGTTCCTATTTTGATACTGATAAGCTGTTCAATCTGGTGTACCAGAAACCTCAAGGACAACGAGGACAACAATATGGCTTCCCTTGTGAGCAGAAGACATGGTGTAGATTGTAAAGAAGCGTCCGCAGGGGTCGTAGGTCGGGTTTCTTAAAGTAAAGATAGCACCAATGTTAGTGCAGCTATTGAGCGAGGAGCTGCGGCAAAAAAAACTGCTGGTCTCTCGGCTCGTGCCCTGCAGGAAGGAGGGTTAAGTCGAGTTATCATCACTTCATGACAGGAGAAGGAGCAGGAGGGTGGAGGTGGTGGTAGGGAGCAGGAAGTGTGCTGTGTCTATCTACTGACGCTGGCTGGTAGACTGTCCCTCTTCTTATGGCGCCACGTGTTGCGGTTGTACTGCATGTGGCCATGTGGTAAAGCCGGGTTGTGGAAGCCTTTGGGACCAGTCTGCTGTTCAAAGAGATAGACAGAGAGAGCAAGAGACAGAGAGAGAAAGAGACCAAGATAGACAGAGAGAAGGAGAGGCAGACAGAGAGAAAGAAAGACACAGAGACAGAGAAAGAGAGAGAAAGAGAGATTAACTTGTCTGGCATAAGATGTTCTTATCTAGAATGACTTTATCCAACTTATCAGGGAAACGGTTGGCTCATGGTTAAGGTGTTGGACTACCAAGCGGGGTTCGATTTCCAGCTCCACCCTTGGGCCCCTAAGCAAGGCCCTTAACCCCTAACTGCTTAGCTGTATAAATGAGATAAATGTAAGTCCCTCTGGATAAAAACGTCTGCCAAATGCTGTCAATGTAAATGTAAGTAAGCGGTTGTAGGTTAAGGTCCTTGCTGAGGGGCTTTACTGTGGCAGCTTGGCAGTCATGGAAATTAAACCCTATATGATATATACCATCAGTTTATTTTATATATAATCGGTTTTTAGGCCATTCGGTTATTGGCAAATATGTTTAAATCTAACAATCGGTGTCGGTAAAATCCACTATCGGTTGACCTGTAATTATAAAAGGTTATAATTTTAATATTAATATTAACACACACACACACACACACACATATACAGACCTGTCTGCCAGGTAAAACATGAAGAGGAAGACTTTCAGGTATTGAAACTCTGGTCTAAGGAAGAGACGCCAGAAAGATCATTAGTGACCTCATAAATTGCAACAGATTTATGTGTATAAAACATTTTATTCCTAAAAGAAAAAGTTCTTTATTTTGTTTGCTATTTAGAAAAATCCCGGTTGTCATTTTAGTGAGTGTTTCTGACTTCTAAACAAAAAAGCTGACTCGGCGGTGTCCGACTGTCCGTTTCTGCTCACCTGGTTAGCAGGGGACATTTTGAGTGGCATGGTGAGGTTAGTCTTGCCTGTGCCCATCTGCAGCTCAGCGGGCAGTTTGCCCAGTGCCAGTGTCTGCGAAGGGCAGGAGGGCAGCGCGCGAGCGGCACACGGTGTGCAGTCGGAGTCCTTCACAAGGTGCACAAAGATTAAAAAAAAAAAAAGAAAGAGCTGTTAATGTCAGTGTTACTTCAGCAAATTTACCCATATATCACCCTTTTTAATCTGAAAATGTTCAAACTGCCTTTTTCCAGTATAATGGATTAAAATAAACGCATATTAATGGCATTACAAAACATCATTAATTTAAAAATAGAAATCTTTAAAAAAAAAAAAACATCATCAAATCACAGCAAACATATTTTTCAGGGACTAAACAGCACCGATGAGTAAAGACGAGTGTGTGATGCTGCTTACGATGTCACTGCCTGACAGAGAGGAAGCAGACGAGTGTTGCTGAGGGCTGGACAGAGACATGGGAGAGTCGGCGCTGTTAGGAGACACGGAGTCCCTCTGAATCGGCTGCTCCTCCATTCCAACGCTAAGCAGAGGGCTCGAGTCCGCCTGCTTCACCGAGTCTTTATGAGCAGGACCTGATTGAGAACACAGACACTGTACAATAAGACACAGACGTAAATGTAATATCGATTGTAACAGCAGATTTATCACTTTTCAGCTATTATTTTTTTTCTTTTTTAAGTGACACTTAACAACTGAATGAGTTTCCATTATTATTAACATTCGCTACAAACCATTAGGTCCATGTTCCAGGAAAAAAACTGAGATTTTTTTTGTTAGAAGCTAGAATTTCACTTCTAACTGTTACAAAATGCAGACACTGGAGACTCCTTACAAAAAATGCTAATGCTATTTTTCTTAAAAACCTGAATACAGAAAGCGTCACACAAGCCCCTGCGCATTCTGTTACTATAGAAACGATTATAATGTCTCCATTAACATTAACCTGAGATTTGCAGCAGGAAGTCTGATGTATAAAAATAATTAAAGTTGGTTATTTCATGCTTTTAAATAATTGCCAGAGAACACAAAACATTAAATAATAAAGGAAGAATATCCAGTTTATTATGGTATGTATACATGACTTAGGCCCTGGCCGAAATCGCAAACTTCCATACTAAAACAAAACAGAGTATGTGAGACGAATAGTATGTCCGAATTATTAGTATGTGAAATACAGTGCGCAAAAAGTTCGATGGATGATCCACTACTCCTAATCTACTAACTTATGAGGCTGCGGGAAAGACGACTTGTCATATGTGGAAGTGACAGAACGGCACTCGTTTAACATCATTCAACTGCTGTGACATCGTATGTCACGTGACAATATCAACATGGCTGGTGTAGTACGTCCGAATTTCTTTCATACTAGCGGTAACCCTACTATAAGAAGGTACTTGTTTAATGGTCAGGATATATGTACTTAAATGTAGTACATACTAAAGTAGTATGCTTTTTGGGACATACCTTCCCCAATATATAATATTTATTTTGTCCAATTAGTGCAAATTCTGGGCGTCCCAAGGACTTTTCTGGCTGCCGAAGGTTTTTTAACCCAATATTAAAAAAACCCGTCAGTAATACTTACACTCATTAGGAAGACATCCAAGGACTGGCTAGTGGATGTACTGCTGAGTGAGCGTTACACACTCCTCCACTAGCCGTCCGAAAGCTGACATGCTACAGAGCCCCGATTAGATTTGCTGTCCTAGCCAGCATTTTAATAAAGCTGCTGGTGTGTGATACCAAAGTCTCTTACTCAGATCCGCCATCAGCCTAAACTCTTCCTCCACTTAAGATCTTTATTTCTTCTATCCCTTAAATCTTACCGTTGTTCCTCTCGGGTTGCCTGCTGCCCCACTTATTAACGATCCACTTTCTGTAGTCAATCACTTCCTGGGTGACTTTTATAATGCGTCCCAAAGTGCTGCGAGTACAAAGCACACAAATGATTAATTGATTATTATTGGGGTTTTTTACACGACACTGAACCCTTGGTAGCCTGTGGGTCAGTACTGAAAGAGGAGTGGGACGCTGTGTTCACGTTACCTGTCGCTGTCCTTGTTGGGATAGGAGTTGGCCAGAGGGGACACGGCGTGGCTGAGGACGATGTAGGCGTAATCGAACACATGTTTCACCTGCATGGCTCCGTACGAGCTTCTGCCCACGTCGTTACCTTACAGAGGAAGAAACTGTTGCTAACGTATGTTGCTCAAATCACTTCACAGTAATAAACTAATTTAAATAAATACACTTTATTGATAAAAAAACAGAGTTACACAAAATAGGGAAGACTTCACAAATATCTCAAATTATTATCATGATGTTCCACAATATTCAGTATTATATAGCTAAACGCTCAACGTGGTGTAATAAAGAAGTAGAAGAGTGTACAATTATCACCTGGCAGAAGAGGGTCCTCGATGCAGAGCATGGACGGTCTGTAGCCGTTGCTCATGACTTTCATAATGTCCTCTTTGGCCATGTAGGAGCCGCCGTTCTTTATTCTGATGCCCGTTTTAAGGTAGTTAAAATGGCGGCCGTACAGCTCGAAGAACTCGATGAGCAGAACGCCGAGGTTCGCGTTGGGAGTTCTGGCGTCGATTCGGGGGTGGAGCTGTGACACAACATTAATCTGACGGATTAGTAAAAAACATAAAGCCACTTTATTTCATGCTTCACTAACAAATTTGTCTACCAATATACCAGTTTAACTTAATAGCCTTTTTTGGTAAATGCTAGCTATTTTGCTAGCTATATGTACAAACAACAGAAGCACCAATTCTCTTTACTACGTCCTAACAAGCTTTTATTTGCTTATATGTCTATATTTTTTATTTCTTAAAACAATTATAAGATTTTATTTCAGTAACTATAAACAAATGACAATTTCTATGTGCACAAAGCTCTTGATCTCCATGAAGACATGTTGTGTCCTGGTTTAAATAGAAGAATGAATGTTCTGTTTATTGATCCTGACTCTGGAACACCGACTGCACTCATCAGTGTCATGACTGTTCCATAGCCTCTGTACCCACCTGCAGGAAGCTGATGACCATCAGGATGAGGCTGTAAGAGCTGATGCCTCCAGTAAACACTTCGTTCAGGTCTCTCTGCAGGAGAAACTGCTTCAGCACGAAGATTAAGTAAGGCAGCACGGTGTACTTCTGCACCAGAAAGAGAAGAAAAACAAAGCTTCAGCTAGAAACACACACGGGCACACACACACACACATCCATCTGTTCAAAGCAGCAGGAACATTTGGGCTCTAAGTAGACATTTAGATAGATAGATAGATAGATAGATAGATAGATAGATAGATAGATAGATAGATAGATAGACAGATAGACAGATAGACAAAAACACTGACAGATAGACAATCAGAAACACAAGGATAGACAGACAGATAGACAGGACACACAGGCAGATAACGAGATAGAAAGACAAACAGACAGAAGCAGACAGATATACAGGGATGGACAGCAAACAGAGAAAGACAGAAACACAGGGATGGACAGACAGACATATAGATAGGAGTGAGACAGACACACGGAAAGACAGACAGAGATACACAAACAGACAAAAACAGACAGATAGATACACAGACAGAAAGACAGAGAGACAAGGATGTACAGACAGACATAGATAGGACACAGACAGATTGATAAAAGTATAAACAGAACAGAGTTAGATAGACAGATGGACAAAAATAGATAGATAGATAGATAGATAGATAGACAGACAGATAGATAGATACAGACATATAGACAGAAGGACATACAGACAGACAGAAAGTTCACTGATGATGCAGTGCTCTCAGTAGATGGTCAGTTGGCATTGTGGGTAATGTAAGAATGTTTTAATTAACATGTCAGTAAAAGAAGTTTAAATAAAATAAAGTCAATTAAACAGTTGTTTTCTGCATCTGAGGAGGGCGCAAATTACTGTAACACTACCTTAACATAATCCTTAATGAAGCGGGCAGCTTTAACGCCAGTCTCCACATTGAAACTGATGTCCACTTTGACCTCTGTTTCCTGATCGGTCAATTTAATGATTGGTACCTTTAGGAAAATAAAACAAAATACCACTTTATCAATAAATCCGAGATGTTCTTATGGTAGATGTGGACACAGACGTGTGTGTCTGTATGTTTGCACATCCCTCACCGTAGCTTTGTCAAGTACTTTGATAGAAAATGGCTCTGCCACGTCATTTTTCCGGAAGGCCTGTTCCAGCTGCTGCAGCGGGGGTCTGTCCCACTTTCCAAACACCACCAAGTCAATGTCACTGCACAGTGAAACCGGAATAGTTATGTAAACAGCAAAGTATTATACAATGAAATTACAGCCACACTCATCACATATGTACAACATACATAAAAACATATATAAATATAAACCTGCTGTGACCTGGTATGTCATGTATCAATATCCAAATAGCGGATGTGGTACATCCGAATTGCATTTATAGTACTTATACTTTAGAACAGACTGTGATAGAGAGAGAAGAGAACGAGACAGGGAAAGGAATGAGAGAGAGACAGAGGAGGAGGAGAGGGGGAGAGTGAGAGAGAGACAGAGAGAGAACGAGAGAGAAAGGGGAACGAGAGGCAGAGACGAGACAGATAGACAGACAGACAGAGAGAGAAAGAGAGAGAGAGAGAACATTTGAGTGGAGAGAGAGAGAGACAGAGAGAGAGAGACAGAGAATGAGAGAGAGAGAGAGACAGAGAGAGAGAGAGACCAAGACAGAAAGAAAGAGAGAAAGAGAGAGAACAGATAGACAGGAGAGAGAGAGAAAGAGAGAAAGAGAGAGAGAGAGACAGACAGACAGAGAATGAGAGAGAGACAGAGAGAGAGAACGAGAGAGAGAACGAGAAAAAGAGAGAACACGAAAGAAGGAGAGACAGAGAGAGACAGAGACCGAGACAGAAAGAAAGAGAGAAAGAGAGAGAAAGAGGAAAAGAGACCAAGACAGAGAGACCGAGAGACCGAATGACTATTAGGACTCACCTGGTTGGGAGGTAGAGTCCAGTGCTAAAGCTGCCAAATATCTGAACCTGCACAAATCCAGAAAGAAAAAGAAAAACATGAAATAAATAAACTGATATTTATACTGACACATGATTTATGAATAAAAGCTGCAACCAGTCAAAGATGTTTACGACTTCAGACCATCAGTGCAGCAGATTTGGGCAAAAGAGACGGTTTTCTAATGCTCATTAAAGGAACCATCCAACTGAGAAAACAACAAGTTTAAACTCGAGGCTGTTGCCGAGACAGCAGGGGGACGTCTGGTGTTTGGAAGATCTTAAAAAAAAAATTATCAAAAAAAACCCCCAAAACAGAACAAGGACTCAGGACCGCCGGCTAGTTTTCTCAATGTTGCATTGATTTCCAAAAGCCTTCGCATAAATTTACATAAACACAAGCGTGAACACAAAAGCATTCGACTATAATTAAACCAAGAATAACAAATAATTATAAAAACAGGGTTGCCATATATCTAAAAATACTGTTTTTTATATGTTAACAATTTCTCCAAGCAGACGTTTGTTTAACGTTTGTAAAAAGAGTGTATAGTGTGTTATCGCCTTAATATTTACACAAACCGCACAGCTGTATAGCAAACCGTTTCACTCACGTCAGCACTCGGCCACAGCTCCTTGATGACCGACTCGATTCGGTCAACTACTTCTTGCCTCATGGTGGCCTCTTCGGGTCGCGGCGACATAAAGTTATAGAAGTCTATAATCTCCTCATGAAGTCTTGTAAGGGGAAAAAGAGAAGAAGAAAAAAACGCAGCCATTAATTCATCGTTGCACTTTTTACCTAAACATACACACATTAAAAAACGCAAACATCTCAGTCAGAGAGACAAACAAGCCGAAACCAAAACACATCTAGCAGACGATCGGAAAAAAGCAGAATACACAATCAGCTAACACCTCCTTCACGCCAAACGTTACCGGAGTTATAAATGTTTGACTGAGCACATCTGCTGCGAATATAACAACAAAAAGTATTGACGAATACAGGAGGTAAAAGCGCAGTCGTTAGTATGTGCTGTCGTTTGGCAACGGAAACGGAATTTCCAGTGTTGAAAAGATGGACGTTCTTTTTAAATTAAGTCTCTTTTATTCAGTCATTATGATGGGGGAAAAAATCGATTTGCTGTTCATTTAATGAGTTCTAATCTAACCTGTGTTCTTAATCCTGCGGGAAACGACTGGAAGAGGAAACTTTGCCAATCCCCCTTTATTCCAGCTGTTTAATACTCATGTTTTAATTGGGCAGACGTCCTTATCAGAGCGAAGACTTACATTTATCTTCTTTTATATAACTAAGCAGTTAGGGGTTACGGGGTTTGCTCAGGGTTCCAACAGTGGTAGCTTGGTGGTGCTGGGAATCGAACGCCGATCTTCCAATTAGTAGTCCAACAGCTCAACCACTGCGCTAACACTTCGGCGGTCACTATTATTAAACAACAGTATGATCGCAATTATTTGACGTAACCACGATCGTATCCAACCGCAATTATTGCACAATTTTATAAGCCACAAGGGGGAGCTGTAGTCCCTGCGGCACCCTACTTTCCAAGCGCGCTTTAACACCAGCTCAATTTATGTTAACGACCCATAATGCAACACAAATTGATTTATATGTTGCTAAACAGATAAACACCACTGACAGGACACAAAACCTGAATTTTCTTAAATACTATTTATCTATAATAAAACATTTGGAGTAAAGCGTTAATAAAGGCACACATCGGAGCGATTCTAAAATGTTTGGAGTGCTGACCATAAAAAAAATTATTTTTGCTCGCAAACAAATAATTGCCAAAGCTTTAAAACAAACAAAAAAATAATTGCTTAAGCCCCAAAACATGCAGTAAATCTTCGTCATCATCATTGCAATTAATTATTTGGCAATTAATCGTCACCCAAATTCGATAATCGTGACAGGGTTAATCTACCACAAAAAGGGGTATAAATCCTGATACGATATAATTCAGGTAGGTTCGGTAAATGTGAAGTGGTGCCAGATTCCAATAGCATTAATTTCACGGCAGGTCGATTTCTGCTCTGACCGGTGAACCTGGTAGGCAAATGATAAACAAGATGGTGAGCTAATTAATAAAGATAATATTATGTAATCCTCAGGACCGTAAATGCACCTTTTGAAGGAAAAGATCAGTCTAATGTACAGTGAACAGTTAAAGTGGTAGATCGGTGGTTAGGGTGTTGACAGGATAGCTCAGTGGTTAAGGTGTTGAAGCGGTAGCTCAGTGGTTAATGTTGAAGCGGTAGTCGGTGAAGCGGATGTTGAAGCGGTAGCTCAGTGGTTAAGGTGTTGAAGCGGTAGCTCAGTGGTTAAGGTGTTGAAGCGGTAGCTCAGTGGTTAAGGTGTTGAAGGGTGCTCGTGGTTAGCTCAGTGGTAAGGGGTTTAAGGGGGGTTAAGGTGTTGAAGGGGTAGCTCAGTAAGGGTTAAGCTCAGTGGTTAAGGTGTTGAAGGGGTAGCTCAGTGGTTAAGTGTGAAGGTAAGGTTGAAGGGTTGAAGGGGTAGCTCAGTGGTTAAGGTGTTGAAGGGGTCAGTGGTAAGGTTTGAAGGGGTAGCTCAGTGGTTAAGGTGTTGAAGCGGTAGCTCAGTGGTTAAGGTGTTGAAGCGGTAGCTCAGTGGTTAAGGTGTTGAAGGGGTAGCTCAGTGGTTAAGGTGTTGAAGCGGTAGCTCAGTGGTTTAAGGTGTTTTTGAAGTGGGTCGGTAGCTCAGTGGTTAAGTGTTTGAAGCGGGTAGCTCAGTGGTTAAGGTGTTGAAGCGGTAGCTCAGTGGTTAAGGTGTTGAAGCGGTAGCTCAGTGGTTAAGGTGTTGAAGCGGTAGCTCAGTGGTTAAGGTGTTGAAGCGGTAGCTCAGTGGTTAAGGTGTTGAAGCGGTAGCTCAGTGGTTAAGGTGTTGAAGCGGTAGCTCAGTGGTTAAGGTGTTGAAGCTCAGTGGTTGGTGTTGAAGCGGTAGCTCAGTGGTTAAGGTGTTGAAGGGGTAGCTCGCAGGTTAAATTGTTGAAGGAGTAGCTTGCAGGTTAAGGTGTTGAAACGGTAGCCCAGCGTTTAAGGAGTTGAAGTGGTAGCTCAGAGGTTAAGGTTAAGGAGTTGAAGTGGTAGCTCAGAGGTTAAGGTTAAGGAGTTGAAGTGTTAGCGCTGAGGTTAGTTTGAACTGCTGATCTGAAGGTTGTGGGTTCGATTCTCAGCACCACTAAGCTGGGCTGGGCTTCTAAGCAATTTAACCTCAGGGGCCCAGCCATGGCAACTTGGTGGTGCTGGGATTCCAACCCACAACCTTTAGATCAGCAATCCACCAAATGCCAGAAATGAAACTGTAAATGTAAAATACTAAAGACTGACAGGACAAATCACTTAAACTTTTGGGTTCCTCTTTAATTAATACTTTAAAAAATAATTATTTAAACCATAACCTTACAAAAATCTCCATATTTAAGAAATGACTTAATAAAATAACGCTTTTTAAAGAAATAAATTAATTAAACATTTATTTTAATTTAACAAAAACGCCAAAACATTACAAAGTAAAATTCTGGTTAGCTTTTTTTGCTAACCGAAAAGAAACGACTCGCGGTGCTAAAAAAAAAAAAAAAAAAAAAAAAAAAAAAAAAAAAAAAAAAAAAAAAAAAGGACTCTCGTACTCGACATAATGTAAATAAACAAAAAACAAATAAAACAAAAACAAATAGTATTAAATAAATATTAAAAATATATATTGTAAGATAAATATATACAATATATAAATTCCATTAGAGGCGGCTCACCCGTTAACTCCTGGGCTGTACGTCCTGCTTTTCCACGGCGTAACCGGACTCACATCATTGCCGTTAGTCCAGTTGGACAGAATATAATTAATCCCGTATGTACTGGCTTTATTGTCATTTTTCCTCCGTCCAGGGTGATGATGCTGGTGATGGAGGTGATTATTACGGTTATTAAATCCCGGGTTAAAGTGGAAGCACTTCATACAGTTCTGCTGGAAATACGGCTGCTGTTCCTGCTTTAAATATGGCGCATGTTGTTGGTTATGATGATGATGATGATGATAATGATTATAAATGTGATTATGATTCACGTTGTTTAAATCGCTGAAACTAAAACACAGGCGGTTCTTATTGCTCTCGTCGGTCCTTGTGGCGGAGGTGTCCGTGCACGGGGCTGATGGAGGCTGGGAGTCTTTCTCAGTGGTAGAAGGAGGCATTTCACTGATGTGGTTCAGAGGAGTCGTTTCGGCTTTCACGTTGTTATTATTATTGAGCGATAATTTTGCGAAAGATGTCCGGACATTAGTGGTGTTGGTATTGATTTGATGAAGAGAAGAAGAAGAAGGAGGAGGAGGATGTTGGGTGCTGGATGAACATCCAGACTCGTTGCACACGTTAGTTCCCTTGAACGCAGAGTTGACACCCGGCTCGGTTAGATTTTGGTGGTAATGGTGAGCCGAGTTAGTCCGGATTCCCTGAGACGTTTCCCACACATGCATCCATAACGCATTAGCAGGTCCTGTCTGTTCCGGCTGAATCCAGGCGACCCTCGGATCCATTCAAAATTCCACTAGCTTAGCTTAGCCAGATCATCCACCAGCAGAGAACACAACCAGTCGCCCGAAAGCTGTTTAACCGCGACTTAATCTTTTATTTAAAAAATATCATAAATCTCAATAAATAATTTAAAAAAAAAAGCAAAAACTGACGACTAATGAAGGGTCTGTTTTTCTTCTCGGCCCGTGAGACAGTAAATCCAATATGGCGACCTCCCATCACTCCCATTTAAAAATCCTGAGGAGTCCCCACACAAACCACGGAGCATTTTTAACACACACGTATGTATGTGTGGGTGTGTGTGTATCAGGACCCTCCTTTGGTGTTTTTTTTTACTTTCTCTCAAAGTATTTAATGTCAATTTTAAGTTATACGGACTAATGATGTGTCTGAATTGTTTAAATGTTTATTAGTATATATTCAGTGTTGTGAAACTTTTCTCAGAGATTTTGTGTCCACATGTTAGGGACACTATGAAAAAAAAAAACTATCCTGAAGACAGTCTTGTGATTAAAAAAAAAAAACCACTCCACTGAAACTGGAGACTCCTTCCTTCCATTAACACTTAATAAAATATTTCACAAAAAAACCCTTTGTGATATTAAACATGATTTTGCTTAATGTCACTACATCTATACCTTTTAACAGTGTCGAAAAGCAGTGGCATAGCTGGGGGGGGGCATCTGGGGGCGCCAAATTAATATTACATAATTACAAATGAATTTCATAATTAAATGTTTTTCCCAATTATATCTGTAAAGTACCATTGTTGCCTTAATTATTTTACCTTTATACCCTAAAATATGCCACATAATGCAGACTCAAAAATTTCCGGGGAAAGCATGACGGACCCCCCTTATGGCTCACACCTTGTCATGAGGGGGTGCGAAAACTGACTTTGTGCCCGGGCGCTAAAAACCCTGACTACGCCTTTGCTAAAAAGGTCTTGGTAATAACTGCTTCAACCTGACGAGGTTCCAGCAGATCCAGAGCAAATCCTAAAATCACAGGGTGCAACACTACATACAAGATGGTAAAATACAATCAGACTAAATCTATAAATCTGATAACCAAGTCCTAAATAGGCTTCAGCCTGTTGAACAGCCAGGTTTTTTTTTAATTTGCACAAATTTACATATAATAATGAGTAAACATAACAACAGAAATAAGATCTACACCTACTCATACCAGTCAGTAAATTAAAGACTTTCTTCATGGTATCAATTAACTTTTTTCACTTCATCTCACATTGTCTCAAAGCAGCTTTACACAGATAATGTGGTAAGTGTAGGTTTGTCCCTAACGATTAAGTCGGTGGCGACTGTGCCAAGGAAAAAAATTTGAGATGACTTATGAAGAAACCATGAGGAGCCAGACTCAAGAGAGAACCCATCCTCATCTGGGTGACACCAGATGTCCGTTTATTACAGCTAAACCTTGTTGAGGTGTGCGGTGATGGCGATTGAATGTAATAACTGTAGCCTTAAGTCAGTGGAGCAGAGCGAGTCCCAATCCATCCTTGAAGCTCCTGTGTAGCGCCGAACTCAGAAGTATCATTAAAATGATGTTTTTTTTTGATTACACAAGCTTAAAAATCTTTTGGAAGCTTTTAAGTTTTTTTTCCATTAAACAAGCTATACATGCCGAGTTCAAAATCACAGCTTGTGTATTTCATCATTTCTCATCTCATACATTTAGTTTGCACTGTATTACTGTAACTTTTTATTCTTTTATATAAATAAGCTGTGGCCTGCTTGATGAGGCCAACCAACAAACTGTTTTATATCAATTCCGTCACTTAGTTTGGGCAGGTTCTAAATTACGCGCGTAAAAACACGTAGCAAGTTCGTGATTTATAGTACCATAGTTACACAATTCTGTAATAAACAACTGCTAAAGCTAAAACGTAATAACAGAGATTTATGTTAGCACTTCTAAGAACTGTGTTTGGACAGATCCACAGTATGGCTTCATTCCCAGAAAAATCACAACAAATGCAATTGTTGCTCTGAAAATGTTGTTGTAGACGTACAGAAATGGTTGGTGGGAGCTGCATTGTGTCTTTGTGGACATATGGAACAGAAGAGCTGTGGTATTGTTTGAGGAAGCCAGGAGTAGCAGAGAAGTATGTCCTATTGCCGCAGGACATGTATGAGAAGTGCACTACAGTGGTGAAGTGTTTTTTTTTAGGTCAGACAGAGGAGTTTAATATGGAGATAGGACTGCATCAGGGATCGGCTCTGAGCCCCTTTATGTTTGCTACGGTGATGGACCGGTTGACAGAGTATCAGTCGTAGCAAGATCGAATAAATGTGTGTATGAAAAAGCAGGAAGTGGAACAGATTACAGGGTGAAGAGGTGAAGAAGGGTCGAAGGTACAGGAGTTTATGTACTTATGGTCAACAGTCCAGAGCAATGGAGAATGTGGAAAAGAGGTGAAGAAGTGAGTGCAGGCAGGTGGTGAAATGTATCAGGAGAGGTGTGATAGAAGAATATCAGTGTAAATCAAGGGGAAGGTGTAGAAGACATTGATGAGGAGCAGCTATGTTGTAGGGTTTAGAGACAACAGCACTGAGGATGAGACAGGAGAAGGATTTGGACGTAGCAGAGCTAAAGATGTTGAGGTTCTCTTTGGAGGTGATGACGTTGGGCAGGATTAGGAACAAGCACATCAGAGAGAGGGCTCATGCTGGACTTTTCAGAGACAAAAGTCAAAGAGGACAGATTAAGATGGTTTGAATACGTGCAGAGAAGGAATAGTGGAAATATTGGAAAGAGGATATTGGACATGTAAAGAGCTGCAGGTAGCAGGCAAAGAGGAAGACCAATGAGAAGGGATATATGGATGTGATAATTGAGGACATGAAGTTAGTAAGTGGAGTGAAGAGGATGCAGAAGATAGGGTTAGGGGATGACAGATGATTCCCCTTAAAGGGAACAGCCAAAAAGAGACAAAGAAGTAAATATTGGTTGAAGTTAAAAAAAATACAAAACGCAGGCCTTGAGGTTTGATAGTAAATCCATGACTCATTCCTGCTACATGTTACAGTGCAATGAGACGTACTTTGGTCCCCAAACAGGTTCAATATTTCTGATGCTTCATATTTCAGTGCGATAAAAAATTCCTTTACAGCTTATAATATAATTTACTTTATGTTCAGATGTTCTTTGTTGTACGTGAGTGCAATATTCCTTAGAACACAAAAGGAATCAGAGCTTTCCTCGATTTGGGGTAATCCTCAAATTTCTCAAGATACCACCTGCAAGACAAAAGAGATAAAGGTGGTTATGGTCTTTTTATAAACAGAGTCTGCATATGCACATTCAAACACGGAAATTAAATCAGGTGTTTACGTTGCATTTACTACGGCAAGTATGGATGCACAATATAGGGGCAATATATACTGCAGGGGCAGCGGTGGCTCAAATGGTTAAGGTGCTGAATCGCTGATCTGGAGACCAGAAACACTTGGGTTCAAGCCAACAACTGTTGGGACCTTGAGCAAGACGCTTAACCCCTCCTGCTCCAGGGGCGCTGTATCATAGCTGACCCTGTGCTCTGACCCCCAACTTACTAAGATGGGATATTGGCTCTGTACACGTACCTTACACAATGACAATAAAGTTGAATAATTATTTATATTTATATGAAAAATGTTAACCGATTCCTATAACTAAGTCCTTTTCATGGTCCAGATAAACAATGAGTTCATATTTTTATATTGAAATTTTTATAAAAAGTGCACCAGAAGAATTTTTAAAAAATCTAAAATACACAGTGTAATACAAGAGATATAATAATTTATTATAAATATTAATTAAAATTTTGAATCAAAAATTGATAAAAACATGTTTGTAGTTAAAACTTAACACCTGCCAGTTGTATCAAGAAGCAGCCCAAATACCATCAACCAGCCCAGTCCATTTATTTCCATTCCGGCTTGATTGAAAGACACCCAGTTGGGCAGGAACCCAGCCAATCTTACAAAAATGTTGGGAATCCAATGAATCAGAGGTGTCAAACTCATTTCCTAAAAGGCCAAAGCCCTGCAGAGTTTAGTTTTAAACTTATTCCAAACCACAAAACGAGCCCCAAAAACATGATTAGGTTTAACAATTAATTACAGTTGAACGTCCTTATCCAGAGCAATTGGGGGTTAAGGGCCTTGCTCAGGGGCCCAACAGTGGTAGCTTGGTGGAGCTGGGAATCAAACCCACAATCTTCGGGTTGGTAGTCCAACACCTCAGCCATGAGCTACCACTTCTCAAATGAATCAAACTGATTGATTGATTTAGTAGCAAACAAACTTTATTGGATCAGATTTCATTTATTAATCAGATCAATAAAAATGCCGTCATAACCGGTCTATTGAATATTGTGCATCTCTGTTAGCAAGTGTAAACGGCCCCCTACACCTGGCAATGGAGGAATTTTGGCCCACGCCTCTTTGCAGACTTGTTTTTAATTCAGCCACATTGGAGGGTTTCCTATTGCCACAGCATCTCAATTGAAGTCTGGGCTTTGACTAACCTTCATTTAGTTTTTTTAGGCCATTCAGAGGTCAGACTTGCTGATGGGTTTTGAAAAAATATTTTTTCACAGCTCTGTGTACAGTGTTAAATAAAACGTTTGGCTTACTCGTGGTGGGCGATGGCTCGTCTGGAAAGGACGATAAAGGTGAAGAAAGCAAATGCAAAACTGTGGATTGACTGAGCAGCTAGAGCAAATCCAGCCCATTCCACCATCTCACCCAGAAAATTAGCCCCTGACACGTACTCAAACACTCCACCTACAAAAAAAACAAAAAAAACACAACAACAAATGCACCACAATTTTATTTTGCGATTTGGCGACCGTATTAAGCTAATTTAAAGGTATTTAGATGTAATTTATTTTTAACCTTTGGGTATCTTGTAGCCCGTTTCTCCTGGACGGCGCAGGTTCCTTAGAATGTGGTCAGAGTGAAGGTTCGTTATCCATCCCAGAAGCCATAGACAGGAACCTGCATGAAAAAAATTAATCACATGAGCCTTGTCAGATTCCTCCAGCCAGAAACACACTGCTGTAATAAATCATACAATCTGGTCCAAATTACCAAAATATACACACTGTACCACAATAAATAAATAAATATGCTACCATGATGAGCTGAAAACATGTCAATGTATCACGCTTTAAGTCAGATAGGCTCCCATGTTTGTTTTCTCCCTTATAAAGCATGCTGAGTGTTTAACAGAAGACACTTTATGCACCGTCGCATTCCCTTTCCGACAGAATGGCGCCATTGCTCCATTACGCACCTGTGATGAAGCAGGGATGTGAAACCCAACCCTCGGGGTAATCGGCATAATGGCTCAGGTATCTCACCTGCAGATATCCATTATAAATGCAAAACACAAACGCTAAAGCAAATGAGGCGAATGGGGTGGGCTTTCCTCCTCGGATTAAAAACGGATAGATAAGAGACCTGAAAAAAAACAAACAAAAAAATGGTACTTATGATAAAAAAGGACAATTTTGGTCCAATAATTTTCTAATAACACCGCCAGATATTTTTAACAATCTTCAAACTAATTAAAACTTGGCACTGGATACCGTTGACTTCCTCCACATCCACACACACATTATTTACACTACATTTGCGGAATCTGGCAGACGTCCTTATCCAGAGAGACATACATTATACTCTGTTATACAATTGGGGGTTAAAGGCCTTGCTCAGGGGCCCAGCATCGGTAGCTTGGTGGTGCTGGAAATAGAACCCCGGTTTTCAAATTATTAGTCTAAGACCTTAACCATTGCACTACCACATCCCCAGCATTTGGTAGACGTCCTTATCCAGAGCGACTTACATTTATCTCATTTATACAACTGAGCAATTAAGGTTAAGGGCCTTGCTCAGGGACCCAACAGTGGTAACTCGATCTTCCAATTAGCAGTCCAATAACACTACCACGTCCACCAAGGAGCTCCGCCCACTTGAAACAATCAAACAGTCTGTTTTCTGATTGATATGTTAAATTATGTCATTATGATTATAAATATTAATTTTTATAAACCGCATAAATCTTAGAAAAACAGACATTTTAACGTAAAGCGAAGAAAAGTTTTTGGATGGTACAAAACACTCACATTATTCTAATTAAAGGATTATTTTCCAGTTATTCTAATATTAATTATTGTTAATACTTTTTGTTGATTTTATACTGTCATAATTATGACATACAACATTAACATTGCATATGTTTTCGACGAAACATCATAAAAATCCGAAACTTGACTGGAATATTTGTTTCTCTTCAGATGGATGCTGAGCTCAGGTTACTGTATGTGTGGAGTTTTCCACATCCTTCAGGCTTTCTCAGGTTTCCCACTGTTTTTTGGGTGTCTTTCCACCCTCACAAATATGCCGGCAGGTGAACTAGTGACTGTTAATTGCCCCAAAGTGTATATAGCAGTGTATGATCATGTGTGTGTGTGTGTGTGTGTGTGTGTCCCATCCGGTGGGTTTATTCCTCCATCACTCCCAGTGTTCTCGGGGGCAAGTTCAAGAACCATCATATAAAGCTCTGAACTCATTCATTGCATCAATAAATTTAAATTATCAGTACAAAATATATTGTATATATATATATATATATATATATATATATATATATATATATATATATATATATATATGTATTTACTTTTATAGTGCCAGTGAGTAATATAATAAAATATAGCAAAACTAATATGGAAATAACAATAAACTGTAGTAATATTAAAATAAATTAAAAAGTAAATATCTAAATGAAATATTAGGATGAACTGACATCACTTACCTTTGGAAATAGTGGCAAAAGTACATGCCCAGAAGGAGCTGGTTAGGAAGAACATTAATCTTCACTGGTGAAGCCCAGAGTATTAAACTTAAAGGCACCAGAAACGCGGGGAGCTCCTGAATAAACCAAGCTACTTTAACATTAACCGGAAATCCATACTTCCGGGATGTGTAGCGGCCATACGGTACATTCTGAAACAGCAAAACTAAAAATGTCGCAAGAGCCATGAGCATCATTAAATATGAAAGACAGTCTAAAATGTAAAGTTCTTCCTCTTTAGAGGAAAACAGTGTCTTAAGAATGATCTCCATAATTTACTTAAAATAAGAAAATAGTCAGAATGACTGAATTACGCAAGAGTTTGGCGCTTCGCTGTTAACAAAACAAACCCTATGCTGTCTGCCTATACCGTCCACCAATCACAGCTCAGTGGGCGGGGCTAAGTAGGGACAAAATCGGATGAAAATAATATATTCATTATTTCTGGGCGGAGTTTTACATATAGATATAGGGAAAAATTTATAAAGATTTATAGAAAGAAACAGACCAATAAGATGAAAGCGATGCTTTTTATTAATTTTGACCCATTCGGCGTTCTACAATTTACCAGGATTTTACATATAGATATAGGAACATTTTTTATATATATATATATATATATATATATATATATATAATATATATATATATATATATATATATATATATATATATATATATAGATTAGATTAGATTAGATTAGATTAGATTCAACTTTATTGTCATTGTGCAAGGTACGTGTACAGAGCCAATGAAATGCAGTTAGCATCTAACCAGAAGTGGCTTATTTACAATAAATAGCAATGTAATACATAGGGTATGGGGGTTGATAATTACAGAGGTGGGGGGTAAATAATGTTACAGAAGGTAAATGGATAGAATATAGCGGTGTAACAATAGATAGTTATAGATCGTGCAGAGACGCATAATGATAAGGTAGTGCCAAGTACAGAAGTGGCAGTGCAGTAGTAATTAAAATACTGCATATTAGCTGTTCAGTGCAGAAACAGCCACAGGAAAGAAGCTGTTTTTCAGTCTGTTTGTGCGGCTCTGAGGCATCGGTAGCATCTGCCTGATGGTAGAAGAGTGAACAGTCCGTGGTTGGGGTGAGAGGGATCTTTGATTATGCCTCTCGCCCTTTGCAGACAGCGTTTTTTGTGTATGTTGTCCAGGGTGGGTAGCTGAGTGCCGATGATTCGTTGGGCGGTTTCACCACCCTCTGAAGGGCTGTGCGGTCTGAAGCAGTGCAGCTGCTGTACCATACTGAGATGCAAGCAGTTTGTGAGGATGCTCTCGATGGTTACTGCGGTAAAAGTTCTTCAGTATCCTGTTGCTGAGATGGAACTTTTTAAGTCTCCTCAGAAAATATAGGCGCTGTTGTGCCTTTTTGACCAGGAGTTCAGAGACCAGGTGAGATCCTCAGAGATGTGGATTCCTAGGAACTTGAAGCTAGGTACACGCTCAACAGCCGCTCCGTTGATGTGTATTGGAGGATGAGTGTGATTGCTAGTTCGTCTGAAATCCACAATGACCTCCTTTGTCTTCTTAGTGTTAAGTTCCAGGTTATTGTCCTCACACCATGCTACTAGGTACAGGATCTCCTCCCTGTAGGCTGTCTCATCGTTACCTCTGATCAGGCCTACTACCGTGGTGTCATCTGCGAACTTGACAATACTTTTTGACACATAGACAGGCACGCAGTCATAGGTGAAAAGGGAGTATAGGAGAGGGGACAATACACATCCCTGGGGAACCCCGGTGCTGATGGTGAGATTGGAGTAGGTGATGTTATTAGAAGGGCTAACTGTATTAAAAGCTGAACTAAAATCGACAAACAGCATCCTAGCATAAGTGTCGGGGTTGTCCAAGTGAGTCAGGGTATAATGTAGTACTGTGGAAATGACATCTTCAGTTGACCTATTTGGGCGAAATTGGTGAGGGTCCAGGTTGGGTGGCAGGTTGGGTTATATATCTATATCTATCTATTATATATATATATATATATATATATATATATATATATATATATATAAAACATAATTATATATAACATTTTTTATAGTAATATAAAATAACAAAAATATATATATATATATATATATATATATATATATATATATCTATTACTACTACCACAACTAATACTAATAATTTTTTTTAAAATACTGTTATAATTACATCAATCACTTGGCAGTCTACAATTTACAAGAATTTTACACATAGATATAGGGAGAAAATGTTATATATAATTATATATGTATATGTTACATATCGTAAACAGGTTTCAGGATTTACCATATTGGATTTTTTTTTAACTAATAAATTGTAATATTTGTTTATTTTTATATTACTGCTACCACGACCACCATTGGTAGTACTACAATTACTACTAGTACTACCATTAATAATAATAATAATTTATTTCTCTTTTTTAACTACCGTTATAAATACACCAATCAGCCAATGATAGGCAGAGTTTATGTAAAGAAACAGACCAATAAGATCGGGTTTTAGGGTTACAAATCACGATTTACATTTAATATATTTTTCATACTAATACTAATAATTTTGATATTTTTTATTTTTAAATTACTCCTACCTCGACCACTACTATAAGCACTAGTGTTACTAGTGTTACTACTATTACTACTACTACTAATAATAATAATAATAGTTAATTTATCTTTTTTATCTGACGTTATAAATACACCAATCAGCCCATGATGGGCGGGGTGTTACATATAGATATTGGTAGAAATTGTAAGACGCTTACAATATAACTCAGGCAGCACTACGGCCACCCTCGACGGGTCCTTAACTTGGCTACGAAGGTTGAATTGCTCGAGCCGAATTCTAACTCTCCCCATACTCCCTTCATTATCTCCCTATGTAGTGTTCTACACAGGGAACTGTATACGCTCACAAGTGCACTTTATAGTCGATATCTCTCCGTTTGTAGTTCGGTTCGTGTGCCATAAGGAGACCCACGCGTTCCTCTTCCCTGAGTTGAGTTTACACACAGCGGGTTTTAGTCGAGTTTAAGATTTAAAACGCTCTGTAGATTCATATCCCGAGTCGTGTGTTTCTCCAACATGGGAAAAAGAAACCGGAACAGACAAAACAACAAAGATGGACGACCGGAAGGAAAGAGAAGCAGAGATGATGCTGTGAGTTTGTTAGTTTAGCTGCGATCCAAATATTACAGCATCTGTAGGGTATAAAAGTGTTTATATTTAATCAATAGTATTTTAAGTGTACAAATCCTACAAGAACTGTGTGTGTGTGTGTGTGTGTGTGTGTGTGTGTGTGTGTGTGTGTGTGTGTCTCCATGTGTGTGTGTGTGTGTGTGTGTGTGTCCATGTGTGTGTGTGTCTCCGTGTGTGTGTGTGTGTGTGTCTATGTGTGTGTGTGTGTCTCCATGTGTGTGTGTGTCTCTCCATGTGTGTGTGTGTCTCTCCATGTGTGTGTGTGTGTGTCTCTCCATGTGTGTGTGTGTCTCTCCATGTGTGTGTGTGTCTCTCCATGTGTGTGCGTGTGTCTCTCCATGTGTGTGTGTGTCTCTCCATGTGTGTGGCGTGTCTCTCCCATGTGGTGTGTGGTGTGTGTGTGTCTCCATGTGTGTGTGTGTCTCTCCATGTCCATGGGGGTCCATGTGCTTCTATAAACCCAGTAGTCATTGTGAATACACTGATCATAAACTGTTGGTGTTTATGTCTAGAAGAACTGCAGGTATAATGATCTGGTTCAGAGGTCTGATTGTTCTTGCCTTTCAGCTGTGTGTTGTTAATCTCTTTATTCTGATCTGATCTGATCTGATGGCAGGGTTGGGGTGCAGGTTACGCTGAAATCATCAAGGAGAACAAGCTGTTTGAGCAGTACTACCAGGAGCTAAAGATCGTTCCTGAAGGAGAGTTCGGGCAGTTCATGGAGGCAATGAGAGAGCCGCTACCTGCCACCATCCGTATCACTGGCTACAAAAGGTAGAGAGAGAGAGAGTGGGAAAGAGAGAGAGAGCGGGAAAGGACAGAGAGAGAGAGAGTGGGAAAGAGACGCAGACAGACACAAAGAGACAGAGAGAGAAAGAAAGAGAAAGAAAGAAAGAGAGACAGGCAGGCAGACAGACAGAGAGACACGCACACCGGAGCAGAGAGCAGAGAGAGAAAGAAAGATAGAACAGAGAGAGAGCACAGACAGACAGACAGACACACACAGAGAGAGATACAGATGGACAAAGAGAGCCAGAGAGACACAGACAGGCAGACAGAGAGAGAGAGACAGACAGAGAGAGAGAGAGAGACAGATAGACAGACAGACAGACAGACAGACACAGAGAGAGAGAGAGAGAGAGAGAGAGAGATAGGCTGGCAGATGGATGGATGGACGGACGGACGGACAGAAAGAAAGAAAGAGAGAGAGAGAGAGAGACAGGCAGACAGCGTGAGACAGAGAAAGGCAGGCAGACTGATTTTCTTGCTCTTTGTTCCCTGAACCTTCAGTTCAGTTTCTCTTTAATTGGGATAAAATATAACACATTTTTCTGATTCTTTCCTTATGTTAAAAAAGTCACGCCAAAGAGATCTTACATACACTGAAAGAAAAATACTTCAAAGAAATACAGGATCTGGAGATCGATGGACAGAAGATTGAAGCCCCGCAGGCTCTAAGCTGGTAAGAACTGCATAATTATTACCACCTGTTCACGTATACGTTGTAGACTATAATCCAGTGATCTCTGTGGGATCTCAGGTACCCTGATGAACTGGCTTGGCATACCAACATGAGCCGGAAGATCTTGCGCAAGTCTCCACTTCTGGAGAAATTCCACCAGTTTTTAGTGAGCGAGACCGAATCTGTGAGTAACGCCGTCTTATCATAGTTATTTAACCACCCGGGCTGTCATTAAGAACGTTGTGTACATCCCATAATAAGCAGTAGGCATCCATGACTGAATTTATCAGTGTTTAGTTTGTTGACTGAAATGTCAACTATAATTAAACAGTGCAGTGGTGGGCAGTGCATTTGGTACTTGGGCCTTCGGTGGGGACTTAATCCACCTCTTAATTCCACCACTTTCACATCGCAATTATAGAAACCATCAACACTATAAAAACGCAATATAACACGGCGTGGAATTACAGAAAGAGAGAAACATTTCATGTATTGAGTGTGAAAGCAGGAATCACAGTTAAGACTCCAAACCTTTACACTACAACCACAACTGTAGCACATCTGGAGCAGTTCAAAATCAATATTTATAAAAAAATGAATGTAGAGCGAGGAAGTCACTGAGGATGAAACAGGTGGCAGAGCTGGAAGTAGCAAAGCTGAAGATGTTGAGGTTTTCTTTGGGAGTGACGAGGTTGGACAGGATTAGGAACGAGTTCCTTAGGAGGGACGGCTCATGTTAGATGTTTTGGGGAGAAAGTCAGGAAAGCTAGTTTGAGGTGGTTTGGACATGTACAGAGGAGGGACGGTGAATATGTTGGTAGGAGGATGTTAGAAATGAAGCTACCAGGCAGAAGGCAAAGAGGAAGACCAAAGAGGAGGTATAGGGATGCGATAAAAGAGGACATGAAGTTAGTGTGTGTGAGTGAAGAGGATGTAGAGAATAGGGTTAGGTGGAGACGGATGATTCGCTGTGGAGACCCCTAAAAGGGAACAGCCGAAAGGAGAAGAAGAATACTCGCCAGATATGCTGATTATTTATAGACAAAATCCATCCTTGACTGTATTAATATGTGGCTGTAACAGTTTTGCTCTGATCAACCAATCAGAGGACAGAAAAATGCTGACGTTATTATGGGCTAGCTAGCTGGTCCTGAGAGGCAAATGTAAAATCTGATTGGTTTCTTTAACCAACATCTGCCAGGACTACTGATACTGAGAGCTTTGGGCAGATTAGATTAACATAACAACACAAAAAGGCTGAAATCTGATTGGACAAAAAAAATCTATCCTCCACAAACGCATACCAAAAGCAGTGCAGCAAGAGAAACGCTACAAAATGAAGAAAATAAACTGTTGGGAATAAATTAATACAATTTCATGGAACAAATATTAGAATTTAGGATGTAAATGTAATAAGAAACTAAACACTATTTTTATAACATATTGTAAAGATTATTATTGGTGGTAAAGGGTTGTAGTTAATGTCACAGACATTTTAGGTTGTTTTTTTTTTTTTCACCCCTGAATTTAAATACGACTGTAATTAAATTTGCTATTTTTTTTTTTTTCTTCTTGTCCCGTCTATTTCTCAGGGAAATATCAGCCGTCAGGAGGCGGTCAGCATGATTCCTCCTCTACTGCTGAAAATCGAACCTCATCACAAGGTACCCCTCCCCCGTCCGCTTCGCTGTGTAATCCGTAATTATCGTATCGTATCGTATTGTATTTAAAGATTTGTGGGATAACTTAGTAAGTCTGCTCCTGCTTGTGTTTGGACAGATCTTGGATATGTGCGCAGCTCCAGGATCCAAGACCGCCCAGCTGATTGAGATGCTTCATTCCGATATGAACGTTCCCTTTCCCGGTAAACACATTCGCTTTTAGGAAGTCAGGATGAGGGATGAGGATTTAATTAAAGACATAATGGTTTTACATCGTTAATCCATGATGCGTTCAGTAAACCGCGATTTCTCGCTAAACGGTAGCTAAGGGCAAACATCTGTAGCTGAAATTTTGTTTGACATCATTTAATAACATTTATATTTCTAGTATTTGGTGGACTTCCTTATCCAGAGTGACTTACATTTATCTATTTAAACAACTGAGCAATTAGGGGTTGAGGGTCTTAGTCTTAGGAGTGCAACTTGGTGGTGCTGGGAATCGAACCCAGATCCTCCAGTTAGGCGTCCAACACCCTAACCACTGGGCTACCATTCCCCAATAAGCTTCTTTGCTCCTTATCCAGAGTGACTTACATTTATCTATTTAAACAACTGAGCAATTAGGGGTTGAGGGTCTTAGTCTTAGGAGTGCAACTTGGTGGTGCTGGGAATCGAACCCAGATCCTCCAGTTAGGCGTCCAACACCCTAACCACTGGGCTACCACTTCCCCAATAAGCTTCTTTGCTTGCTTTTCCCCAAGGTGGTTTAAAGTTGGTCAGATGTCTGAATTAAAGCGTCTGAAATCTTCCCAAATTTGGTCGGACGGCTGTTAATCGTCTGTGGATGAACATGTCACACTAGCAAACAAAGACAGCAGATTTTAGGATTATGGAAATCTTTCCAGATTTAAAATTTAGTCTCAGGCCAAATGGAGGCCAAAATCACGAGCTTTACTCTGACTGTCTCCTTTACAGAGGGATTTGTCATCGCTAACGACGTGGATAATAAGCGCTGCTACTTGCTGGTGCACCAGGCAAAAAGACTGAACAGTCCGTGCATCATGGTGGTGAACCACGATGCCTCCTGCATCCCGCGGCTGCAAGTGGAGAGCAACGGAAAGAAGGACGTCCTGTTCTATGACCGAGTGCTGTGCGATGTCCCCTGCAGGTAAATGAGAATAAAAGCACACACACACCAATTTTTTTTCTAGCGCTCTTCACTGAAGCAACATCTCAAACACCGTTAAATACAGTCAATAAAATGTTATTATTATTCGTAGCCTTTCACACACAAGCATGTTCTTGGTGTCAGGATTGTTCTTCATGTAAAAAAAAACAGGAAACAGTGATGAAGATGCTGCTTCTCTCCAGCAAAGCACATTTTTTTGCATGCCGTTGCACAAAACTAGCTTCTAAACATTACCGTAAAGTTCTTTTTATACACTTTACGCCCTCGTACATACAAAACCTCTTCTACTTCTCCCTTAAGTATTATTTTTTTTTAAGTTGTTATCCCAGCATGCACTCTGTTATCACGTCTCAGTTAGTTTCTCCACAAAAGGGGGCAAACTGCGGACGTTTCGCCGTGCGGTCGGTCTGTCTCAGCTGCCTGAACATGTCTGGGATCAGAATAGCGAAGGTATCATTATGGCTTGCAGAAAATATACAGCTTGAGTTCCTTCTTGTTCTCTTTTTTTCGATGAAGGAAGACTTGTACTGTAGTCGGTGAGATCATGTGGTCAAAGCAAGCTTGCCAGTTTCCTGTCTTAAAATATTTGACATGGTGTTGACCTGTCCAGAAAACAATAATGTTTTTTCTATATTTCAAAACATGTTATTGACATTTGGATCAGTGTTGGGCCCCCTTTTGTTTTTGTAATTAACAAAATCAACTGATGTGTTAGGAATAAAGGTCAACCAAGGGTGGTGTTTTTTTATTTTTATTTTATTTTTTATTATTATTATTTTTTATTTATTTTTCCCCTCTCTTATGCCTATTTACATGTTTTGTGTCTGATATTTGTTCTACTTCTTTTTGACTTGAGATATATATATATATATATATATATATATATATATATATATATATATATATATATATATATATATATATATATATACACACACACACACACACACACAATGGTCCATATAATAATTTAATGCCTTCTCTGCAATATTAAATCAATAAACAATATCTTCAGATCAATAAATAAAATCACTGAAAGGACGGTGCGATGCGTCACATCGTGAAATAGACAACAGAACAAATGACCTTCCTAGTTATTGACTTTTAGTCCCCGACTTTCTAAGATTAGTTATGTGAAGAAAAAAAATGTGTCTGTCTCTCTCTCTCTCTCCTTATCCATCTGTCCGTCTCTCCCCTTATTTATCGGTCTGTGTCTCTCTACTTATCTATCGGTCTGTGTCTCTCTTTTTTATCTGTCTGCCTCTCTCCCTCTCTTTCTGTCTGCCTGGCACTCACCTTATGTCCGCCTGTCTCTTTCTCCTTATCTGTCTGTCTGTCTCTCTCTCCTTATCTATCTGTCTCTTTCTTCATTTATCTGTCTCTTCCCCTTTATTTCTTTCTCTCTCCACATTTATTTATTTCTCTGTCTCTTTTTCTCTCCTTATATATGTCTCTCTCCTTATCTGTCTATCCATCTGTCTAAGCAATAGTGTAAATGAATAAATAGTGATAAAAAGAGAGGTACAATAGAGATGAAGAATCTTGACAGTGTAACTTGCATGATGATGTTGACATTAAACATTGTAAGGTGCAGTTTGATGGCAGGTTATTGTACAGTGCAGGGTATTACTTACAGCAGTATTTAATCGAGTTAACGCCGGAGTTTAGAGTTTGAGTAGGCCGACAGCTGGGGTGGGGGGTTGGGGGGACTGTTCCTGCGCCTGTTGAGTATGTCACTGTGTAAGTTATTATAATCATGATGCTTCGTTAGAACAAGCAATTAATATTCACCAAGGACTTTTTTTTTGTCCTCCTGTGGTGATATGAAAAAAATAAATCCAGAAATCAACATTATTGCGTTGTAAATGATGATGGATCTGCATTAGTTCACTCATTAGTGCAGAAAAATGCCGTTTTACCGAAGCATGGTGGTGGTAGCGTCATGTCAATGCCCATGTGTAACTCCTGTTAGAGGCGCTGTTCTAGAAAATAAATCTAATGAAGGACGCAGAGTATTAATGCAATCTCACCCATGTGTCCACAGTGGAGACGGAACCATGCGGAAGAACATAGATGTATGGAAGAAGTGGACGACGAGCAACAGCCTCCAGCTCCATGGGTAAGTTAGTACAATAAAAAAAAAGCGGCATGCAGGTTGCATGTTGTGGCAGTAGAATTATATTGCAAAATTTGTTTTAAACTCGTGTGTAGTATTAAAAATAGTCTATAAATGTATTTCCTTAGTATCGAAAAAGGAGGTCTGGGATGTGCTTTAGAGTTCATTGCATTAAAACGCTTGTCTGCTGTATTCAGTGTGTGTGTGATATCCATGTGTGTATTGTTATATTCCAGCCTGCAGTTGAGGATTGCGGTGCGCGGTGTGGAGCAGTTGGCTGTAGGTGGCCGGATGGTTTACTCCACCTGCTCTTTAAACCCTATTGAAGATGAAGCGGTAATCGCTACCCTGCTGGAGAAAAGTGAAGGTACACCTGCCCTCATCTTAAGCCTCTCATTCCGGCTGTATTTACACTGCAAGATTCCGCTCTTTGCACTATATCTGTTTTTTTAAGACCTGCTTACATCATCTTTTAAAAATGCGATATCTGCATTTACAATTTACACGGCAAAACAACCCAAAGTAGACGTACTGACCGGAAAAGGAAGTAAAAACAGATGAAGACAAAATTCACTATATCTATCTATTTATCTGATCTATCTATCTAATCGATCTATCTATCTATCTGATCTATATCTGCATTTACAATTTACACGGCAAAACAACCCAAAGTAGACGTACTGACCGGAAAAGGAAGTAAAAACAGATGAAGACAAAATTCTGTATTTTGATTTCCACACCATATTGGGTGGGAATTCATGATTCGAGCTCAAATCTGATTCTGAATCCTGCGATTCGATTCCCAAATGATTGTTAAAACAAAAAGATGCATCAATACAGATTTATTTTCTTGCTGTTTGACTATTAATGTATCTGTAATGACCCCTAATGAATTTACTGTATAATAAAGTAATTTGGAAAGACAAAGTTGCATAGAATCAACAGGAAATGAAACATTTGCCTGTAGCAGCATACAATTAACCCAGTTCAGCATCAACGGCCATATTGGATACGTTATCAATAACTTAAACTAAGGCTTTGTCTGAAATCGCATACTACTTTAGTATGCACTACATTTAAGTTAGTACACACTTGCATATCCCTTATGAGCGAGTATCCGTGCGGAAGTGGTAGTTGGTACGTTCCGTCGGTATCACATTATAAATTAACGTTTAATAGAAATAGGAAATTGATTATCGACATTTGTGTATAGATCCCGAAACATCCAACGTTCCACAATGCGATGCATCCAAGAATATCTCTCTATCTATCTATCTATCTATCTATCTATCTATCTATCATTGTCTTTCTCTATCTTTTATCTTTTTTTCTATTTGTTTGTATCTTTCTCTTTGTCTATTTATATCTAATGTACAAAATCAGCAGCTGATCAAATATTTTTTCCCTCACTGTATAATACCAGCTACAAGCAAACCTCTTTAAAATCATTGGAAAACAAAATCCTTCCCCTTCTATTCCTCCTGCATTTAAAATGAGATGATGTGGTGTGTTTGCTTAAGAGGATCCGATTTTTATCAAACTACTGACTGTCGTGATCGGAGAGCTTTGTTAATCACACGCCGTGATCGTACTTTAAACATTTGCTTAGCATTTGTCAGTCCGTATGGCTGCCTTATTGCAAATGTTTTATTACATCATCCATTTTCTGTATCTCTCTCTCTCTCTCTCTCTTTCTCTCTCCCCCCCCCTATCTCTCTCAGGTGCCCTCGAGATGGCTGATGCCTCTGCTGACCTACCTGGATTGAAGTACATGCCTGGGATCACAGACTGGAAGGTAATCATTGTGTTTCTATTGGAGCAATTTACAGTTGAGGCTGAAGCCTAAAGCTCCGTCAATCTAAATTCAGCCTGTTTTTGAAATCAGATTTGAAAAAAACCCCAAAAAAACATGGCCGCCGTAGAGCTGAAACGATTATTTGACATTGTCTTTAAGGTTGACAATGGAAAAATGTCAAATTTGCCACTTCGAATGTCATAATGGGAGGACCTGCAATAGCGCGTTTTTAAGCAGTGTGGCGCTGTAACGACGTACTATAAATCAGTGGTCATGTAGAAGACGTCTTTTCTTAGAAGGTTAAATTTTCCTGTCCAAAATCACATACTTGCATACTTTATTGTGCGAAACTGAATGTGAGTCTGAATCCTTAGTATGCGAATTATACTACCCGAAATGTTCCTGTGTGACATTATTACTGTTAAATTTAACAGATATCTTCATCCAAAGCGACATTTTATCTTTTTTATTTATTTATTTTCATTCAACTGAGCAGAGTAGGTCTTGTCCAGAAGCCCGAAAATATCTAGAGGGTGCTAGAAATTAAAGCCATGATCTTCTAATCAGAAGTCCAGCATCAATTTGATCTTTTTACTCTACGTTCACCGTGATTAAAAGTTCTTGGCATTGCAAAACTCTTAAATCACATTTAAAAGCGACCTACCACTTACGACTGCATCTGACTGGGCTTCATGTTTTGTAATCTTCCAGGTGATGACCAGAGAGGGTCAGTGGTACTCCGATTGGTCCGAAGTTCCCTCGAGTCGTCACACTCAGATCAGACCCTCCATGTTTCCTCCTACCGACCCGGAAAAACTGAAAAGTATGCAGCTGAAGAGATGGTGAGCTCCATTTTCTTCTCCTGTACAATATGTCTTAATATGTTGCATCCTAATCTATCTGTCCTAAAAAGTATTGCACATTAAAATAAATGTCCCAAAGCAGAGACCTAACTAAATCTCAACTAAATAAATAATAAGAGATAGGGTTGTATGAGAAATAATGCATGTAGAAAAGCTGGTCAGTAATTTTTGCAACAGCGTGTGTAACTCCATCATTGTTAGTTCCAGTAAATAAGACACACTTTCATGCTACATTTCAAAAGAACCTCCTTTTTTCTTTACATATATTCAGTGGATTGAGAGAGAATTTGGTTGATTCTAGATTGAGCCACCAGAGGGCGATGTCTTACATGCTTATTACATGCTTCTGCTCAGATCTAATACAAATAACTGCTATTTTATAACAATAATAATAGTAATAATATCAACTTCCAGAAGCTGTGCGTGTCTTGCTCTGTTTCGTGTTTTTCAAATTTCTAAGATGAATAAAGTGTCTCTCTGTCTCTGTCTCATTTTGCATTTCTGGGATGAATAAAATGTCTGTCTTTTTCTGCCTATCCCTCTGTCTCCCTATCTATCCTTTTGTCGCTCTATCTCTCTAAATCTCTATCTTGCTCTCTCCATCTCTATCACTATCCTGCTCTATCTCTGTCTATCTCTTTATCTGTCCCTCTATCTGTCTCTCTATTTATTGCTATATTTCTATCTTAATAATAAAAATTCTTAATAAATGCTGCATTTGTGTTGGTGGCGGTGATTATTTTTGAAATCCTTGTGTAATGATAACGTATTGAAAGGCTCTGTTTGTAAAAAATGTGTTTATTTTACACGTAAACTCTTCCATGTAGTAAGAAAACGTCTTACGTCTTAATTTTGTAGATGAATTTGATTAAAATAATGCTTGAGTTGGTTGTATGTGGTTAAAATGTATATTTTTATGTTTTTAACTGTGTGTGTGTGTGTGTGTGTGTGTGTGTGTGTGTGAGCGCAGTATGAGGATATTACCGCATCACCAAAACACCGGTGGATTCTTCGTGGCTGTACTGGTGAAGAAGGCGCCCATGCCATGGAACCGCCGCTTTCCAAAAGTATGTATGTCTTTCTGTACGGCAAAGATCCTCTCATGATATGTAACTAATGAAATAAAATCACATGATCAATCCAATCATTTATCCGTCAGTTAATGAGTGAAATATGTGCCAATTTTAGGCAATAGTTCTGTTATAAACTATCGAGGAAGAGTTGTAGGTCAGTGGTTAAGGTGTTGGAATGCTAACCGGAAGATTGTTTGTTTAATTCCCAGCACCGTCTGCTGGGCCCCTGAGCAAGGCCCTTAATCCCCAAATTGCTTAATGATATAATTGTAAACTGCTCTGGAAAAGAGCGTCTGGTAAATATTTTGGTGCTTCAAATATTGTTGAACAGCTAATTGGGGTTTGATTCCCAGCACCACCAAGTTGCCACTGCTGGGCCCCTGAGCAAGGCCCTTAATCCCCCAATTGCTCTGGATAAGGATGTCTGCTAAATGCTGTCGATGTAAATAAATTCTTGTAATTTGCCTCGTCATTGTTTTCTTCCTTGCGAAAGTTTTTCTGGGTTTTGCTGCGGCGTGATTTGAAAGCTAATGAAACAAGGTTATGCGAGACGAAGATAGTCAGATGATGTAATGGACTGCTTCTGGGTGGTGGTCAGTACGTAGGGTGCTTCAGTGCACACAATGTAAAACACAGCCACAGTGTTTCTCCAGACTGTCCCTCGTGAAGTGAATCGTAAGCGGGATTTTAATACCCATCAGCCCCGAGTCTGCGCAGAGCTCAAAAAAAACACGCCTCGTCTTTATAGCCGAGCTTTAAAGCAAGAATTTCAATCTGTTTGTGAGGAAATGGAAGGTCTCGCTGTAGCACTTGATGGAAGCATATTTAGATATGTATGCAGTCCCACAACCACCTTCTCAGGGCTCCTACTCTCTTGGTTCCTCCTCTCCTGATTTATGATCTCATCTCTTACCCCCAATTCGAGCCCTTAAAATAGCACGTCAGAGTATTTCTAACAATACCATCTTCTCTCGTTGTTTCTCCTCCGGAAGCTTCGGAATAAAGAGGCCACCAGCAACCCGAGTGAGGAAGCACAGCCCGAGGAGAAGGATGCGGAGGCAGAGGCAGAAGCGGGAGCCGATGGAGATGCCGTTCCAGAAAACACCGCAGTAACAGAGGCCAAGAAAGACAGTGTGTGTGGGTGAGGTTCTTAGTCTCAGTTTCAAGTCTTTTAAGCCCTCTAATGTTGGGTGTGTGTTGCGTCCTGATGAAACTTTGTTACAGACCTCCACCTTCGAAAAAGATGAAGCTGTTTGGTTTCAAAGAAGATCCCTTTGTTTTTCTGACGGAGGACGACCCAGTCTTCCTTCCCATCCAGTAAGCACTGTTTTTTTTTTTTTTTTTTTTTTTATCTTGATAAACACACACACAAGTCTTCAAAGTAGAAGCTGATGCTACCACCACCATGCGTCACTGAATCTCTTCCTGGTGTGTATTTTAAGCAGTAGCACTTTCTCCGCCATGTCCAGTACTTGATTCTGATTGGTCAGGAGAAAATCACATCATATGAATTTGTCTATAGTAACAAATTCCTGTCTGATTGCATTACAAAAAATGGTGTAAATGTAAATATAATTGAATTTATTCTTGGGAAGAAATAAATAACACCTTTTATTGCTCTCGATAAAATAAACAGCGTGAGAGGGAATCGTCTTCGAGGTGATAAACTTCATATGGAAGCAGATGTGCGTTTTCAGCACCGCCTTGGCGCTGTTCCAAGTTGATTTAGACACTCGCAAAGCACAAGAAGTTAACGTCATTTCACCTCCGTCTCTTCACTGTACATCTCTCACTGGTTAAACAATTAATCTTAGACGGTGTGCAAATCTTTTATTCTGCTTCTGTTGTTTGACTAACCAGCTTCGGATTTGTTCCAGAACGTTCTACGACCTCACTCCAGATTTCCCCAAGCTGAACGTCTTGACTAGAACACACGAGGGAAAGAAAAGACACTTGTACATGGTGTCCAAGGAGCTCCGTAACGTCCTGCTCAACAACAGCGAGAGAATGAAGGTGTGAATGCAACCTTATGTATTGTCATAACTGGTAGAGTAAAAACCTGCAGTACAGTCAGAAATGATGATTTATAAGAACCAACGATGAAGCTTGCAAACGTCATAAGCCCTGAAACCCTCCTTACCTACAGAAGTGATAAAGCATGACCCCGGAGCAGATGGGCCTCAGAGCAGCTCCAGCTACGTCTGGGTTGTGGACACTGCGTTAGCACTTTGACTGGCCATCTGCTCTGAGTAGGATGGGGTGGGTGGCATTTATAAGACTGTGACAGATCATTGTGGAGAGGACAAACGCATGCATGCATACACACACACGCACACACGTGTCTGTAAATGTCAGCAGCTTCAGTCGGAAATGTTTCTCTGTGATTTATGTAAAGCCGTTTTTCTCCCCAGGTGATCAACACAGGAGTGAAAGTGTGGTCGCGGAATAATGATGGGGAACAGTTCGGCTGTGCCTTCAGACTGGCCCAGGAGGTAGGATGTGAAATTAAATTGAAGGGAAAAATATATATACATTTATGCGCAATTTTTTAGCATGAAAAACTGAGCCTTAAATCGAACAATTCTTGATAGTCACAACCGATGGACAGGTTGGATAGTTTGCCTGAAAGGTGGCTGATCAGTCTGATAGGTGGCTTGTTGGTGGGTCTGATGGTTGTCTGATGGGTGGCTGGCTTGCTGGTTGGTTGGTATAAAAGGTGGCTGGTTGGTGGGTCTGATTGTTGGCTGCTTTGTCTGATGGATGGGCGACTGGTCAAATTGAAGGGTTGGATGAGTGGCTTGCTAAATGATGGTTGGATGGATTGATGGATGGATAGCTGGTCTTAATTATATACCAAGCTTTACAGAGTAGCACCATTACGAGCATAATCGTGTGTACTAAGGCGGCCATTAAATATGAATACATTCAACCATTTTTAAACTACACTTATTTGTTTGTCAGAGATTCATTGACACATTGTTGTTCTCATGTCATATTACTGTATATAGAGGATAGAAATGTTTACTATTAAATGATTGGTCTGATGGATGGATAAGATGGTCAGATAGATAAATAGATGGATGGTTTGATGGTTGGTCAGATGGTTGGATTAATAGATAGATTGAATTACATGTAAATAACAGGGCAAAGATTTCCCCCACCCCGAACTGTATTTTGTTTTTTGTTTTTTAAGGGTATCTACACACTGTGTCCCTACATCAGAGCACGTGTCATCACCATTAGCCTGGAGGACGTGAAGATCCTTTTAACCGAGGAGAATCCTTTTCTCAGCAGGCTGAGTGATGATGCTCACACACAGGCCAAGAAACTCGGTCAGTATCCTAATCATATCTCAAAGCTTTTATCTAGTATCTACTATCGGCTCCAGAGTTACTGCCTCTGCTAATAATAAGAGGGCAAAAATGTCTTGGATTAATTAATTTAATCTCAAAGGAAAATCTAATCTCCAAACTGAAGTAATTTTCACAAGAAAACATCTTTATCAGGGGTTGTTTGGAATGTTCCTACTTATAAAGTAATACATAGAATACATATTTTTTTTATATTGTGTATTTATTGTATGTACATATTAGTGTAATAGAAGGAAATATTTTTTTTGTAATCTTTGCGATTAGCATTTCTAATGTAAAGTAGCATTTTACAGCTTAGCATGTCTTTAGTCACATTTAAAAGGAAGTTGTATTTTCGTTGCAACATGTAAAGATAATTAGATGTGAGGAAAAATGGCTAAAATGGCTTTTTTTTTTTTTTTCTTTAAGCCAAAAAAATATACAAAAGCTTGACATTTGTAAGGGTGTTTTCCTGATCTGCTTATTTCACATCAGCTAGCAGAAAACATGCTATTTTTGTGTTTGTCCCTTTTTTGTTAAGATCATGTACAGTGTTTTCTTTTTAAAAATCATTTCAACATTTTACTTAGAGGATAAAATCATATTTATTATTATTATAAAGAGATAAAGCCCATATCTGTAAGCTAATGGTAGCACCACTTGCTGTTGTGGTAAATGTTCTACCTAGCGAATTAGCGACATTGCTCGTCTTTTTCTTGTCTGCTTTAGTATTAAATCCAAAACCAGAAACACATTAAATACTATAAAGGCTGATTTAAAGAACAGATGGTTCAGAAAATAATGTTAAAATGATCATAAAAATAAACATATAATAGCATTCATAACTATAATGTTAGCAGTAACATTAGCAAAGTGTTTAGCTACCTAGCTGTTAAGTGAAAAGTGCTTGTTTTTATTTTGTTATAGCACTAATTTAGTTACGATCATGACAGAAAAAACATGTTAATCTTTTGCTTATTTTTAGCATTTTAAAAATTTATATTGGGTTTTTTTTCTCCGGTTCTCAAAATGGCAGCTGTTATATAGAGTGAAAGTCACTCGAAGTGCCGGGATACTGAATGTGTCAGTTTCTCTTCACGATGTACAATTTAATGTAATTTATGTAAATACTTGTATGCATAGAAATTGTTCTTTTTTTTTTTAATGCTAAAAATGTTCTTTTTTATCTTCCAGAAATGGGCAGCATCGTCCTAAGATACCAACCAGATCCAAAGTAAGCACTTGCATAATTTCGCCGCTTTATTTCACTTCCCCAATCGATACCCTAATCGTCGGGATACTGAAATAGTCGAAGCGTTACCAAGGCTGCCAAGAATCTTCGGCTGTTTGTGTTTGTTTGTGTGTGTAAGGGAGGAAGAGAGGCAGATGCTAACACTTTAGCCTACTAAAAGTGGTCTTGTCGATCTATGCAACGCTACCCGTGCTGTTTATCAAATAGTGGGGTGACAGACGGTGGAGAGCAGACGCCGCTCCCGTTCGATAATTAGACTCGGGTTGGCGGAGGCCATTTGGTTGTCTGTCTTGTTAAAAGGCTCATTGTGTCGCTGAAGAGCTGCGTTTCATCAGCGGGACATTGCTTTACTTACCGTGTGTAGGATTCTGTACACGCCATATGTTTGGCTACATCAAAGTCAAATCCTATTGTTCTTTTATAAAAAGCTAGTTTAGAAATCATTCTCCATTCAGCTGTAGAATAAAAGTGTGTGAAATTGCGTCAGTGCGTCATACATGCCGAAAATAGCACAAAGTTCTTGAGTCACGTTTAGCTGCGTTTGTGTGACTCGCTCATAAGAGTCACTAATAGTTTGCCTCTTCCTGCTGACGCTGATGTCATCCGCTGTCAAACTGGAATAAGATTCACTGCAGCTATTTATATTCTGATGCATGACTGTTATCATTTTTCTAACATGCCTCATATTTGCAGCGATTGTGTGATAAAACCCTTCCAAAGTAGTTTTTGGGCTTTTACTCATTTTCTGGCCACTTGGGCTGTGTTTACACTTGTTGTTACACTTGGTTTATTTGGTCTGGACGAATTTCCTCCTGATCCTATTAACATTTTTATCGATGAACCTAAAGATATCAATCCTAAAGTCATAATTGGTTGTAGAGAAACAAGCAGCAACGCCTTTTTTTGACTAATGAGACAAACCAGGTAGTTTGAGCGTTCTCTCCTTTTCAATGAATCACGATCAGAATTGCATTTGCGTCGCACCTTCTTACATCACGTCCTGTTTTTAGTCCGATTAGATATATTTGGTGCAGTTCAATTGATATCTGACCAGAGTTTGTTTGGAAGCGAATCTCTTTAGCCGTTTTGCTCTGTCAGGGTTCCCATGTCAGGGTTCACACTTACTCGTTACTTGCAGAACGGTTACCCCAGAGTTTGACTTAAACATGGCAAGTTAAACGTATTCAAATGTAACTAGTCATTCCGTCTTGATGACTGCGCAAGATAAACAATTAGGAAAGACTTATTTTTTTTATAGAATATGCGTCATTGATGCTTGTAATTCGAATGTGAAATAATCGAATGTGCCTCGCTTTTATTTTTAGTCACATAGGAGCTTCCAGGCAGAAGGCCAAAGAGGAGGTATATATATGGATGTGTTAAATGAGGACATGGAGTTAGTGGGTGTGAGCAAAGAGTATGCAGAGGATAGGGCCTTCTAACTCGCATGTTTTTTAAAAAAATATTTATTATTATTATTTATTTATTTATTTATTTTTTTAATTAATTATGTTTTTTTTTTTTGTTTTTTTTTTTTTGGTTTAAAATGTGTTTTTCTGAACCTAATTAATGCAAAATTTGTTAAACTGGTCCTGGCTGAAGGTTTTGTCATACAAAGGTGTCCCTCAAATGTCAGTACTCTTACTCTTAACATTTTTTTTATATATATTAATTAAAAACATTTATAACTGAAATATTTGCCAAATTGGTCCAGATTTAATGTTAGATATATATATTATGTATCACAAATTATTGACACGTTATGTTCTTGACTGCTCTTTCACTTTTCTATACAAAGGTGGTGTCCCTCAAGGGTCAGTACTCTTACCAGATTTTTTTTCATAAATTGCTAATTGTTTTTTTTGCTTCGTTAAGCCTAGGTTCTGTAGGTATTGTGGCTTTTTTAAAAGGCTGATTCTGATTCTGTCCGTTAAATATTACATCATAACTTACTTAAGAGTCAACATTGCTCGAAATAAAAGGAGAACGTGAAGCTGCTACACCAAACGCGCTGTAGGTGTGTTGATCCTGACTGGATGGCTAACGCTGAATTCCTGTGCATGTTGTAGCAGGTTTTGATTCTATCCAGTTTTTTTTTCCCAACAATAACAATTTAACAGACTTTGTTTAAATAAAACATGGATTTGTGATCAGTCAAAAAATGAGCAAAAATATTTTTTGGCGATTTTGTGCTTCGGTAAAGAGCAGAGCTGGCAATTTTGGGGTTTTGCCTAGTTATGGCAACCACCAATATCCCCAAATGGCCTATAAGCTTTACAGACTTGCATGCTACCAATCCCACTATCGCTTCATTTACCTTTACATTGTTGGCATTTGCCAGATGCCCTTACATTTTATCTAATTTTTTTAATCTAGCTGAGCAGTTGAGGATTAAGATGTCCGTGACGATGCAATGAGCTGGAGCAATGGCATCATGCCCTGTCTTGTCCTTCTGTTGCTTTGGCTCCATACTCACAGTTGAAGTTCCTGATTTTTATTTTTTTTTTTTTTTTTTTCTCTCTTTATGGCTTGTTCACCTGCCTTTATCCCAGGGACAGTTACATTGTTTTTCTCATAGCGTGTTATTTCTCTATGGTACCCCTATCATCATCCTTGCATATCATTTAACTTTGTGTTCTCTTTTCCTAATCTTCCTTCTCTCAGTGACCCCAGTGCTCCTCAGTGCCCCATAGATCTGTGTGGCTGGAGAGGAAAGACCTCCATCAGGGCTTTTGTGGCCCGGAACGAGCGCCTTCACTACCTGCGCATGGTGGGCGTGGAGGTCTTCCGGAGCAAGCCGGCTAAGAAGGAAGGCGGGGCAGCAGAAGCTCAAGAGGAAGGTGCAATAGAAGAAGAGGAGGTGGGACAAGACGAAAAAGATATTCAAGTGGAGAACTCTGACCCGGAACAGAACGGATCCTCAGAATCCAAAAGTAACGAAGTGGAGGAAACGAGCAGCACTTAAGACTAGAAGAACTAGTGGGGTGATGCTACTCTTTCTAGCGCGTCATTTATTTTTGTAGAAGAAACATGCATCAGACTGTAATTCAGACAAGCAGGACATGGAAATAAAGTTTGTTTTTATTTTTTTGTAAGTGTTTAATGGATCTATTTTATTTTAGGATATTTTATTGAGCTAATTGGACTGTTGAGGTTTTTCAGTGGCTAAATGTCAACCAGCGAGACAATACAGTGCCCCAGACCCTGTGTTTTCCAGGAGTTTTATTTTATTTTGACCTCAAATGCATGTCATTTAACACCTCTGTTATAAGTGCTATATAAAATGTAAATACAATACTTTTATTAAAGCTTGAACTGTAATTGCCCGAGTCCTTTCTGTTCGTACCCGAGTAATGATGTTTCCTCCATAAGCATTTCCTTTAAGAACCGATTTAAAGATCTTTCCAGCACAGTTTAGAAATGCTGCTTGCTTGTTTTGGCTGGCGTTTAGCTTGGCACTGTGTTTCTGTTCCAGCACCGTGACCATAGAAACAAACTCCTCAGTGTGCCGATCTATTCTGTCTTAAACAAGCCAAATAACACGAGCAGAGAGCGAGACACTGATGAGATAGAGGCAGACGGGTCAGAAAACCCACAGACAGGGAGGGACTTATTTAGGTATGTGTCTGATATATTTTTACATGTTTTATTATTTTATATATAAAATTTTTTTATTTATTTATTTTTTTTTTTTATTAATAAAGAGACACATGGATAAATGGACGAATAGATGGCTAGAGCTAGGTGTGTGTAGATAGAGAGTTGTGTGAGAGGGAGAGAGATGTGCAAGAAGAGACGATACACACACACACACACAAAAACGGATAAACGAGATACGAGAGAGAGAGAGAGGCAGAGTGAGATATGCACAGAGAGATACAGAGATGTACACATGGACATAAAGATACATAGAAAGATATGCACAGAGAGATGTACACATGTAGAGAGAGACAGACATATATACAGAGAGAGAGAAATACACACACATATATATATATAGAGAGAGAGAGAGAGAGAGAGATATACACACAGAGATTACACATCGAGAGAGGGATATAGAGAGAAAAAGAGATACACAAAGACACGCACAAACGCACACACACCAGGAAACCCAAACACTGTTTCAATATGACAGTGTCCCCTAGCTCCATGAAGACATGCTGTGCTCTGGTTGAAGTGGAAGAACTTAAGTATCCTGTACAGACCCCTGACTCTGACTCAACCCGATTAAACACCTTTGGGATGAACTGAAACCCTAACTTTCACCCCGACCTCCTCCGAATACCATTGCATCCACAATCTAGTGGAAAACCTTTCCAGAAATTTGGAGGTTATTATAGGAGTGGGAATTGAGACTAAATCTGGACCTGGGATGTCCAAAAATAAAACAACCACAGAACTCATGTTAGTGTGTATGATAGGTTTTTTTTGTGTGAAAGTGGTAGCGCAGTGTTTAAGGTGTTGGATTGTTAATTGGAAGATCAGGGGTTCTATTCCCAGCACCACAAAGCTTGCCACTGCTGGGCCCCTGAGCAAGGCCCTTAACCCCCAACTGCTCAGTTGTATAAAGAGATAAATGTAAGTCACTCTGAATAAGGACGTCTGCCGAATGCTGTTAATGTAAATGTGTATATTTGCTTGTGGCTGAAGAAACGAGTGGATGGATATTATTTATCATCATCGTTTTTATTTTTCTCTCTCTGGTGAAGTCTGGTTTATTTTTCTTCCACAGTGACAACAGTGCTAATTAAATCTTTTCTAAAATCTCTCCTCACTTCATCTCGCTGCCTTTTCATCAAATGTCATTTTGGGGTTTTTTTTCACTGCCGTCTACACCCTCGCTTTCCTCCACTCTTTTCTAAACACTGTCATGTGGGCAGAGTAGATGACGAAATCACAGCGTATTCGTTATTAGTGAAAATTCTTACCCCTATGTATACGCTAGGGCTAAGATTTTTTAAAATAAATATTACGCATGCTTACATTTTTATTTGTGGTCCATAAAAACAAAAAACAAAAACCTGTGCGTTGGAGACGTAACCAGTTGATCGAGATGATGAAATGATGTAAGTTGGATCTTTTCTCCCTCTCTGGCTTTGTGCATTAGACTCTACTAAGCTAGGCTAAGCCTGTTGGACATAAATACACATTAGTGATTATATCATAAATAAAGGTTACGCAATGATCGCGGACTGAACCGGAGAACGTCTGCTAGGGATGATCTAGGGTTTCATGGGGATTAGATGGCTTCTGTGTCTCAGCCTGGGATGTTTACACGGGATGGCTCACCAAATCATTTCCCTGTTTCTTTAATTAAATTATTTGATCTTACTAGGATCAGGAACAACGTCGAACAAATTTGGGTGCAGAACAGAACATTCGGATTAGCTGCAGTAAGTGATTCTGATTGGAACAAGACCCAGTAACATCCTCACTTTGACGGGGAACAAGAAAGCCTGATTTATACTTCTGCATCTATGTATTAATGAACACATGAAGAGAGAGAAGGACTTGCTGGCCATGACTGCCCACCACTGATGTAATGTAGATGTAAACAAGTACCAGAATGTAAACAGATAGCAATGTAACAGATATACAATCAATAGCAACAGATTAGAGATATGAAATGTAGAACGGATATACACAGATCTACAGATAGGAAGTGCAAACAGCTGATGCAACTATCAATATACTGATATACTATATACACCTGTGCAAAAGGTGAGTGCAATTTGAGAGGCAATATGGGTAAAAAGAGCATCCATTCATCTTCTATACCTGCTTATTCCCTAATTTGGGGTCACAGGGATCTGCTGGAGACTATCCCAGCTGGGTCTGAAAGAGCGAAAGGCAGGAGGGGGACACCATGAACAGGTCGCCAGTCCTTTACAGGGCCACACACACACTCACACACACTCCTATGGACAAGTTAGAATTACCAATCAGTCTAAAATACATGTTTTTGGACTGTTCGAGGAAACCGGAGAACCCTGAGTAAACCCACCCGAGCATGGGGAGAACATGCAAACTCCACACAGAAAGCCCCCTGCCCAGGAATCCAACCCGGGACCTTCTTGCTGTGAGGCAACAGTGCTGCCCATGTATGTAAAATAAGTGTAAACAGCACAACCTCTGTGGATCGAATTGGAATTGAATAGTAGTGAATGAGTTTCGCTTCAATTGGATTGGTGTTCAGTTCAGTGAGTATTAACTGTTCTGGAGTCTGGAGGTGTGTGTCTTGAGGGACCGATAGCGTCTTCCAGAGCGCATCACATTGAAAAGGTGGTTGCCTGGATGAGAAGAGTCCTTTGTTATGTTGCTGGCCCGTCGTATGCATCTGGTGGTGAAAATCTTTTCGAGTGAAGGCAGCTGTGCTCCGGTGAATTTCTGTTAAGTTGATGAGTCTTTGAGGAGGTTTTTTTCTCAGTCGCAGCGTAGCCAGCATCCCATACCAGAACAGGTGTGGAATGAGGTACGAAAAAAAATGGAATGAAAATATTGTGCTTGAATTTGGATGTGAAAATTAAAATTTGATAATAGATCGGGATTAACGAGAAGATGAAAATGTCTTGGTGGAATTTTGTAACAGGATGTGGTTAAAGAAATATAGGAAGTTGATACAGAAATGACAAAATAATAGTCCTGCAGTAAAGGCCATTAAGTAAGTTTTTCAATAAAACATCTGGTAATTTTCAGAAAAATGTTATTTGTAGTAGCTAAAACTCTTTGCGTTGATACTAGAAATTGTTAGCATCTTAAAGCAAAAACAAATAATCGATAAATTACATGAGAAATTATTTCCTTTTGCTGAATTTTATCAACTATTTCTAGACTTTTATTATATTTAAAATACAGAAGTTTCCTGTTTTTTGTCTTTGTGTAGCACAGGAAGGTCTGTAACTTTTGTCTGTAGTAGTCACGCATATATCCTGTCACTGGGGATATCCTGGAAGTGGTGGCTTAGTGGTTAAAGTGTTAGACTGATATCAGAAAGATCTGGGTTTGATTCCCAGCACCACCAAGCCACAAACATGGGCCCTTAAGCAAGGCCCTTAACCCCAAATTGCCCAGTTGTATAAATGAGATAAACTGAAGTTGCTCTGGATGAGGCGCGTCCGCCAAATGCTGTTAATGTAAATATCCTGGATAGTCTGTGCAAAAAAAAAATCCCTGATTGTAAATGTTTGAATGTAAATTCATGTAATGATGATGCTGAAAATAATGAAGGAGAAGAACATCACGTCTCTGCTTTCCTTCACCTCGATAGAAACCCTCCCTCTCTCTCTCTCTCGTTGTGCATCACAGTCTCCAGAGAGCTGCTGCAGTGAGTTCTTCTGGGTCGCGGTTAGCGTAGCAGCTCCAGGTAACTGCTGATGAAGAGGGTCGATGTTCGTGCTCCTTCTCCTTCTTAGTCAGTTTTCTGTTATAAAAAAAAAAAAAAAAAAAAAAAGATGCCTGGCCTAAAGGTCGGGATCATGAGTGCAGTGTGTGTGTGTGTGTGTGTCATCGGTCATGTTCCTAGATTCGCCAGTTAACCTGTGGTCGTGCTTCCTGTCCAAACTGTGGGATTATGGGAAGGAATGAGGTGATCTTGGGCTCTGAGAGCTGGGTGCTAATCTTTATTTAGCACATGCCTGAAGGTGTTGCCTAGTAACAGAAGTGAAGCAGCAGTATGATGACAGGAGGAGGTGTGGATCTCTCTCTCTCTCTCTCTCTCTCTCTCTCTACCCCCCCCTCTTTCTGTGTCTCTTGCTCGCTTTCTAAAAACTCTTGCCGACTTCAACACACTCTATTTAAAATATACACACATTAGGAATACCTGCTGGTTCGCCTAATGGTGGCAGTGCTAGGATTTAAACCCACAACCTTCTGATCGCCAGTCCAACACTTTTAACCGCTGAGCTTCCACTTCCTAGACTGGTTTTGTCCAAAAATCTTTTTTTTCATATGTACCCATGGTCAGTGGTGGAATGTTACTAATTACAAATACAAGTACTTTATCTATTTTTTAGTATAATTAAAATGTGTTAATTTTACTTTTACTTGAGCTGTGTAAAAATAAAGAATTATTTTTTTTTCGTAAAAAGTACAAAAGCCGTCTCTACTTTTTTACTTTGGACAAAAATGAAAGACAATTACAGATAAATCAATGCACCTGAACGCTTTAAAATCACATCTAACACACTAAAGTACTTTGTAATGCAGTATTGAAGTAATATTTTTATGGTGTTCTTGAGTTGTATTAATTTTACAGTACTTCTACTTGCACTCATTTGAATTATTTCCTAACTAGTAATACTTTTACGGAGGTAGAAGTTTCCAGTATTTTTTCCTCCACTGGTTATGGTGAGCAGCAAAGCGTCTCAGAATGTTAAGACCTGAACTGGATGGTGTTCAGTGGTTAAAGATGACATCCGTTAACACTTCTGTAAAACAAGAACAGTTAGATTAGATTCAGTTATTTTAGGTTTGATTAGATTAGATTAAATTAGATTCTATTAGATTGATTAGACTAAACTAGGTCAGATTATATTATGTTCTATTAGGTTAGATTATATTAGATTTGAATCGATTAAATTAGATTTAATTCTGTTAGATTAGATTACATTAGATTAGATTAGATTACAATAGAGTAGACTAGGTCAGATTAGATTTGGTTCTATTAGATTCGATTCAATAAAATTTTCTTTAGATTAGATTGATCTAGGCTAGGTCAGATTATATTATGTTCTATTAGGTTAGATTATATTAGATTCGATCAGATTAGATTAGATTAAATTCTGTTAGATTAGATTAGGCTAGGTCAAATTGAATAAGGTGCTGTTAGATTTGATTCGATAAGATTTTGTTAGATTAGATTAGGCTAGGTCAGATTATATTAGGTCCGATTCGATTAAAGTCGATCAGATTAGATTCGATTAAATTGTTTTAGATTAGAGTAGATTAGATTAGGCAAGGTCAGATTACATTAGATTCGATTCGATTTGATCAGATTAGATTAGATTAGATTCTGTTAGATTAGAGTATATTAGATTAGGCTAGGTCAGATTATATTAGGTCCGATTCGATTAGATTCAATCAGATTAGATTCGATTAAATTGTTTTAGATTAGAGTAGATTAGATTAGGCTAGGTCAGATTACATTAGATTATATTAGATTCGATCAGATTAGATTAGATTAAATTCTGTTAGATTAGATTAATTAGATTAGATTAGGTCAGATTATATTAGGTCCGATTCGATTAGATTCAATCAGATTAGATTCGATTAAATTGTTTTAGATTAGAGTAGATTAGATTAGGCTTAGGTCAGATTATATTAGATTCGATTCGATTTGATCAGATTAGATTAGATTAGAGTATATTAGATTAGGTTAGGTCAGATTATATTAGGTCCGATTTGATTAGATTCGATCAGATTAGATTCGATTAAATTGTTTTAGATTAGAGTAGATTAGATTAGGCAAGGTCAGATTACATTAGATTCGATTCGATTTGATCAGATTAGATTAGATTAGATTCTGTTAGATTAGAGTATATTAGATTAGGCTAGGTCAGATTATATTAGATTTGATTCGATTCGATTAGATCAGACTAATGTACATGTATATGTCTTCATCTGTCACATATAATTTACAGCACAGTGAAATTAGTTTCTTTACATATCCTCTCTTAGGAAATTGGGGTCAGAGTCAGCTATGATACAGCGCCCCTGGAGCAGAAAGGGTTAAGGGTCTTGCTCAAGGGCCCATAAACATCACATACTGTAGAAGACATCATGGTTTTGCTGCTTCATGATGCCTCGTCCAATCCTGATAAATGATTTTAAACCCTTTTTAAACGTTAATAAGATGAAACCCGTTCGTCCTGAACTCTTTTAGTAGTTTCTTTTAAAGAAACACACAATTAAAAGTAATAGATGTGACCATCTGCCGTACACATCCCTGTGTGCAGGACGTTGTTACTATGGAAACAATTAAAAAAATATATTTAAGTAAAACTGTTGCTGGTAAAACTGTTTTCTAAGATTTGCTCCAAAAATTAAAACCCCGCAGTGCAATAAAATTACAACCGCAGTGTAATAAAAAAAGTACCAGTAAATTTATACTAATACATTCCCATTGATCCTCTTACAGATATAACCAAATTAATAAACGGTCATTTCTGCAGGAATTAATATCTTTGCCAAAAAAAAAAGAGAAAGAGAGGAAAAGGAAAAAGGAAAAGAAAGAGGAGGAAGAAAAGAAGGTTGAGAAAAGAAGAAGAGTTTTCTTCAGGGCTGGGGGTTACAGTGTTGCCATGGTTTCCTTTCCTGGCTTCTGCTCCTACTCTGATTAGCACATCTCTATGTAGTAATGAATGTTCTGGCACTTTCTTTCGTACAATAGTATACGCTTTCTACGGTAAAAAAACGAAACCGGTGCTAATGGTGTTTGTTCGTTTTGTTTTGTCTGTGAAAAGCATTCGTTAACACTATAATGCTTATTGAAAGACTATTAAGTGATTAAGGAGAGAAAAAAAAACAGTCACTTCTTGCAAGAACATTCTTTTGAAATCTAAAAGTGATTTGACAGCAGGGCCGCCTCTAGGCTTAGGCAGGGGTGGGCTGAGCCCACCCAAATGTCTGTCCGGCCCACCCAATCAAAATTCAGTACAGACAGTGGTATACAAATGGGTTTTTATTTTCTTTTGTACGATTTATGAAATGATAAAAGCAGTCTGAGGTATCTATCTATCTGTCTATCTATCTATCTATCTATCTATCTATCTATCTATCTGTCTATCTGTCTGTCTATCTGTCTGTCTATCTATCTATCTATCTATCTATCTATCTATCCATCCATCCATCCATCCATCCATCCATCCATCCATCCATCCAACCAGTTCCACAAGTTTACTCAATTTCAAACTTCACTCCGACTTTAAAATAGATTAGATTAAGATTATAATATTAGATTAGATAAAGATTATATTATTGCCTATATTTGTGTTTATTAGTCCAGTCATTAGCCATTCTGAATGTTGAAAAAAAATTATTTTGTTAACATTTTAATATTATATTAAAATGTATATTTTGACTTAAAGTATAATGTCTTCTTAACCAAACCCAAGCAAGAATATTATTACAACAATATTTTTGCTATTTCATTATTTAATTAGTTACATTTTATAGAGTATCTATCTCTTAAACCCCATCCGCAAAAATTGCCCACCTGGAAAATCTGTCTGCCCACCCTTCGGTGGTTGGCAAGAACCGGGCCCGTTTAATAGCTTTGCACCAGTTACTTCTATTAAAAATGTAACAGGTCCTTCCAGTGTAGTTGTAACGGATAGGGTTAGGGTTTCCTATCAGTTCCAGCCTACAGAATCCCTCACGATACGATAACTAGGTGTAACTAGGTGGCTCTAGTATTAGCAGGAGTAAAGTTCTGATCGACTTTCCTCCTCTTTAAAACAGTATTCTGTTGAAACTAGCATATGATCATAAATATTCAATTGTCCTCTTGACCTTATGGATAATTATGGAAATTAGAATTCCACCTTACATTTGTTTTCGCGCTCTCTGACACTCATATCACAGATTTTTCGCTGCTGGTGCAGCCACTCGAATTACATAATGTTACGTTGGATATTTACATTTACATATACAGCGTTTATACCCTTATCCAGAGCGACTTACATTTAAGCAATTGAAGGTTAAAGGTCTTGCTGAATGACCCAGTGGTGGTAACTTGGCAGTGTTGGGAATCGAACCCATAAAGCCACCAATCCCCTGTTAAAATTCCCTGTTACAAGTGCCTCAGTCTGCGTCTGTGACTCTCCAAAAGTGGAACATCTTAATTGCCAACGGTTTCTGATGCAAAATCCTTGTTTCAAAGAATAAATAAAAGACCAGGTTATGTATATAAGACTATTAAGAAATTTTTTTTATTTGCTGTTTAAAATCAAACCTACTAAACTACTTGCAGAGGTGCAACAAATGGGTAGGCAAGGTAGGCAATTTTCTGGGGCCTCGGATTTTAGCGGGGGGCAACAACTGACCATTTAAATCAGATATGTAATTATTAATATATTTACATTAACGGCATTTAGCAGACACCCTCATCCAGAGTGACTTACATTATTGTCTGCTATACAACAATTATTGCAGCAATCGAGAGATAAGGGCCCTGCTTAGGGGCCCAGCAGTGGTAGCTTGGTGGTGCTAGGAATCAAACCCTGGTCTTCATATAAGTAGTCCAACACCTTAACCACTGTGCTACCACTTCCCTAACTGGGAGCGATATCTGCATCGCCCCTAAGGGCCCCCCCCCTCCCGTGGTCCACTGGTGGTTCATCCACCGCCGCTTTCAGACTGGCACGGCACTTACTGTACTTGTACATTTGTTAATTTAAATATAAAGAGAATTTATTCGTCTGGCAGCCAGAAAAAGGAAAAACAAACAAGATGAGGGAGGTGAAGAGGAAACATGACAGCGGTAAGTGATGAAGATAAAATTAACCTAAAGATAATTCTATGACAAACAAAAGTTTTTTGTTGTTAATTCCATTTCCGTTAATTATTTGCAAGATGAATTACTGATGTTAGTGTAATTACTAATAGGGTTTCTGGGTTTCTAGGTTTGCACTTAGCAGCAGTATGTGTTATGTAGTATTATTATGTTATCAACCCGTACTGTAAATACTAAGATTCAAGACTGTATTGTACAGTATTATATCTTGAATTTGTTGAAGAATAAGCACTTTGGTTAAAAAAATACAATTTATGTTCTATTATATGTGTTTTGACTACATTTTGTATGTTGTGTAAATATATATCACTATATATGTCACTTAACTGTTTTCCTTCTTTTTTGTCTTCCTTTACCTCTCCCTCTCTCTCTCTCTCTCTCTCTCTCTCTCTCTCTCTCTCTCTCTCTCTCTCTCTCTCACTGTTGAGTTACATATGCCACAACGGAGCTGCCTGTGATCCAGACCCCATCTCCACCCCGGACCTGTTGGACCCTTCCCTGTGACCTGCCCCAGCGGATGATACATCACCAGGGTGAATGATTTAAGTTGTTCACACACACACACACACACACACACACACACACACACACACACACACACACACACACACACACAATGTAACCACATAATCCCTGCTACTTGTTTTTCACCCAAATGAGGATGGGTTCTCTGTTGAGTCTGGTTCCTCTCAAGGTTTCTTCCTATCTCATCTCAGGGAGTTTTTCCTTGCCACCGTCGCCCCCGGCTTGCTCATCAGGGACAAACTGATTTCTGTTTCATTTTATCTCATAATTTCTTCGATTGTGTAAAGCTGCTTTGTGACAATCACCATTGTAAAAAGCGCCAAACAAATAAAACTGAATTGAATTGAACTGAATATATCCAGGTAACAAATATATAATAAATAAAATCATTTTTTAAAAGGACCTCATCTGTTATTTTCTACCTTTGACTACTTGTTTTCCATTACTTGTTTCTGGTTCAGTTGATTCTAAGCCTGAGGATTACCGTCGTATCCAGAGAAAAGGTCACAGCGATGATGAGCATCTGGGGAGGGCAGTATTACCAAATGTTAATATTAGAAGCTGTAAAGCTCTGGTGAATTCTTCATTCTGATTGGTTAATAAGTGTTGATTTGGTTTTGTATCACAGCAGCTCTAATAATAGTCCACAGGCTTTTATAAGGATTTTTTTTAAGCGCAATTATTGACTTGATGGTGTCTTTTTTGTATATTATGTCACATAAAAAAGGATTTCTTGAGAAATTTTTTAAATTAAAATTAATAATTCTTTACAAATAAAAAAGAATTAAATTTAATTTAATTATATACATTCGTGGTGAGCAGAGAAGCATCTCAGAATGCACAGTGTGTATAAACTTGAGGTAGATGTGGTACTCTGATGATACACAGGAAGTCAAAAAGATTATTTATCTATACCCCAAAATTTATACCCCAAAATACCCCAGGATCTTCAATATCTTTTTAATATACTGGTATATAATATATATATATAACTATATATAGTATATATACACGTTTATATATATATATAGATATATATATATATATATAATATTCTAGAAAGACACGTATAATAATAAATTTTAAAAAATATACTGAATTCAGATTAGACGCCGCTAGAACCACCATTTTATTAGACGAATCTCCAAACAGACATTATGTTTTTAATTCTGTATATAGTCATATTATTAATCCAGTGATAATTTGTCACTTTTGCAGGTCTTATCCTGGGTGCTGGGGTAAAGCCAGAAGCCTGGTGGTGAATCCCCATCTGACTCTCTGTGCTATGTCCTTTCCCACTCTAACAACAGGCCATTAGATAAATCACTCCGTACCTGCGGGAGAGGAAAGAGAGGAATCACCTTCAGTGTGATCTGCCTGCAAGAGACAGCAGGACAAAAGGGAGCATGACATACAGAGAGAGAGAGAAAGAGAGAGAGAGAGAGAGAGAGAGAGAGAGAGAGAGAGAGAGAGAGAGAGAGAGAGAGAGAGAAAGAGTTGCTATCCAACTGAGCTTTAAAAAAATGAGTCCAAAAATACATTTTGTCCTCATGTGTGCTGTGCCATAAAACATTTATAGTCACCACAATCTGCTACAGTCCGGTGTTGATGCAACAGCCTTGAAATATTCATGCTGCTTGTTGTAAGCTTGGCTGGAGCTGGCAAAATATAACAGAGAGAGAGAGAGAGAGAGAGAGAGAGAGAGAGAAAGAAAGAGAAAGAGAGAGAAAAAGAGAAATAAAATGAACTGAGAAATGCTTACCCAATTTCATGCAGAACATTCAGTTTTTCCTCCCTTATATCTGCTGCAAAATACATTATACTGCTTCTCTCCCTCTCTCTCTCTTTCTCCCTACCTCTCTTTCTCTCCCTTTCTATAAATATATATACAGTAGTGCCTTGACTTACGAGTTTAATTTGTTTCGTGACGGAGCTTGTAACTCAAATTATTCATATGTCAAATCAGTTTTTTACCTATTGAAATTAATTGATTAATCCGTTCTGGGTCCCCAAAAAAACACAGCAATTTTTTTTGTTACATGTTTTTAAATAAAAAAAAAAAACTTAATAAACGGCTATTGTATAACCAATACTAAGTAATGAATATTGTATAAAAAACAATACAATAGAATGTACTGCAATAAACTGGTTTTATTGAGTAGCATTTAGCTTGGAGATCAGACGACTCCACTGGCTAACGCACTTGCTAAGGCGCATGTCTGACTAGCTATCGAGTGAGACACGGGATGCTGGGCGGATGTTACGGTGTTCACTGTGGCCTTTGCTACGCTAACTATCGGTTGGGTGACTGAAGCTGGCTCGTAACCCGAACTTTAGCTTGCAACTTAAAGCAAAATATCAGCTGAGAGACGGCTTGTATCTCAAAAACATCGTTAATTGGGACACTCGTAAGTCAAGGTACAACTGTATATCCAAAAGTGGTTCCTCTCCTAAATGTTCCTACTACAATGTTGCTTAACCCTTGAAGCCACCACTGCTCTAGATAACAATAGAATAGAATGTTGTGGAATTTTTTAGCAAACCCGAAACAATCCGCTTACCACTTTCTGTTACATTGAATAAAAAATAACAAAGCTGCTGTATTTTATTGCCAGATAATTAATAGGATGTGCCAAAACTCTCTTTAGTTAAACAAGGAAAAAGCTGAAGTCATTGCTTTTGGATGCAAAGGTGAGACTGCATATCTCAAGGTTGAATGCAGACCTTGATTCTAAGGGTTAAACAACCAAACAGGTCTTGGTGTGATTTTGGAGACAGATCTTAGTTTTAGTAGTCATGTCAAGGCTAAATCTGCAAACTATCACCTCAAAAACATTACCAGAATTCAGGCTATTGTTTCCATCTTGTTAATGCTTTTATCACCAGTGAACTGGGTTTTGTAATGCAGTCCTGACTGTCCTTCCCAAAAAGACACTTAGACAGCTGCAGCTTATACAGAACACTGGCACCAGGATTCTGACAAAACCAGAAAATCTGATCACATTACACCGGTCCTCAGGTCCGATCACTGGCTGTCGGTTACATTTATGATTGATTTAACAGTAGTGCTGTGATGGCCGAATGGTTAAGGCGTTAAACTTGAAATCCAATGGGGGACATGGTAGCGCAGTAGTCAAGGTGTTTGACCGCTAATTGGAAGACCTGGGTTTGATTTCCAGCACCACCACTGTTGGGCCCCTGAGCAAAGCCCCTAACCCCCAATTGCACAGTTGTATAAATTAAATAAATGTAAGTTGCTCTGGATAAGATTGTTTGCCAAATTCCATAAATTAGATGTTTCTCTGCACAGGTTCGAATCCTGCTTGCAGCAAATCATTTAATTGTTGTTGTTTGAACGACCAAGAAGACCTGGGTTCAAGCCCCACCACCACCAGTCGGCGACTGTTGGGTCCCTGAACAAGACCCTTCCTGAATACATTTCAAATATGCTCACTGAATATAAACCAATCAGATCACTTAGATTATTCATCAGGTAAACATACCAGGGTTTCAGTTGATAAATAAACTTGCCTTGCCTTGCCTTGCCTTCACAGAAATGGTGAAATACAGCGTTGTCCCTTCAGAAGACTTCCCTATGGTGAAAAGCTTAACAACTTAAAGCTATTAGCTATAGCTATTTGGGGAAGAACGGTGGCTTAGGGGTTAGCACTGTTGCTTTACATCAAAAAGGTCCTGGGTTGACTCCCAGGCAGGGGTGATCTCCACCCATGTTCTCCTGGTGCTTGGGTTAGGGTTTACGCCGGGTACTCCGGTTTCCCCCCACAGTTGTAAACGATGTACGCTAGGTTGACTAGTGATTCTAAATTGCCCATAGAAGTGAGTGTGAGTGTGTGCGGCCCTGTGATGGACTAGTGACCTGTCCAGGGTGTCCCCCTTCTACCCTTCCTCTTTCAGAGACAGTTAGGATAGACTCCAGCAGACCCCTGTGACCCTGAATTAGGGACTAAGCGGGTATTGAAAATGAAACTATTAATAATTCTTTCAATTTCTATACGCATTTCTGTTTTAACAGATTTCCTAATACGTTGATAATTTTAACAAAGTGACAGAGGAACCAAGAGCCTCAGTAAGGTAATTTCTTTTTAAATAAAGACACACCTAAAGAATATAAATATATCAGGGAGATTATGTAGCGAGTCCCACTGCCCTTTTTCATGCCGTGCCATCGTTCACTGCTTGGCCACCGCTAAAGGGTCAGCCAGGAATCAACCCTATCCTGCACGCCAACGCCTCAAATCAAATCAGCACCACCCCGAGCCATTCATACGCAAAACACGCCTGCTGCCTTATCAGTGCGCCTTTTGTTTGGCTTTGTCCTGTTTCGTTTCGTCTGGCTGGAGTAGAAATAACCTTCAGAGGATCAGCAGATAGGAGAGAGGTGCATTATTTACTGCTGTCCTGGCCTGGCCTGGTGTTGTTTGTTTACTTCTTTCACTTGCTTTTTGGCATGATGTTGACACACAAAAAAAATAATTCTACTTACACACCAAAACATGCTGGAGGTTTTTTTTGTCTGCCTGAAATATAACTTTTATTTCCTGTTTGTGTACAGAGTCAACCCCATAAACATGCGCTTTATCTTTTGTTATTTTAGAACATACTTGATGGAGGGAAAAAAAAAGAGGGTTTGCTTTCGACCAGCACACCCTTGTCGATTAAATTACCATTTTCCCCTAGCACAGCAGAGTTGTTTTGACAGCTAGCAAGTTAATGCCCGTCCCTGACTTGTTATTTCCTTGTACACAGTTTGTGCTCTGGGATCAATTAGAAGGCTTTCTGCCAATGAACCCAGTGAAATCCTTAACATGGAGATACAGTATAAATATTGCCTTATTTAAGTAGTATGTTTCATGACACACTCTCTAACCTACACCCAGGGGTGGGTAGTAACCTGTTATATTTAATTCGTTACATTTACGGTACATTTACATTTAAGTAGATGTTGATTTTACTTTACAATTAAAAATTATTGTTATTCACAGAAATTTACTTTTATTTCTCTACATATGATGTCGTTTCCTCCGTTACTATAAAATGTTAATGATGTAAATGTAGTTTTAATAATTAGTGTCCATCATGTTGTGTATAATGAGATGTCGAGTCTCGTGATAGACTGCAGTCGTCTGAAGTTCTTACGTGCAACCCATTCATTTGTTAAAGCGCCTTCAGTTCAGAAAATAACGACTGAAGAGGGGGAAGAAGTGAGAATATCAGTAGAGACAGAAACACACATGACCTTACTATCACATAGTTACTATCACATTTCACACACTTTTTTTTTTACATGTAATTTATGTAGCTGTGTTTTTTAGTGTTTAATCAGATCTAAAGTAACTAGTAACTCACTACTGGAGTAATGTTATCATTTATTACTATCTTAATCAAGTCACTTTAAGCATAAATACTGTTACAGTTAGTTAAGTCATTATTTTATTAGTGTTTGTACTTTTGTACAACTTTGGGTAAGACAATCAAATTACCTTTAGAACAAAAGTATCTGGAGCACACTGCAAGTATTAGTGCAAGTATTAGTACTGTTGGGATTGGGGTTTAAAAAAAGGGGTGAAACATTTCTGGTAAATTTCTGGAAATTTATAATAAAACTCTGAGGAATTTTGGAAATATTCCAAGTTGGAAACTTGAAAATGTATAGGAACTTACGAGAATTTATGGAAATTTATTTAAATTATGTAGAAATTCAAGGAAATCTGTATGAACTGTATATAAAAACAAATGTAAACATTTTGCTTGGTCTTATGCTGAAATTAAAACACACTTTAATAATGACAGGATGTGTGTGTGTTCTGGAGAAATGCACACTGTATGCGGAGGTAAGGGGGGTTAGAAATTCCACTGATATTTTAACGTTAATATAATTTAGGAGGCAGTGGTTATTAAATTTAATTGTATTTAACAGGCTATAATTTGTTAAAGTAACTTCGACTAAAATGCGTTCGAAATCGTGACTTGACTTTTAAAATGATGCTCATTAAAATCTTCAAATTAATGTACAGCATTTCTTGCTAAAGTATTATTTTTTACCTGCCATGATTCTGTGGCACTGGTTCGCTAACAAGCTAATTAATGTTAGCCTGCTAGTTGCATCCATTGCAGATGAGGAAATATTTAATTAGCTCAATGTTAGCTACAGAGCTACAGCATTAGCACCCATCAGGTTGTTTATTTCTTATTCTTACTGCATAGTTTTTATTTAATTAATAATAGAAAAGTAAAAAGACTATTTTTTATTTAACGAAAACCTTTTCTGTCATTAAATAATCAACTTACAAATATGCCATGCTAGCTAGGCTAGCTAATAATCACTAGCTAAATAGTGACACATACAGACTCTCGGCTTAGCGACTAGCCGACGTGATGCTAAATAGAAGTCATGGTTTACTAATATCATTTTAAAGAAAAATAACCCCAAGTAAATAAAAATACTAACCCTAACCCTTGACCACTTTGTTTTAGAAAAGTGAACTGCATTTAAATTAGCATAGCTAATTGCTAGCGCTAGTTTGAGCTAATTCAGTTTACTAAATGTAACCCCCTGGAGCTGAATATCACTGTAGTAACACAGAGTATTTATTCACACAGCTAGTTTATGTTAAATAAGCGAAAAAAGGACACAACAACACATCATTAAAAGTGTTGTATACTGAGTGGGAAGAAGATCAACACACACACACACACACACACACACAAAACACAAGTACAAACATTGATGCAGGTTGGAATAAGCCTACAGCGTTTTATTGCACATTCCTGTTTGGTTTTGCTCCCATCGTGTCCTGTGATGTTGCTTGTGCAGTCTTGAAAATTGTATTCGTCCTTCAGCTTTTTTTCTCCTCACTGGAGCCTGAAATCACCAAACATCATCAGGTCTTTCCTCTGATTCAGGTTCATATCATTCGGATATTTTTTTTTCTTTTTTGGATCAGTGTCAATACCTGCAACATGCTTCCAAATCGTCAATTTGGCAAACCACAAATAAATTAAAATACAAAACATTCATAGAACACAATCGGACATTTCAGACATTAATGAAAAAAAAAAAAAAAAAAAAAAAAAAAAAAAGATAAACGGACAATAACAGGGGAGAAAAAATCAAATCTTTTTTTTTTTCTTTTTTTTTTTTTTTTTTTTTATATATATTTATATTTTCTTCATACTTTACTGTCGTTTTTTTTCTAAAAAAAAAAAAAAAAAAGGCTAGCTAACAATCACAGACCACATGCAGATATAATACAATAGAGTCATCTCACTTGTTTGGACAATTGAACTCGGTTAGTGTCTGCAAATCTACCAGTCTAGGCTATATCACAAAATTATGCTCCTAAAGCCGGCAAACATCCACGTTCCAGATATTGTGATAATTAGTTCGTCATTTATAGTATCTCCTCCCGCTAAATCTGTAAGAAATACACACACAAGTACTTTAAAATAAAAAAAACAAAAACAAAAAAAAAGACTGTCCAGAGACTGGAGAAGACCAAGAGCAGGATGAGACTTTGTTTTGTACCAGATGGAGGAGTCGTGGCACAAGTGGCGTGATGATGCTTTTAATCCCTGTTGTGAAACACACGTCAAATCCGATCAGATCGGATTACATTTCAATTAACGGCAATAAGAACAAGTTTACGTTCGCCTTTAAGTACTAATTGTACATCATTTCGTTTAGATGATCCTTTAAAAACCTCTTTCAAGTTTTTTTCCTTAGCTTCCACACAGACATTTCAATCTGGGATCAAGCCTCGACATGACAGACCTGAACTGAACCTTTGAGACCTTGTGTGCACCTTGGGAATTTTTTTAATCGCATCGCTGGTCGGAGTCATGTGACAAACTTGCATCATCCTGCCTGAAAGGGCATCATCAAACTAAGTGCCTAGAATCACTGCTTTCCTTTTTTTCCCCCCTTAAATGTCATGTTAATTAGCTTTCCTTATTACATTTAATGTCCCTTGAGGTACCGGAAGCTATAATCCGGCTTTCTGCTGTGAGGTGTTGGGATGTTTCCACCATCAATTCTTCATATGAAGAACTCATGAATTGGTTTCTAAAAAAACCTCCACCCTTAAAAACATGTCTATGTTGAAACGTTTTTATTGTTTGTGGTGTCGACTTTAATTCTCGAAGCTGCTGGTAAAGAAAATACTCCAGATATAAGAACTAAGAGCTTTTTTTAATCACCATTCTCAGTCTTAAGATAATTAAATAAATAAGAAATCCGGTAGAAATCCACTATTTAGTGATCTACTAGAAGTGTGATCAGTATGAAGCTGATCTTTTTGAGCCTCAGAGATCATACAGATAAAAATCAGGAGCAGAAGAAGAAATTTGGGGGGAAAAAACCCCAGAAATTCAGAACGTTTTTATTAAACTCAACTGTAGCACATGACGTTATATCATCATGGCTGCTCACGTTATTAAACACTGGATATACAAGAGTTTATTTTTGATCTATTTAAAATACAGATGTTTTAGCTGTCTTTATTTTGAGTGACAACATAAACACGGTGCTGTCGGGTTTGAATCCGGCTTGAGACCTTTTCCCTTCCCAGTCTCTCTTCTCTCTCACACGTCACATGTCATCCTCTCCTTTTAATAAAGGCAAAAATATACTGATAAATATATCAAAAAATATATCAAAACCTCGGCTACAAAGGATTTGCAGAAGATCCTATCACTAATATCGCTAATGTCAGCTGGTTAGATTGTTGCCAAAGACATTGAACACGGAGGTTTCGATAAGAAATCCAAAATTATTTTGAGGAAAATCGGCACAATTCCAAATGTCAGTAGGAAAATGGACATCATTCCAACAGCACCAAAGTGACCAACATGACCATAAAAGATAATTAAACATTTTACATTTACAGCATTTGCATACATTTACATGTACGCCCTTATCCAGAGCGACTTACATTTATCTCTTTTATACAACTAAGCAATTGGGAGTTAGGGGCCTTGCTCAGGGGCCCAACAGTGGCACATTGGTGGTGCTGGGAATCAAAACCTGATTTTCCAACAGCAATTGGTAGATGCCCAATTTTGCGCAGAAGCCCAGCAGTGGGAACTTGCTGGAAATCGAACCCCGATCTTCCAATTAGCAGTCTAAAACTTTACGCAAAGTGCTGCAAATTCCCCACAATTAGCATTCCAAAACCTTAACCACTAAGCTACCACTTCCCTAGCGCTAACAAAAACCCCTTAATGTCATCCTGCTTGTTATAAAGGTCAACATTAATTATGAATCCAAAATCGGGTGGAGTTTTTCTTTAAATAGCCTGCGTGTAGGTGCCTACAAAAGACTGTACGTCTCATCCCGATCGGGATTAACGCTCATATTAGGAAAAAGGCAGTCAATAAATACTAATCCACACCGCTGAACAAACAGCTTGTCCTTTTCCACCTGATTTAATTAGCCTTTTATGATCAATCTGCAGTCGAAGCCGACCGAGCATTTTAATGTGATTAAAGCCGAGAATTGTTAGACGTTTCACTGTCTGTGCACTGAGAAATGGTGGAACACGATCGTTGTACACATGACCACAGACACGTACATTCAGTCTCCACCCGCACCGCTTCGTCTCACGGAGAAAAAACAGCCGCTAATCAGATTCTCGCTTCTCCGAGGTCGGTAAATGTATCACGAGAAGCTTGTGCACGTTTTTGAAAAGCATCATCGATGTTTATCTGCTCTTACTCACGCGCCGAGACTCTGACATTCACTTCTGCCATCTGGTATCGACGGCGCCGTCAAAGCTCGCCGCTGTTAGCCTTCTCCGACAAACAAAACAACAAAAAAATAATTTAATACTAATGATAATAATGATCAGCAAGAATGGCTCACTACCACTCTTTATTTTTTACAGTACCTCTGCGTACGCAACAAGTGTTTTTTTTAAATCACCTCCACAAGAAATCAATCACCAGCTATGCAACACAGTGATGTCTAAATTTAGCCTTACGCATAGAGAGAGAGAGAGAGAGAGATAAAAAGAGTGAAGAAAAGAGAGAGAGAGAGCACAGCTCTAAATGAGTTACAATCAATTTTCATGTTGTATTGAAATCGTGAAAAGAAAATAGCACAGTCGAAGAACCTCAGTTGTACCGTACCCATCTGGCTTGCTATTAAATATCGTTACAATGGAAATGTCGTTCAGTGCAATGTGTCGTCGTGTCTAAAATCTGTGAATTGAAAAACAGAGGAAAAAGCAGCGGAAGAAAAAGACAGATGGAAGAAGAAGGGACTGACATAAGCACACTAAGAGGTATCGAGTGAGTAAGAGGTAAAGAGTCAACATGAAAGGTGGGATTTGTCCCAATTACTTTCCCCAGGGGCTTAATTCACATCTTCTCTAGCCAAACATAGTCAGTAGCCTCCATTAATCGTTTAGAAATGCGATGTCACGGCGAGGCGAGTGGTCCATGGCACCGTAGCGAAGAATGGCGGACGGCTGAATGAAGAGCCATCGACAAACAACGTGAGATGATACCTCATTTTTTTTTCACTTTTTTTTTAAATAATAGGATGATTGAAGGTGGGAAACTGGAGAAAGCTGCATGGAGATGGAACAAGGACGACTCGAGGACGGTGAGCGCGTCAGCCGTCAGAAACCGGAGGAGAAACCCAGCCGTATTTCTCATGGGTTTTCACAAGGCTCTTGAACGTGGCTTCGGCTTCCTTGCGACTGAAGGCTTTCTTGGACTTTCCGGCTTTCCTGCAGATGCGGCCCTGAAAAAAAATAAATCTTGGTTACAAACCACAGATTTCATAATTAAAGCCGTCTAATTAAAGCTATCGTATGGCATTATCTTCCTCTAAGACATGTGAAGCGAACCCCAGCATGTTACACGTTACACACACGGAGGAATCTGCCCACTATCTGTTCACATACACACATTTACAGATGTCTGTGATTCTTTGGTGTTGCTCTGACTGACTGCGGAGAGAAATAAGCGGTGTCTCTTACATCCAGACAAGCTATGGATTTAAACATAATCTCCTAATGACATGCTGACCACATTTGAAACAAGGTTGTGGTTGAACTCCTCCTATAAGCCTAAACCGCAACATACCATGCGAGATGCCGTGCAACACAAAATCATTAAGCACATTGTGTTGCCTTTGTCCCTCTGTTCTTTTAGGAGGAACCGGTGCTGGTCTGACTCCACCCAATAGGACAAAAATATTGCCATACCATTTGCCATTTCTATGATATACAAAATACACAGAAGGTTTGATATCAAATAACACATTTATTTAAGAAAAAAAATAATAATATTACTGATAATAATAATAATAATAATAATAATGATAGTAATAATTCTTATTAATATAACAATAATATGGTAAATAGAAAAAAAATAGTAATAATGCTTATAATAATAATAATTATGATAATAATAATAATAATAGGATAATAATAATAATAATAATAATAAATAATTGCTATTATTGTTATTATTATTATTCATATAATAAAAAGTATTATTAGTATTATAAGTATTATTATTGTTGAGTAATTGTATTTGTTAGTAACAATAATATGATAAAAAGAAGCGGAATAAGAAGAAAAAGAATTATTATATTCATATAATAATAATAATAATAATAATAATAATAATAATAATAAGGAGAATTCATTCATTCATTTATCTTCCATACCCGCCCATTCCCTAATTCGGGGTCACGGAGATCTGCTGGAGTCTATCCCAGCTGTCTCTGAAAGGGTCGAAAGGAAGGAGGGTACACCCTGGACAGGTCACCAGTCCATCACAGGGCCACACACTCCAATGGGCAATTTAGAATCCCCAATCAATCTAACATACATGTTTTTGGACTGTGGGAGGAAACCGGAGAACCCGGAGTAAACCCACGCAAGCAACAAAAGCCCCTGCACTAAGTTTTGTTTTACTGTTTTCAAAAATATAAAACACACACCTGGGTGTATAAGGTAAATGACAACAGTATCTAGATATAACTTTAGTATCTATCTTTGGTACTAAGAAAAATAAAACGTCCAGACATGCTGTAATTATATTTGTTGTTTCTTATGGAATAACATTTAAAATGATTCGTTTATTATAATTTCATAGTTTTACATCATCTTGCGACCCACCCAACACTACAGCTCTCTTTTCTGTTTAGACAAGCTGTCTAAACAGTATCTGTTTAAGCAGCACCGTCATGGAGAATAGCTAATGATCTTGAGTAACCTAATCTGTAGCCACTGGCCCCTTTTAACACCTGACTCGAAGGAGCGTTGAAGCAAAACGTCGCTCTCGGCTTACACCTGCCCCGCTCGCTGCTTACTCTCGTTTTAATCGCCTGTTTAATACCTCCATCCTCCATTTTTTAAAGAAAGTTACTGCAGAGAAGCAGGATATCCCCTGGAGTGTGTTTGAGCTCTTTAGGAAAGTTAAGGGTAAATAGTACATGCCAAGTCATTCTGATCCTTAGAAGAAAAAAAGCATTTTGAGTAGAAGTTCTAAGCGAAGCGTATCACCTCCATAATCTGAGCAATAGAGACAAAGTGGTGTAAGAGCAAAGCCGGTGGAAAAATGTGACCCTGTTCCTGATCATTTATCAAAACAAGACGACATAATGAAGAATAATGATTTCACCTGGCGGAGGATTTTATGTTAATGTATGTACCTTCTGGCGTGGAAAATATCTAATACATGCCACTGATCTGACCCACATTCGATGGAGATGTATAGAGAATATAGATTAGCCTTAAGGGTGTTTTACAGCAGTCATTATGGACAGGTGTAGTGAGAACCCAGCGCTGATATTTATTAGTAATATAACCTGGGGGTTTCAGCAAAATTGACTGGATTGAAAATCCAATTTAGCATCGAGCGTCACTGGATAGTGTGTAGTGCAACGTTAATATACGGCAACACAATAACACCAATAATACAAGACAACAGTGAGTGGACAGGTCTCTCAGGTCTCAGGTCAGTCTGAGAGGACACACACATAAAAAAAAAAACAAAACAGTGCCACAAAATTGATCTGCCACACAAAGTTAGTTGTCATCTGATTGGTTGGATTCTGTCTGCTGTCAGTCTGCCAAGGTGAGACTATTTTTTGACTAGCAGTATGTACCAGACACAGATCTGTTTTGAATTTTGAGAAGAAAACCAATACGATCTACGGTGGCCCAGTGGTGCACAACACAACAACATTTCAAAGCAAACACAACCAAATCGCAACGCAACGGAAATGCTTTCGACCAATAGGAGACGGTGTTGGTACTGCATTTTTACATAAACATTTAACAAATAAAACATACAACTGGATATTTAGTTTTTACTTACGTTCACAGCCTATTTTCAAAATTACCCTAAGTATAAATTGTACCAACAAACAAGGTACATAACACATTTAAGCAAATAACCCATCTGACTCACACAGGTGAGAGTTTAACTTACAGCATCAGAATACACTAAAATAAACCACAATAAATAATAATAAAATAATAGTAATATCTAGATAAACAAAAACAAACAAACAAACAAACAAACAAACAAACTAGTAAATAGATAACTAAAGAACAACACAGTACAGCAACTAATCATTAGAATCAGGGAGGTCATTTGAAGGGCTTTTCTTGTTCTCAACCAGTTTTAAGGATTTGTCTGAAAGTTTTAGATTTAGTTTTAAATCATCTGCACTTGTGAATAATTTTTTTTTTCCATATCATAAAATGAAAAAAATATCTAAAATCTTTGTTTTCCAGAAAAATACCAAACTTGATTTGTTCATTTTGTGTTTAAGTTTTTATTCCGTTAGGTTGTGAACTTATATTTGCTTTTTAAATGTTGTTGTTTTGGGCACTACTGGGCCACCGTACTTATCAGCTAAGCCATGTGCTTTTTTTTCTTCCTTTTTTAAAATTAGTCATATGACTGACTTACAGTAGGTTTTAATTTTAACACTAGCACCATGTGGAAGTTAGTATTTATACGCATTATGCCTTAATAGCTAATTTCAATTAGTTTATCAATTATCAGTGTGTGGAGTTTGCATGTTCTCCCTGTGCTTGCGTGGGTTTACTCCGGGTTCTCCGGTTTCCTCCCACAGTCCAAAAACATGTATGTTAGTTTGATTGGTGATTCTAAATTGCCCATAGGAGTGAGTGTGAGTGTGTGTTTGTGGCCCTGTGGTGGACTGGCGACCTATCCAGGGTGTCCCCCCTCATGCCTTTCTCCTTTTAGAGACGGCTGGGATAGACTCCAGCAGATCCTGTATCCCCGAATTAGGGCATTAGCGGGTATAGAAGATAAATAAATGTTGTTTTTGAACATTAAGTTTGGTCTGCAGCAACAACGATTGTTAAACTATTAATAATAAGTGGGAAATTGGTAGCGCAAAGGTTAACTTGTTAGACTACTAATTGGAAGATTCCCAGCACCACCAAGTTGCCACTGTTGGGTCCCTGAGCAAGGCCCTTAACCCCCAAATGCTCAGTTGTATAAAAGAGATAAATGTAAGTCGCTAAGGACGTCTGCCAAATGCTGTAAATGTAACCAATAAAACAACAAACAAACACATTCATCTTTAGTTGTTAAAGTGTTTTTGTTAATCTTATAAATACACATGGTGTCTCAGTGCAGAAGATAAATATAAAATGCTTTTGAACAATTTTTTGTAATTTTGCTTAATAAACAATAAACAGTGTGAGGACTTTTAAGGAAATGAATAGTAGTTGTATTAGGCAGTACTCTGAAGACTTTATCAATCGATGTGCTTAGATTATGAGCTAATGTGTGTGTGTGTGTGTGTGTGTGTGTGTGTGTGTGTGTGTGTAGAGAGAGAGAGAGAGAGAGAGAGAGAGAGAGAGAGAGAGAGAGAGAGAGAGGCAATGTGGTGGTGTGCAATGCCTGACTCTCAGGGTCGTCCCCATGCCAGCTCTGATATAAAAGACAGAAATAGCTCACTCTCGCTACAGGCTCTCGGAGTGTAATGGCCCAGAAGTAACTCCGCGCACTCACTCGAGAGGATACCATCCCGATTCGTCTCACAAAAAAGCCTGTGATTTTTGGATTAAAGGGGTCTCACTAAACCCTAATTAAGCCACACTGCTCTCCATCTTGCAGAGGAAGTGAAGGGATAGAGTGGATAGCGGGAACTCAGCTTGTGTCCTGCAGCACCACCGGTGTCTGTTCAGCGTTAGTTCAGCTTGTATCGAGTGCCTCAGAGTAAACCCAGACGGGTAATCCTCTGAATGAAGATCAGTCGATGTGTGGAGTTGCATTATGGGAATCTGCAGTTGTTATATAACCCACGGAGGGGGATTTCGGTAATGCTGCTTCTGCCACAGCAGTAAAATCTGATTGGTTAGATCTAATGGTGGTTCTGGTGGTAAAGTTAACACATTGACATTTTAATTACTATAATAAAAGCTGACACACAATTTTTTCATGATGGAAATGTCAAACAGTTTAAACCTTATAAACTAATAAACAGCTTTTCACCATGGAAAAGTATTGAGAAAACATGTGTGCCCTTCAGTTCGGGTTGCTGAGGCTTAACGAGGGTTGATGAGAGTTAACGAGACCTTGCTACGTCTCATGGATGTTCACTGATGTTAATCCTGAGTTATACTTAATGCAAAAATAGTAGCAACACCGAGTGGCAATTGTTACACACCACTTGCCTGCATAGACTTTTTACACCAGCAAGATTAACAAGCACCAAAAGTCAGAGTCAAAACATTCTTGTTTATCTTGTAATATTATCTCTAATGTTTCTCCTCTATTAATGTGATTGTTGTCATGAGTTGCATCTCAAATCGGTCGCACCCGTTATGGTAAAACTTGTAGAGTATTAGTACTTTACGGTTTGAGAAACAATTCTAGTTTGTTTAGTTAGTACTAAATGCACGATACAATACGCATTACAATACCAAAGGCACGATACGATACATATCAGAATATTAAAGGAACGATACACTACGCATTACAATACTAACGATATGATACATAGCACAAGACTAGATGCATGATCTCAATACTTAAGGCACAATACAATACGTATTACAATACTTAAGGCACGATATGATACATATTAAAATGCTAAAACCACGATACGATATGTATTACAATACTAAAAACACGATACGAATTATAATACTAAAAACACAATAAGATATGTATTACAATACTAAAAACACGATACGATATGTATTACAATACCAAAGGCACGATACAATAAGCATTTTGGTACATCCTGTGATGCGTATCTTATCGTGGCATTGTTCATTGTTAGTTCACACCCATGAATTAATGCTATGGATTGGCATAGTGCAGTACCAACATAAACCACAGGGGCAGTACATCATGGATTAATATCATGTTTACCTTTTAATAAATTTTAAAAATCTAACATTGATGTGCTCCCTATTTTTTTATTTTTATTTTAATTACATTCTCATAGCATCCTTATCGCAATATTGAGTGTACATTCGCTCTTGACCTGACAGTGACTTCATTGTCAGTAAACAGAACCAAGGAAAAAAACACAGCAGAAATTTGTTTTTCTCAATAAACCCAAGAGGAAAAGAAAGGATTCTTTTTATCTAAAACCCTAAATTATCATTGGCAGACAAACTTATACAAACAAATTTACATATATATTCCACTTTGGGCCTTTTCTCAGGGGCCCAGCAGTGTGGCAACTTGGTGGGAACTAAACCCATGATCCTCTTTTTAATCAGCAGTCCAAATCCATACCCACCGAGCTACCACTTCCCCTGAGCTATAATTTGTTTTGCGTTCCATCTGGACTTGAATGCAGGAAAAAAAACACAGCTGAAATCAAAGCGAAAGCGCCGTCTTTCAAGTCAACAGAAGACCAAGGACGACTTTCTGTTCCGGAATTCTATCACCGCTTTTCCCCCTTTGAACATCAAAGAGTCTTGTTTGTGAAACACAGAAATGAAATTCACCATTAGAGCTTCAGCCAATCAGACTCATCAAAACGTACCGCGTAGCCTCTAAGCCACAGAGGACTTAATACTAAGACGAATAATCATATTTAATAATCTGATTCGTTTAGAATAATGAGGTGACGAAAAACGATACAATTACAAATACAAGATAAGCTCGAATCCACAGCACTGTTGTACAATTATTGTATATAATTCTTGCGGAAGAAGGTCATACAAAGGAAAAGGTCATTATTAGCGTTTGTGATTAAAAAACGCAGCACCATATCTGTGTTTTAGCCCCTGTGGGACTCTGTGGTGTCAGCACTGTCTAGATTAGTAATTGCCCTTGAATGCTGCAGGCAACCAAGGCGAGAGGCTGCGTGCTATAAATTTGGCATGCTAAAGCCTTTTTAGACACCTTGTAAGAAAGACATCGGTGAGGTTAGTCAGCGTCTTTCCCTTTGCTGCAGTGGTTTTTTTTCTGTCAACTCACAAAAGAGCCGGTTATGTGCTGTACAAAACGTCAGTTTAAAGCACAGCAGGTTGGACTATAGTGTTTGAGCTGCGGCATATAACATTCAGAAGAAATGTTATTGTAAGCAGCATGTGAAAGGACGTCACGCGCCGTCGGTTTTGTCGCGCATGCCGGACTTGACGTTTGCTAATACATATTCATGACGTCACCTCCGGCATAGGCGACAAAACCGATGAGGCGTGACGAAACTCGACATGTTATGACGAGTGACATTTGTATGTATGATTAAAAGAACCTCTAAATCTAAAATTCTCTCCCGTTTTAGGTTTTTCAGCGCTTGGAAAAGTGCTCAAAATTCAAAATGCTATTTTATAAGAGAAAAATTTACATACTGCAGCTTTAAATCTGTGCTGTGCGTTTAGTTTATGGAAAAAACAACAATAAAGTTTTAGATGTAAGGAAATGAGAATAACGTGATCAATCAGGCTACCCAATAATGGCTTAATTGTATAAATAATCATTACTCATTTCAGTTAAACTGATAAAAGCTTAAAGGGAAGAAGAAACATCGAACCCTGTGATTCTGCAGTACGGCCTCTCTTTGTCCTTTTAAGTAAGACAGATGGCGTAAATAAGCTTGTGGGCTCTAATCCTATAAAACACAGAGCTTTCACCTTCTAAAAACAATGGATGATTTACCTCCCGGGGTGCCCCATCAAGGCAACTTCTTTTCTGAAGGTTCGAGAGGTGTTTTCTGAGGAACACAATTTTAAATGATACATCAGTTCTTCGTAATGGTCATTGATGTCGCCATGGTGCAGCCTGGTGCCTTTATTTCTTTGTAATTTCTAATGTACACCTACAATTCTGACGCACGCTCGCACCTGTGCACAAAAAATCCCCTAAAAGCAGATGGCATAAACAATGCAATGCAAACTGGATTCGGATAAAGCTGAAGCACACTCTGTACTGCTCGGAAAAAAACAGATGGCATAAACAATACACTTCTGTCTGTACTCCCATAAATCTACTGAAAGCATCATGTGCCAGAAAAAAAACCCCCAATATGATTTACACGTATAAACCTGGAATATCTTCTTATGATCATGGCCAATCTTTCATGAGTTTTTGGGCCTTTTCTAGGGTAGGGCTCTACGAGAGCAGGATTACTGAAAACACGCCAAGGCTCACCATTTTCCCAACAACCAATCACTGATCAATATTATTTTAAACTGCCAATCATTGATCACTATTATTTCTAACGACCAAACACTGATTATTGATCACAATTATTTTAAACAACCAATCACTGATTACTATTGCTTCAAACGACTAATTACTGATCACTAATTACCTAAAACGACCAATCACTGATCATTTATCACTATTACTTCAAACAACTAATCACTGATTACTATTATTTCAAACAACTAATGACTGGTCACTATTATTTCAAACGACCAATCACTGATTACTATTACTTTAAACGACTAATCACTGATCACTTTTACTTCAAACGATTAATCACTGATCATTACTTCAAACGACAAAATCACTGATTACTATTATTTCAAACAACTAATCACTGATCAATATTACTCCAAACGACCAATCACTGATCATTTATCACCATTACTTCAAATGACTAATTACTGATCACTATTATTTCAAGCGACCAATTACTGATCACTATTACTTTAAACGACTAATCACTGATCACTATTATTTCAAACGACCAATCACAGATTCCCATTGGTCCCAACAACCAACTACTGATAAACATGGCTTCTAACATCCAATCACTGATTAGCACCATTTACTTCACATATGTCACAATACTATTTTTTAAACCCCTCTTTTCGGGTATTATTATTTCTTCTGAAGACATTTTTAACAATATTTATTTCCGGACTGGTTGCTACCACTGCTCCTTTTGGTCAGCATTTTTGATAGAATCCATACAAGGGCAACTATTTACATTTACAGTATTGTCCTTATCCAAAGCGACTTACATTTATCTCTTTTATACAACTGAGCAATAAGGGGTTAAGGGCCTTTTCCAGGGGCCCCAGCAATTTGGTGGTGCTGGGAATCGACCCCAGATCTTTCAATTAGCAGTCCAACACCTTAACCACTGCACTACAACTTCCCTAACTATTATTTTCTATTCTATTTTTCTCCATAAAAGCTTTCTTCTCTATCAACGTTTCAATATGCAAATGATCACAACGTCCCATTGTACAATGCAAATTAGGCTGTCACGTCATTTTTGAGCATACATTTGTGACTTTTCCCTGAAAGGTGTTATGAAGCCCTGCTTCTCACCTGTCCTTTGACGAGGCTGGCGGCGAACTGTCTCATCACGGCCTCCACGGTGTAGGCGCTAGACCAGCCGCGCGGCGTCAGCAGCTCCATGCATATGGCTCCTCCATCCAGCACGTAGCCGTTCTCCAGCCTCGGCGTTAGCACGCGCACGAACGGCGGCGAGAAAGGGAAGTTGTCTGGAAAGGAGATGTTCAGCAGGATATACTCAGTGTTGGTTTCCTTCATGTCCTGCCACAGCGCCGAGTCCTTGTCCACCTGGTGGAGCTTGACGTTCCAGTCGTACAGGTTGTCATCAGCGAGCTCCACCGTGATGAAGTCTTCTCCCAAACGTCGGATCTCCTGCAGCTCCTTCATGAGACGCCGCGTCCTCACCTGCGCGCAGTGCTGCCTATTAGGTGCCAGTGGTGGCACGGAGCTGGTGCTCGACTTTGCGCTTCCCGTCTGCTGCTTCTCCTTCGTCTCTTTGCTCGGCTTGTCCTTCGCAGGAGCTTTATCTTTGGCGGAGACATCCGAGCGCTTGGCCTTGATTTCTGGGGTGCTCAGGATGTTCGTCTCGTTTTGGTGACAGTGCTTGGTGCTGTTTTTCTGGTTTCCTTGCTTAGTCCCTTTCGGATGATGTTTGGGATCTTCTGTGTCTCGGTCGTGCAGGCGGATCAAACCGATCTTTCGCAGAAGAGTCGCCATCGCGCTGTCCTTATGAGAGGAGGGGGAAAAGGAATGGGGGGCTTCCGCAGCTCTCCCGATTGTTACGTGGTGGTGATCACAATGCACCAGGATTCGTTCTCTATGCAGGCACAGAAGATGATGATGACGAGGAGGATGGTGATGTGAGCGACGATGAGTAAGGATGATGACCTGCTGGCCGCCTGAAAGCAGCCCGCGTTCAGTGCATCATCCCACAGAGAAAAATCTGAAATCAAACGCAAGATCAGTTGATTCTATCGGTGGATTATTAGAGATCTGGACTATTTGAACCCAGTGCGTCAGTGAACGCGCGCTCGGTCATTATAGCTGCAGCAGCAGCCTGCGGATCTTTTCATTGTCTGTTACAGCACACAGCACCGGCATTAATAATCAGAAGCGTTGATTACTCACCCGGTTATAATTAGGATCTCGATGAATCAACCTTTGAAATAGATCCGATCTCCTATTTGTTTAATGCAGATCCGATCGAGTTTAAGCCTTTAAAGCAGCTCTGTAATGCCGCTTGGAGTAAACCAGTCCGACAGGCTTTCTCTCCCTCTCTCTCTTTCTCTCTCCCCCACACACACACACACACACATACATACATACACACTCTCCCAATCGCACCGGCACTGGCCGACTGCTCGTTTGTACCTGGACGGAATGAATAATCAAGTGTGGGCTACGAAATGTGAAGGCTGGGATGGGAGGAGGAGGAGGAGGGTCGGGCTTCTAGTTCATCAGCTGTACTGGTTGCATCCCAATCCACTTCCGAATCTAGTGCACTAGGTAGGGTGTATACTTTATTATGTCGTACCCCACGCAGTGCTCAGGTCTAGGGATTAGGGTTGCATATGGACTTTAGTCAAAACCTGTCCTCTCACCCCTTTTCTTTTATTCTTTTCGGTGGAATTTGTCGAGTAATTGGCGTTATTTAAATTTATAAATGACCAAATTTTATTTAGACTATTTTAAATCCTATTTGTATTGTAAAAATAGACTGTTTTAAATGAACGCGGGAAAATGTATTACGATAGAAAAAGTCTAAACGCTTCATTCTGTGCTACTTAAAATAGATAAATTATTAACAAAAAAACAGACCAGCTATTAGATCTTATTGTTTGCCCTTTTCTTTCAAACGACACTTTGCAGCAATTCAATATGCTTTACGTTAACTCTTTTGACGTTACCAGGACGACTCACAGTTCCCATCCCTGATTGGCTCGTACACTGCCGGAAAGTGTATTCTCCACAAGCTTACAGGCCGTTTTTTACTACTACGTTTTTTTTGTTTTACTTCTATTTTATTCTTCATGTGTTTTCGTATATTTTCTCAACATGGCTGAGAAGTTTGACAATCTTGAAGAACATCTTGAGAAATTTATTGAAAATATACGACAGCTGGGAATCATCGTCAGCGATTTTCAACCGAGCAGCCAGACAGGACTCAATCAGAAACTGTAAGCTTTACTGAAACGCCTTCTAATCACAAATATATTCTATATTTATTCTACATATAAATAAAACAACATTAAATAGAGTGTTTATATATGTAAAATGAGAAATAATAACACTTTTCAGAGGAGGGTAGCTAAAAACGGTTAAAGTGTTGGACTACTGGTCGGAAGGTTGTGAGTTCGAATCCCAAAAATCATTAGAATCTTCCAATTCCACACCCATGAGCAAGACCTCGAACCCATAACTACCTAATTATATAAATAAAATAAATATAAATATAGTATTTCTGGATGAGGGTGTGTGTCAAAATGCTATAATTATAAATTTGCATATTCATTAAGTCGTTGTGGTAATTTGCATATCAAACACTATAGATATTTGTTTAAAGTTAATTGAATCTTTAAATATTTTAATTATTATAGTAAAAAAAGTCATGATTTCGGTATTAAGATAAAATCTTTGTCAGGATTATAGACAAAAATAAAAAGTAGTTAAGATAAAATAATTCTTTTATTATCCTGAAAGAAATTATTTTTCTATTAGCCGTTTATTAATAAATACGAATACAAGGAAAATCTAAGAGCCAATAAAACACAATTAAAATGAATACCAGGCAATTTACAATATAAAAATAAAAATATATAAGAATATAAAAATAAAAAATTGATTAATTTTACAGTAAGGTGCTAAAATTCTTTAATAATTTAATAATATTGCAGATTGAGCTGTATTTCATCCAGAAAGAGCGTTAGTAATATCGATTTGTGATTAGATATTAGAAACAGTCCTGATCATTGATTTGTCTATGGGAAAAATGTTGATCTGCGATTACTGCTCGGTACTTTAAAAATCCATCACATATCAGTACCGTTCACTCAAATATAAGCACATTTATAAACACGTTCCAGCCATGACACAAATGAAGGTCTGCACTTTAATCCCCTTAAAGATATCAAGGCTCTTTTGTCATTTTCTTGCAGGAATTTGATGATCACAGGACTGCAGGATGTCGAGAAATGCCGGCAACAGCTTAATGACATTCACGTACCCTTGGAGGTATTTGAGTGAGTAACCCTTTCCACTTACTCTGGGAAATGTTCCTTTTGTCAACTATGCACATCCTGGATCCTGATATTTCCAAATATTTGAACAGGCAGGTTACTGTTTTGCTGAACAGAAGTTTTCACATTTTTTCCCAGGTTGTTTGAACCCATTTAGATCCTTTTATACTGTATGTTGTCTTATTTAGAGTTTAAGACAACATCCAGTATAATGGCATGGTAGATTTTCAAGCCTATGGAAGATATAAAGACAGACATACGGAAAGACATACAGATAGATAGACACAATAGAATGACAAAAATAGACACACTGTAGATGTATAGATAGGTAGATGGATAAATAGACCAGACATGCTGTAGATAGACAGACACAGACTATAGATGAGTAGGTAGGTAGGTGGATGGATGAATGGATGGATGGATGGATAGATAAATAAAGGTGTACTTGGATGGATGAATGGATAGATAGATGATAGTAAAGGTGTGCTTGGATAGATAGATGGATGGATGGATAGATAGATAGATAGTAATGGTATGCCTGGATGGATTGATATATAGATAGTAAAGGTGTACATGGATGGATGGATGAATAGATAGATAGTAAAGGTGTACTTGGATAGATAGATAAATAGATGGGTAGATAAATAAATAGTAAAGGTGTACTAGGATTGATGGATGGATGGATAACTAGTAAAGGTGTATAGGATGGATGGATGGATGATGGATAAATAGTATGTACTAGGATGGATGGAGGAGGATGGATGGATGGATGATGGATGGATGGATGGATACATAGTACTAGGAGGTACTAGGATTGATGGATGGATGGATAAATAGTAAAGGTGTACTAGGATGGATGGATGGATAAATAGTAAAGGTGTACTAGGATGGATGGATGGATAGATGGATGGATAAATAGTAAATGTGTACTAGGATGGATGGATGGATGGATAAATAGTAAAGGTGTACTAGGATGGACGGCTAGATAGATGAATAGACAGACAGACACTGTGAATAGAAGGAAGGATACATAGCTAGATAGATGGATTGACGGATAGATGGATGGGTAGATGGATGGATGGATGGATGGATTCTATGTTTACTTTGGGTTAGAGAGATACCTTTTTCTTGATCTTTCTCGGCACTTGTTTGCTCTTTTTGAATAACTCTTTCTGATTGTTTCCCTTAAAATTCTCTAGTACCAATTATTTTTTTTGCATCACACCCCAGTTTTTAAACTTTTTTTTTAAACTTGATTGTTCTCCACAGGTACATTGATCAAGGCCGAAATCCTCAGCTTTACACCAAAGAGTGTTTGGAGCGAGCCCTGGCTAAAAACGAACAGGTGAAAGGGAAGATCGATACCTTAACGGTGAGAAAACTCTTTACCAACACGTTGAACCAATTCCAGTCTCTAGACTCATACAATACTGACAGATTTATATTTAAATACCTGCTTTCTAAACATCTCTCGGCAGAAATTTAAAAGTCTTCTCATCGTGGAGCTGGGGAAAGTTTTTCCCGAGGAAATGGCCAAATATAAAGCCATTCATGGAGACGACCCTCCTTCATAGTGACTTCAGAGCTCGCCATTTGTACATATGTCTATATTCACACACAATATTTTCTACAGTTTTAGATCCTCGATCACACTTTTCCAAGCATTTCTATTTCTTTCAGATATGATGGTAAACCTCTTTTTGTGTATGTGTAATGGGCTGTAATTAACTTTTTTTTTTTTTTTTTTTTTTTTTTTTTTTTTTTTTTTTTTTTTTTTTTTTTTTTTTTTTTTTAAAATAAATAATTATTCTATTATACTTTAAAGCTGTGTTATTTTTTTGAGGTTATTAGAAAGAACCAAAAGCAAAGGAAAACATATTTGCTAAAAATCCTCCTCACTAAAGCACTGACTGCTTTCCCGCTTAAATCCTCCAGTAGCAGCAGCGGTGCTCGATTATTATTCTGAAGCGAAACCCTCTCTTCTCTTACGCACACAGACGATCTGGTGTAATGACGCAAGCAGTGAAACTATCAAAGGAGCGTTTCTCTCGAGTGTCCTTCAATAATGTTTCTCTGCATCAAAGCAGAGATGATTAACCCATCGGTGGTTATTTCGATTAGATTAGATTCAACTTTATTGTCTTTGTGCAAGAGACATGCCAATGAAATGCAGTTAGCATCTAACCAGAAGAGCATAAGTGTCTTATTTACAATTAATATTAAATAAGAGTCATTTTCTTAAATTCCATTTAAATGTCAATCAGCCTGCAAAACATTCCTGATCCAGAATTCAGCAAGGAAAGCAAAAAATCCTGAGGAACATGTTCAATTACAAACTCCAGCCATTCAGGCAAAAAATCTATATAACATGAAATGTATTCACAAATCTGATTTATTAAGTTTATTTATTTATATTATTTGGTAGTTTACATTTCTAGCATTTGGCAGAACTCGCAAAGTAAACACTTAAGGGCCTTGCTCAAGGGCCCCATCAGCATTGAATCAATAGTCCAACACTTTAACCACTGAACTACCTCTTCCCTCTTTAAACAATTCAAGCTAAGTAAACTCTTTAATTAGATTATTGTTTTTAGTAAATGATCTGCCATGAAAGTCCATGTTAATTATGTTAAAAAAAATTAAATGACCAAAAAACCTGTAATTCGAAATAATTTTCTAGCCGTTTATAAATAGTCAGAACCAAAATAATATTTGAAAATATGCTGATTTATTATTCTACAGAAAAATAAGGCGTCTACGTATCATTCTAGTATCCAGGGTTTACACACAGTGAGTCGTACAGGATTCCTGCTTCGATCCTGAGCTTGTGTTACGGTCTGAATGAAAGACAAAAACATGCACAAGACTGACAACTCCAAATTGTCTCTGAGTGTAAAGGATTGTGCAAAATCAATGTGTGTGTGTGTGATGCTGTAAGATTAGGACTAGCTTTCCTAATCTATTTTCCAGGATAAATCAGGAAATGAATGAATGCATATTCCCAGAAATACAGGAAGGCTTTTCTTACCCTGACAGTGAAAAAAGATTCCAGTGTGGATGTCATTTATTATACTTTATAAAGGGAAAAAGGGGCTTCGTGATCTTTTTGTTTCGTGCCGCTGCTGATTATTTCCAGAATTCAGCAGCTCACGTATATAATCACGGTGGTAATGAGACACCAGGTTCCTCTGCTTAACGTTTATATCCTTCTGGGTTTAAACACGAATCCAATATGAATTAACTCAATTTCAGTTGCACACACACATCTTATAAAATATGAGTATTAACCTGACTTAGTGGTTAGCACTGTTGCCTCACAGCAGGAAGGTCCTGGGTTTGATTCCTGGGCAGGGGTCTTTCTGTGGGGAGTTTGCATGTTCTCCCGGTGCTGGTGGGTTTACATCGGGTTCTCCGGTTTCCTCCCACAGTCCAGAAACATATGTTAGGTTAACTGATGATACTAAATTGCCCCTAGGAAGAAGTGTGTGTGTGTGGCTCTGTGATGGTCTGGCGACCTGTCCAGGGTGTCCCTCTCCTGCCTTTTGCCCTTTCAGAGATGACTGGGATAGAATCTGGCAGATCCCTGTGACCCCCAAATTAGGAAATAAGCGGGTATAGAAGATGAATGAGTGAATGAACTCAGACCCAACCAAGAACTTAGCAAATCTTTGCACATGCATGTCTTCACACCGCACACGTTATCCACATAAAAATACTATAGTATACTTCCAAATTTGGGAATCAATATAAAATGTAGTATAGTGTAGTATATTACTGTATTTACTCCATCTTACTGCAGTGTGCTACAGTATTAACCCTATAGTGAACTGATAAACTGTAGTAAATACTGTATAGGTTAATAGAGCAATCTAATATACTGTGGCATGATATTGTATCATATTATAGAATTTACTAAGGTATTTAGTTTGTTATAGTATTTACAATTAGTTAATTTATGCATCATACTATAGAAAGAACTGTAGTGAACTGATCAACAATATTATAATGAGTTATTCTATAGGAAGTTTAGTTGAGAGTTCAGTGTGGGATCAGTGTGTTTCGGTGTAAAAGACCAGATTCCCGTTTCTAATGTCAGACCATTGATTCAGCAAAAGTTAAACAATGTTGAGGGAAATTAGCCTGGTTTGTGCTATTCGCTAACTCAAACATCCGACAACAAACATCAGATACATCGTAATTCAATCCAAACACCAAAAAGTTTTTGGTTTCAAAATGTTTATTTTTAGTCATAAAGAGGAAATAAATTACGATTCCATTTGGGTTTATCTTGCACGCTTGTTGTCCTACTATTGTATTCGCACTGCTTCACAATAAAGTAGTTCTGTTTTTATTTCAGAAAATTATACTTTACTGTCTATTTATAGTTTTTATAGCTGTGAAGTTACATAAACAGCAAATAACAATAAGTAACAGTAAGTGAAGGTTTTTTTTTAGCATGCTATAGCATAAACGTTAGCATGTAATTCAATATTTCGAACAAATTGGTATATATCTGAGTTTACGATTTGGTCCTATATCTAATTATTTTTAACGTAATGTAAGAGAAATATCCAAAGTATTCACACCCTGCTTTGATTTAAAAAAAAAGAGGAAGTAGTAGTGCAGTGGTTAAGAGAGTGGACTGCTAATTGGAAGATTGGGGTTCGATTCCCAGCACCACCAAGTCACCACCGCTGGGCCCTTGAGCAATGTTTTTTAACCCCAAATTGCTCAATTGTATAAAATAATACAAAGTCACTTTGTATACAAATGTCTGCCAAATGTATTGCATAAGAGTTAAACCTTTTAACTCTAATCACTGTGCTTGAACTTTATTTTGTATCAATCAGTCATTTTGCAGAAGCGAGTTTTAAGTGAAGGTCACTAGATAGCAAAAAGCTTCGGCCTTCTGCTGCTACAATAATGCCTCCTCCTTCCCCTAAAGCAGACAAAGGCTTGTGCAGAGGGGGAGGTGTGTGTGTGTGTGTGTGTGTGTGTGTGTGTGTGTGTGTGTGTGTGTGTGTGTGTGTGTAAAAGAGAGAGAGAGAAAGATGCACATTGCCAGGCACTGCTGATTTTTTTTGTATATCTGCAGTCAAGGGTAAGAAACACAGGAACAGGCGTCAGGTAAATTATGTATGATACTATCACAGGTCTGGATGAGTCAGAGTCCATTATGAAAGATACTATTATGATGTCGTGTATGCATTAAAGATTGTGTGTCCGAAAGTGTATGTGTGTGTTAGACACTGTACGATAGGAGTGTATATAGAGGTGAAACGTGTCGCACTCACAGAGAGGATGATGCTGATCTCCATGGAGACGGGTGACGCGCTTATTTCTTCATCTTTTCCTCATTAAAACGGCGCTCAAAGAGCTGCAGGTTCTGACATAGCAAATACAAATGAGCTCTGTGAGGCAGACAAATGCGCAAAGAAGTGAAAGGATAGTACACATAATGTCCACTTTGCCTTGTAGACAAATATGATTCTTTTTTTAACATCGAATGCATTTCAATTTTAACATCCTATTTTAAATAAGGATCTAAATAAACTACCTAAATGAAAGCAAATTTTAGTAATTTTAGTCATGCGAGGAAATCCTTTTTCCATTCGAATGTTTTAGCCTAAAAATCTACCTCAGGATTTGAAAACAAGCTAATGCTAACAACTAGCTACAGCTGTAGCATTTTTTTGGGTGTATGCTAGTTTTCATACTATACTACGTTGTATATTAATATTATTGTTTTAAAACTTATATATTGAAGTAATTCTGAGCTTTCTGTCAACTTATTGCATACAAAACAGGAAACTAATCGTTTGGCTAAGATGCTTGTTACGCTATTAATGTTTTCACATTGCGGCAAAGTGGTTTCGTTTTTATTTCATAAAATTTTACTTTACAGTCTATTCATAGGGTGTTTGCCTGAAATGTAGATCACAAATTTGCTGTAAAGTTACAGTACAGTTAAAGTAAGTAAAGTTTTTTTTAGCATGCTATAGCAAAAACATTAGCATATAGTTCAAAGTTTCTGCCAAATCTGTACATATCTGAGTTTATTATTTGGTGCTATATTGTTAGTTACACCCCACGTTGATTTTAAAAGGGGAAGTGGTAGTGCAGTGGTTAAGGTGTTGAACTGCTAAGTGGAAACTTGTGGGTTTGATTCCCAGCACCACCAAGATACCACTGTTGGGCCCCTAAACAAGGCCCTAAATAACCCCCTAATTACTCAGGTGTATAAAAGAGATGATTGTAAGTCGCTCTGGATAAGGACGTCTGCCATGTGCTGCAAATAAAATTTGGAATATTTAATTCCTATATAGATACTGATTTATTCTCTGAAAACCTATACAGTGGTACCTTGACTTATGAGTGTCCAACTAATGAGTATTTCGAGATACTAGTCGTATCTCGGCTGATATTTTGCTTTGAGTTGCGAGCCAAAATTCGGCTTACAAGTCAGCTTCAGACACCCAACCGCTAGTTGGCATAGCAAACGCTACAGCAAACACCATAACATCCGCCCAGCGTCCCATGTCTCAATCGATAGCTAGTCAGACATGCGTTAGCAAGTGGAGTCGTCTGATCTCCAGGGTAAATGCTGTACATTATACTTAAAAAACAGTTTATTGCACTACATTTCATTGTATTGTTTTTATACAATATTAGTTAGTTATAAGTATTTTTTGTTATCAAAATTTTGTTTTGCTTATTTTTAAGGACCCAGAAGGAATTAATGGCAATTCAATTCATTGTAAATTGATTTGACATACGAGTAATTTGAGTTACAAGCTCCGTCACGGAACGAATTAAACTCGTAAGTCAAGGCACCGGTGTACTCGGGCATTTAAAAGAGCTCATGGTTCGTATCAAAATAATTCAGAAGATGTTCATTCGGAAGCGACAATGCTACCAAATGCACCAGCATGTCACACCCTGTTAGTTTCTTCCAACGAACAGACGAGTATTATTTTCAGCATCATTACCTCAGCAACAGATTAGCAGTGTAAGTAAAAGAAACAAATCATGCATAGTTATTTGAGTTTCTGAAGGCTTAATTAACACTGTCTAAATGCAACATCGGAGTTTTGCCTTTCGCTGTAATGACTTGACTGTTGCCCCACTTTGAATCGGTGTAAAGCAAAATTTTTATACAAAATCCTTACCGATCTAAGAGGTTATGTTGATGTGTGCCCTCTTTTTTTGCACTTAGCTGTTAGAATACAGTCCTGTCTTCTAAATAAATAAATAAAAAAACATGTCTGTCAAAGATTTTTTATTTTTTATTTTTTTTTTATTATTTTTATTTTAGAGGTTTATATCTTTCAAAAGTGTTAAACGAGGGAAGAATCTGTTTTGCTGGAAAGATTTTTTATATGCTTTGCTAACACTGACATTAGTTTCAAATATTTGACACCTGATTAACAAGTCATAAGTTTAAATCCCTGCCACCACTGGGCCCTTGAGACCCCGTCACTAATGTGAACTCTTAGTGCAGAGTTCACAAATAAAAGTCTCTATAATTACCATAAATAAGTCAACCAAAAAAGTAAAATATTTTTCTTTTCATATTCCAGATTTAACAGTTCAGAACAGAGCGAAGGTTTAGCCATACTATAGTGTTGGATGTTAGGAGCCCTGCTCAAGAGCCCAACAGTGAAAGTGCTAGGGCTTGAATCCAGATCTTCTGATCAACAACTTAAAACATTTTTAATAAAAATCTATTTTTAATTTTATTTTTAGATTATTATTTATATATTTTATTCTATTCTATTCTATTTTTTAAATTCTATTTCTTTGGTATGTTTTTAAGTTTTAATTCAATTTCTTTAATTCGGAGAGACGTAAAGAATATTTTACTATATGTTGTACTGTGTATAATCATGTATGTAACAAATAAAACTGAAAATAAAACTTGAAATTGCGGTTTAAAAAAGATTCCATTCACAAAAAAAGACTGGGACTAAAAAAACTTAATGAAACGTTAAACATTTAACATTTACGGCATTTAGGTAGACGCTTTTATCCAGAGCAACTTACATTCTTATTTGTACGGCTAAGAGGGTTAAGGGCCTTGCTCATTTTAGGTTTGGTTAAATTTGCTTTTCTATATTCTGGATGATAGAAAACTGTTTCTAATCATGTATTTAAACATTAGCATGCGAATCCTTCCTGCTGATTAAAATGCTAATTAGCATTACCCATAATCCCATATTGTCATACAGGAGATAGGCGCTCTTTTGTGATCAAAGTGCTCTCCCGAACCCTTGGAGACAATACAGGGCATACGTCAGTCCCCCTTAAAACGGCCTGTCTTTGTGTTGCCATTTGCTTTCGGCTTCTGTGTTTTTTTAGAAGGTGTCTGTGGCTTCACCTCGGTGGGAGACTTTTACTTCACCCATTACCCTATTCTGGTAGACATTTAATGTGAGGTTTAAAGATTAAAGTTTAGCATAGAACATTTTTTAGGTTTTGGTGTTTGATAAGTTGTCCATTGGTTGTCAATGTGGAACAGTTGGTTTGGGGGTTGGGGGAGAGTTTAAGTGTGTGAGTGAGTGTGTGATGGAAGACAGTGACTATTGGATAGGGTTTTAAATAGACACCAGGAAGGACACCATCCTCTTTGCCTAATACTTATGGTAGAAAGACATTGTTTGTGGCACATGCTCCAGATTTTCTCCATGGCAGCAGATGCTGTTTTACAGACGGTGTGTATTGGAATCATGTGCTCGTCCATGTGGCCTGAAAGGATATGTGTGTGTGTGTGTGTGTGTGGTGAATGCCCCAGGTTTAGCAGACTAATACTTAGTAAATCTAAGAGGCATTAAGTCATTAAGTCAAGCTCTTTATAAGTTTGAAAAGGAGGAGGAGATCATTTGCCCCTTTAAACGTTGCAAAAGAGGTGACCATCTGCTGCCTCGGTCCCCGGCTCATCCTTCCAGCCCCTGTTTAAACAATTTGCACAGCGGTAAAATGTTGCAACTGAAGTTAAGAGGGTTACAACGTGAATAAACCCACTGACTCCCACAATGTGTGACTCAGATCTGCACCTCAAGGTCTGCCCTCCACACACGGAGCCTACACTGCTGGAGATGGTCATGGTCAAAGCATTTATTTTCCCCTATTGGTGTCCTTCTGCTTCTGCTGATTAAAATGAAAGAGACATTATTAATTTTTCTGTAGAAGTATAAACAGTTGCTTTTCTTTAAATGTTAGAGACTAAAACTCTTTTCAGGGGGGGTGTGGGGTGTGTGTGGGGGGGTTTGAGTCTGACATGGTAATTAGAGGAGTCAACTAGCTGTCTGATTACATTATTAACGAATTGGTTATTTACCAATGTGCAAAAACACATACAGATGCAGACGCAGAGCTTTAGTTCTCCGACATCGACTGGGTCTTTAACTGTGACACAGATGTTAGTGGCAGATGGGACAGTTTGTTTCTTTCTGGGTGTTTTTTAATGTGACAGTCGCTCGAATTTACACAGAATAGTGAGAACTATAGAACAAAAACCCCACAGAGTTAGCCATAGTGCTGTGGTTGAAAACGCCTTGTTTGTTTAGAGGTGTCAGAGGTGCAATAATATACACTATATGTCAGGGTGCAATACCATATCCATTCTCTATATCGCAACAGTCACTTATTCCATTTAAGTTGTATTTTTTGTATAAACTTTTCTAAATTTATTTGTAAAATGGAACTGTACATTTATTATTTGTGGTTTTATGTTGTTTTTAGCCCTGGTCCGGAGCAGTGCTCCTAGTTTCGTTGTATGCAAAGGAATACAATGACAATAAAGGTGTTCAGTTCAGTTCAGTTCAGTTCAGTTCAGTTCAGTTCAATTCAATTCAATTCAATTCAATTCAATTCAATTCAATTCAATTCAATTCAGTTCAGTTCAGTTCAGTTCAATTCAATTCAATTCATCTTCTATACAATCGGGTTCAAGGGGATCTGCTGGAGTCTATCTCAGCCGTCTCTAAAAGGGCAAAAGGCAGGAGGGGTACAGCCTGGACAGGTTGCCAGTCTATCACAGGGCCACACTGACACTCACTCCTAGGGGCAATTTAGAATCATCAATTAAACTAACATACCTGTTTTTGAACTTTGGGGTGAAACCAGAGTAAACCTACGCAAGCACAGGGAGAACATGCAAACTCCACACAGAAAGAGAGTGTGGAATAATAAGATTACTCAAATAGTAAGTTAATAGTTAGTTTGGGTAACATTTAAAGCATTTGGCAGACGCTTTTTATACAACTTAGTAATTGGGGGTTAAGGGCCTTACTCAAAGGTTCAACAGTGGCAACATGGTGGTGTTCGATTTTAACCCCTGATCTTCCAATTTGCAGTCCAACACCTTAACCGCTGCGCTACCATGCCTCCTGTTTCATTCATTCATTTATCTTCTAACACTGCTTATTCCTCAATTCGGGGTCACTGGATCTGCTGGAGTCTATCCCAGTCGCCTGAAAGGGCGAAAGGCAGGAGGGGTAACGCCCTGGACAGGTCGCCAGTCCATCATAGGGCCACACACACTCACACTCACACTTCTATGGGCAATTTAGAATCACCATTTAACCTAATATTTATGTTTTTTTTTGACTGTGGGAGGAAACGGGAGAACCCAAAGTAAACCCACGCCACCGTGTTGCCTCTGTCCTTGTAAAAAAGGTATATGGTTGATTATTTTGTTTGTTTATTGAACTAATTTGTTCTGTATTGTCAGTAACAGTAAAGCCTAAAAAGCATTTAAATTTCTGGTTGGTTAGTAAAAATGAATAGTTTTGTCTCTGCTTATTTTTCATCTATTTGGATTCAAGCTAATTATTCATATGAATGATGGATTTTTCTAATCAGCATTAATTCAGTTGTCGGGCAGGATGTCTTAATGAGATTTGGATCATTTTGGGCCTGCTGTTCCCAGAAAGTGTCTGGTAATAACTCACTGCAAACGACACGTGCCGGTTGATGCAGAGCAAGTAAAATGTGCTAAATAAAGGCATGGAAGAGTGCTCTTTAGGCAAAAATAGTCCAACTATTGAAAAAGGCTTTTCTGCAACAAAAAAAGGACCTTTATTCCTTTGAGGAACTGCTGGCTAATCACTCCAGTGGCCAACCTAGTTGCTAAATTGGTCCTTTTGGTCGGGGCTGCACATTTAAATGAATGGGGTCATTTATATTCACTGCATTGGGTTATGTAAAAGTTTAGTTTGCAGTCGGGATTATGAACAACATTAATGTCTGACATCTTTTTAGAAAACTGCTTAGGTTTTGGATCTGAACTGAATAAAGGAAAATTTCTGAATAAAGAAAAAATACTAACAAACACAGCTACATAAAATACACATAAAAAAAAGAAAAGAAGTGAGTGTGTGAGATGTGATAGTAACTTACAGTAAGATTAAAGTGTCCATAGTTACAGAATCTCTCTAATAGTCATTATTATGAAACTTTACTGTAAGATGTTTCCTCAGGTTGGAGCTGGAGGTCCTCTACACTGATATCAGCACTTGTTTTGGTCACATTGAAGACGTCACATTATGGAACTGTTGGTTTTTCTCCATTGGAGTGTATAAACGGGTTGAATGTTGAGGTCATGTGTGTTTCTGTCTCTACTGATATTCTCACTTCTTCTCCCTCTTCAGTCGTTATTTTCTGAACTGAAGGCGCTTTAATAAATGAACGGGTTTCACGTACAAACTTCAGACGACTGCAGTCTATCGCGAGACTCGACATCTCATTATACACAACATGATGGACACTAATTATTAAAACTACATTTACATCATTAACATTTAGTAGTAACGGAGGAATGACAGCAAATGTAGAGAAATAAAAGTAAATTTTGAATATCAACTGAAATGAAAGTAAAAGTAAAGTCAGTTAAACCCACTATCAGAAGAACATTTCTTCAAAAAATTTACTAAAGTAAATGTCTGAAGTAAATATAACACATTACTATCCACGTCTGGTAAACGATACAGATTAATTAAAACACACCACATAATTCCTTAGCAGTTTCTAACATACTAAGTAACATACTGAGTAACATAACAAACTAAGAGCTTTGCTCAGGAGCCCAGCAGTGGTAGCTTGGTGGTGCTGGGAATCAAACCCTTATCTTTCAGTTAGCAGTCCAACACCGTAACCACTGCGCTACCAGTCCCCCGTGCTTTACTTTATTTTAGTATGAAGTTCTGTGTGAACTTGCAAAGTGCGAAATGGACATTCTTTCAACATTAATCTAGCACTATGTTGGTTCAAACAAATGTTTGTTGACATAAGATCTTATGAATATCATTTATTTATTTATTGTTTCTATATTTGAATCCATAACCTGTTGGTTCACCTGAAATTTTGTTGTATGTTTTTGTACAATGACAATGAAATTTATTCATTGATTCATCTTCTATACCTGCTTATTCCCTAATTCGGGGTCACAGGGATCTGCTGGAGTCTAACCCAGCCGTCTCTGAAAGGGTAAAAGGCAGAAGGGGTACACCCTGGACAGGTCACCAGTCTATCACAGGGCCACACATACACTTACGCTCACTCCTACAACATACATGTTTTTGGACTGTGGAAGGAAACTGGAGAACCCAGAGCAAACCCACGCAAGCACTTCAAGAACATGCAAACTCCACACAGAAAGACCCCTGCATGGGAATCGAACCCGCAACCTTTTTGGTGTGAGAAAGCAACGGTGCTAAACACTTAGCCGCTTTATAGTGGTATATGTCGAGTGGAGCTGTATAGTGGAGCTGTACTATTTGCAGGAGCATTTTCTCAGTCCGATATTCTTATTTCAATGCTGTAGTAAAAAAAAATCGACTCTTAAAAAAATCTAGAAGCCTAGAAAAGTTAAAGTAGAAATATTTATGCTAACTTTTTTTTTAAATGAAAGGTTTCAGAAGAAGCCAGATGCTATGTGATTAAATCTAATGAAAGCAATCCATAGAAACTCTCCTCCACCAGCAGAGGAGCTTCTGAGAAAAGATAATTGTAAATTATTAAATCAACCAGACTAAAACGACACCTGCTGAGGGTAACGAAGCAATCTGCCCAACCTGGACCATGCATTCACACTCAAATCAAACCTTTTCCTGGGACAATATTCATACTTAGGCGGATAAATACAGTTCTTTGCATTTTGATTTAACCATTTTAAAAGGTTCTGTTTCTTCTTCATGGCAGATGTTTGTGCAACCTAATAAATCACAGATTCACTGTATATTTCTGAATATATTACATGAGTGCGCTGCACTGAACAAGAGTTAATGAGACTTCTCTTTCCGGGTGTCTCAGGAGACCTGCATGCTGTTTTTGGAAATGTGCTGAAGTTGGCAGAATGTGGATTTGGTAAGTGTGAACTTCAGAGCCGTTCTCACGTCAGCAAACTGTCGTCGATTTAGTGTGAAGGGTAATACTGTACAGCAGGAAGCCTCTTTTTGGCCCTAGTTCAGCCTTTAGCACATACAGATGACAGATCGAACTCATGAATTGAAGCAGATTTTTAAAAATACTGTTTTTTTAACACAAAAGCAAGAAAAAAATGAGGATGAATATCTTTTTACTGACTTTAATTAGACATGAAGTAACAACACTTCCCTACAGTAAGAATCTATTCTTTCTTAAGTCAGACATCCCCAAGCAGAGTGACTTACATTAATATCATTTATACAACTGAGCAATTAGGGTTTAAGGGCCTTGTTTAGGGGACCCAACAGTGGTAACTTGGTGGTGCTGGGAATCAAACCCCGATCTTCCAATTAGCAGTCCAACACCTTAACCACTGCACTACAACTAGATAGTCCTGCATATTTTAATTTACTTTTCTCCAAACTATATTTGTTACCTAGTTGTTAAAAAAGCAAAACACAGACTGCAATCAAGTAAGTAAGACAAATCCGTGGACTTAGTATTTGATTAGTTTGTTAGATTATTGATTAAACTTCGTACAATTAAGATTTATTAAATTTTCTACTCAAACTCTTTAAGTTATTTCATGCTTGCGAGCGATTCGGTTCCATTTGACGGTAGATTTTAGAACAGACATACGACATTTCTACCAATGAACACTGGCAAGAAATGTTAGCTTATGTTGGAACGAAAGAGTCTCTGTACTGGATAAAATACCTCCCCTTATTCTACATTTAATATTTATATATAATACATTGAAAAATTTGGACATTTAATAATAAATTAAACTAACTATGATCATTATTATACTTAAAATTTAAACAATTGCCATTAATTCAAACAAAATAAAATAAAAGAGAATTGAAAATGAACACATTCTTGCTTAAACTGTCTGGAAAAATATAAATATTTACATTTACATTTACCTTCACAGCATTTGGCAGATGTCCTTATCCAGGGCGACTTACATTTATCTCTTTTATACAACTGAGCAATTAGGAGTTAAGGGCCTTGCTCAGGGGCCCAACAGTGGTAACTTGTTGGAGCTGGGATATCGAACCCACAATTTTAGGATTGGTAGTCCAACCAAATATTGTTTTTATTGTCCGTGTTTACTTATAATTCTTAAGTAATTTAATATTTAAGAATACTTTTCAAACTTAATTACAATAAACAGCACAGACTTTAAAATGTTTGAAACGCACAACACCACTTTTTAGTCACATTATATATAAACACAGTCACTTTATATATACACACAGTCACTTTATATATACACAGCTTAACTCTACAATACAAATACATATTTTTTTTTTTTTAGTGTAATTTATTTTTATTCAATTTTTTTTCTGTTTTTTTTATTCAAAGAGTCGTAAAAGAACATTTCACTATATGCTGTACTGTGTATAATCAGGCATGTGTTTACGTTTACCGTAAGTTTGGAGACTTTACGATAAAATGGTCAAATACTAACCTTTTGCTTTTTTAGTTTGTTAAAATAAATTTGTTTCAAAAATTTAACCGGACTAAAATATCATTTATACATTTTACTTAAGTACTGGGTCCTCCCAGGTTTTCTAAATTGTGACTCTAACGTCTCCAGGGACTCTAAAGTCTACTTATTAGGGTGCAGGGTCACACACACACACACACACACACACACACTTCAACTAAAATGCTTAAATTTGTAAAACTAACATCAAAAACGAAAATAAATTTATAACCGGGACTGTTGTCAAAGCCATTTTCCTAATAAAATAAACTTCTTTCTGACCAATCAGAATCCATAATCCCTCATCGCTGTGGTATTGATGTATTTAGCTTGGATTATGCATTTTTTTTAAGGAGTTCCAAAAAGTTTTCAGAAATCTCTCACATGAGTTAGTCATAGGAAGAGTCAGCTCTTCTTTCTGTGCTTGTTCAGGTTCCTCATGACGCCTCATGATCAGCAGTTTGAAAAGAAATGCTGACAGAGCTGAAGGAAGCACGTGTCATTCTCTCAGTTTTCCTGGTTAATGGCTCATATTTTATGTTATTTTGCTTCCTGCTTCAAGTCGTATAAATTTAATTGCCACAATGGTGGAAAATCCTTTTTTCCTACTGTGCCAGAAACTGGAATATTTTTTACACCTAAATGTATTCCCAAGACTCTTCAGAGCACGGCAGAAAATAAATTAGAGTGTGTGAAGCCAGGATCACTGTGGGATATCAGTTAGCAGTCAAAACGCACCAAAAACGCATGTTCGGTAACCCGCGTTCTTTCACTAAATGGTAGCTAGCAGCAAACAAAAACAGTCCATAGCAATATAGTTATTTTGCTGCTAACATAATACCATAATCAATAAGTTCCTCTTTATGCTGTTCTGTCCACCGCACTCGTTTCCACATTTTCCTGAGGTGGTTTAAAGTCGCCGAGCTAATCACGTCATCAGGTTCGGCTATTCCTATTGGTTCTCGGTTTGATGGTTGTCATAATTTGAAAAATCGGAAATCTTTTGCCACTGTCAGAATTTCATTGGAGGAAAAATATGATTACTTTGGCCATTAATCGTCAGTCGGTCAAAATGTCAAACGAGCTATCAAGGACAATATATTTTAGCGTAGAAAAATTATAGAAATCTTTTGGAAACAAACCACACAATGTAAACCCGGCTGTATATGTACATTACAGTGTGTGTGTGTGTGTGTGTGTGTAAGGGAGAGGTATTTATGTAGGTGCTGCATCTCCATGAATGTTTAGTAGAAGGTAAGACAGGGTCAGGTGGAAAGAGAGGGCAGAGTTAATCAGTTACAGAGGAAATTAAATGAAGTCATTGGCAGCAACAAATCGACTCATTAGTAGGCGAGACGCTTACAATGCCTCACACCGCGTGTGTGTGTGTGTGTGTGTGCGTGTGTGGGTGGGTGGATGGCATAGAGAGCAAAGGGAAAGCATATAAGATTAAACGAAAGCTAAAAATACCCTTGTGATGCTGTCTGGGATATTAAATTATACAGCAAGGCAATGACCTTTTGTCAGTTTTTGACCAGTGGCCAGGAATAAAAATGGGGCAAGTTTGAACAATGTCCCTTGAAAAATGTCCCCATTGAGATGCAGGCAGAGGACAGTTGCAGAGAATGACCTTGTTAAACAGCAAGGTTCACATTCTCACAAATACCTGTATTGTTCCAAATTCCCTTCTGTTATCTATTATTTATATTGTTCTGTGTGTGTGTGTGTGTGTGTGTGTAGATATATTTTGTGTACCATGTAACTTGCATTACAAAATTCTAAGCCTCTATCTGGGCACTGCACTAGTTTCATGTCTGACTGCAGAAGGTCTGGACTCCATAGCAGCTTATTATAGCCAAGAGGACATCTGACTTTTTGACTTGAATAGACTTGACTGACAACAGACATGTACAATAATCAGTTAGTGTTTAAGGTAGTAATTAGTGTTAGTGTTTAGTGTTAAGTGCTTGTCTTTCTTGCATAAACATGTGGATATTGCTGAATTCTGTAATGAATAAAACATCTATCTATCTATCTATCTATCTATCTATCTATCTATCTATCTATCTATCTATCTATCTGTCTGTCTATCTGTCTGTCTGTCTGTCTGTCTGTCTGTTCGTCCGTCTTCTGTCCCCCTGTTTTTTTGTCTATCTATCCATCCATCCAATTTCCCACCTGGGATTATTAAAGTATTTATCTGTCTGTCCGTCCGTCAATCTAATTTTCCATTTGGATCAATCACATAGTCAGTCAGTCCGTCCGTCCGTCCATCCGTCCCTCCTGCCTTTTCATCTGTCTGTCTAAGAAAACCACTTATCAGTGAGGCTAATAAAAAAAAAGGCTCAAAGATTGGACTCTGGAGCAATAGAAGAAGGTCATGTGGTCTGATGAGTGCAGATTTACTCTTTTCCAGAGTGAAGGCGGGCATCAGAGAAGAAGAGATGTGGATAAAGTGATGCACATATCATGCCTAGTGTCTACTGTACAAGCCTATGAGGCAGTGCTATGATCTGATGCTGCTGAAGTTGGTCTAATTCAGCAACTTTATGTCCAAAGAATGAGGTCAGCTGACTACCTGAATATATTGAATGACCAGGTTATTCCATCATTGGATTTTTTTTCTTAGCTTATGACAATTCCAGGATTCATCAGGCTTAAATTGTGAAAGAGTGATTCAGGGAGTATAAGACATTTTTTCACACATGGATTGTCCACCACAGAGTCCAGACCCTAACCCTTTTAAGAATCTTTGGGATGTGCTGGAGAAGACTTTACACAGCAGTCCGACTTTCCTATCATCAATACAAGATCTTAGCGATAAATTAAACTCTGGACTGAAATAAATGTTTCATTTAAGGACTTAAAGCACTTCACCACTTTCCGCCATTTTCTCTCCGCAAGCTTATGGAATAGTAAAGTGTCAATCGTATGCATACTTTAATACCTTCAATACCCTCAGTACCTTTTGTGTACTGTTTTTTGCATGCTAAGTATTCGAAAGTACTACTCACTTCACATACCCAGTTTTGCATACTATTTAATATGGAAGCCCTGCAGTAGCCTCCTAGATCTTCTGTTTTTCACAGAGAAAGAAAGAAAGAGAAGGTCAGGCGCCATCTCCTCTAGAGAAAAATGAAACCTGCTCCACATTTTTCGTTCTATCTATATCTGAGAGTAGGGGATATTGTAAAGGACCTATTTAAGAGTCTGAAAATACAGTAATTAATTACTGACACTCGAAAGAATCTGAACAGCTGCTAGTCAACTATAGACCATTAATAGAAAGACAGCAAGCTGATAAGTCAGTTGATTATCTGAATTAGAGATTTAGTCTAAAACCACTTGTAACCATTATATTTGCTAAAGAAAAAATATCCTCTTTCAGATAGGCTTCACACAGGCTTTGTCGGGATGTGGTGGCTCATGGTTAAGGTGTTGGACTACCAACCTGGAGATTGTGGGTTTGATTCCCAGCTCCGCCAACGCCGTAGGGCCCCTGAACAAGGCCCTTAAGCCCAAACGCTCAGTTGTATCAGGGTGTCTGCCAAATGGGGATTTGGTCATTGGGCCGAGGTCAGGGTTCCAGTTCATCCCAGAGGTGTAGAAGTTGTACCCCAACAACACGCCATGTTTTTATTGAAAATTATCATGCTTGAGCAGACAACAGTTCAATTCAATTCAGCTTTATTTCTATAGCGCTTTCAACAATGGATATTGTCTTAAAGTAGCTTTACAGAACAAAAGTAACAATACAAAAGTCCACGATTAATGTTAGAAGAAAAAAGGTTATCAAAAACATCCCTAGTGAACAAGCCTGGGGCGACTGTTGCAAGGAAAAACTCCCTTAGATGGTAGAGGGAAAAAATCTTAAAAGGAACCAGACTAAAAGGGAACCTATCCTCATTTGGGTGACACCTTACTAGAGAGTGTGTTTTTTTTAAATTATGTTATTACAAACATTGGGTACTGTGATTAGGGGCTCAGGATCCATTGAGGGCTCTCGCACTGTCTTTTACTATAGTTTCATATACTAGGGCATTCTCTGGATGCCTCAGGATGATCCTGGCATGTTTCTCTTCGGGGTAAGGGTCTAGTGCTGGCCTCTACTATGATCCTTAGGCTATCTCCTCGGGTTGGTCATTTCTTCACATGAGGGTCTACCAGTGCTCTCCACATCTCGGCCTAGATCCTTCAGGCACAAGGGTTTTCTCGCCTCTTCTCATGGCTAAGGGTCTACCAGGGCACAATTTCTCGCCTCTTCCTAGGGCTCTCGGTTGGTCGTTTCTCACTGAGGGTCTACCAGTGCTGGCACAATTTCTGATGCTCAGGATCCTTACAGGCACAATCTTTCTCTTACAGGTTCGCGCGTCTTCTTACTGAGGGTCTACTGGCTGCACAAGTGCTGGTCTCTCTCGCACGCACTTAGGCTCTTCGGGTTGGTCATTTCTAACCAGTGCTACCTCTGGCACAATTCTCTGGTCTATCCCAGGGTCTCCTGCAGGGTCTGGGCTCTCGGCCTCATTTCTCACTGAGGGTCTACCAGTGCTGGCCTCTTCTCACAATCTCTGGTCTACCAGCTCTGCACAATCTCAATGCCTCAGGAGGGTCTTCTCTGAGGGTATTCCTCACTTCTCCTTACAGGGTTCTCTCGCGTCTTCTTACTGAGGGTCTACAAGTGCTGGCACAATTTCTCTATGCCTTAGGAATCTCCTCGGGTTGGTCATTTCTTACTGAGGGTCTACCGGTGCTGGCACAATCTCTGGATGCCTTAGTCTCCTTGCAGGGCTCTCGCCTCTCTCTGAGCCTCTTCTCACTGAGAGTCTACCAGTGCTGGCACAAGTGCTGGAATTCTCTGGGATGCTCTCTGGATCTATTTTCACTGGAGCTGCCTGATCCTACAGGTTCTCGCGTCTCTTCAGGATCCTTACAGGGTTCTCGCGCACAATTTCTTCTAGTCTCCTTGCAGTCTGGCTTCTCTTCTTACTGAGGGTCTACAAGTGCTGGCACAATTTCTCTATGCCTTAGGAATCTAAACGGGTTGGTCGTTTCTCACTGAGGGTCTACCAGTGCATCTCTGGATGCCTCAGAATGGGTATAACAGTGTGCTTCCACCTACAGTAAGTGGTAACTTTTAATAGACACACTTGTGGATGTACTGGTAAGGTGTCCACAGACCTTTGGCCATATAGTATAATTCATTTACTGTATGTTAGTCTGATTAATAACTATTTAATATTGCATTCTTTAAGTAACTCTTTTGCCCATACATAAAGGCCAGTCATGAAAATATATTCTATTGCCTAAGAATAACGAGTATGAAATTAGCCATTAATCACCGGGTGTTAGGATAGGTAGAGTGGCTATAACAACTCTTCACACACATTTCAGCTGTCAGGTGATTGTGATATAATGGATTAAACCAAAACAGAGACATTTGCTTCTTTGCATATCCTATCTTAGAAAGATGGGGTCAGAGTGTAGGGTCAGCTATGATACAGCACCCCTGAAGCAGGAAAGGTTAAGGGTCTTGCTCAAGGACCCAAACTTGGCTGACTAGCGGTGGTGGGGCTTGAACCCAGGTCTTCCAGTTAACATTATATAATTAGCGGGCACTAATTCTTTAGTCTTTAGCCAAAGTCAGAGTGGCACAGTGTGTGAGAGTGGAGAGGAATCTAAAACCAATGGATCAACACATAGTTCACATGTTGCACAACAGTGTTTTTTTTAGCGTTTCTGCTTTTATTCATAGTTGTTTTTGTATTTATTATCCATCCATCCATCCATCCATCCATCCATCCATCTATCTATTGTCTATACTGGCCTTTTCCTAATCAGGGTCACGGGGAAATGCTGGAGTCTATCCCAGCTGTCATTGGGTGAAATGTGGTGGTACAACTTGGACAGTTCGCAAATCCTTTGCAGGGCCACATACAGACAAACAGCAACCACAAATCAACTTAACATAAACTATGGAAACTGGAGTACCAGGAGTAAACCATTGCAAACACGACATGCAAACCTCTGAGGGGGGGATACAAACCTGGGACCTTCTTGCTGTAAGGCAACAGTGCTAAACACTAAGCCAATCAAGCACCTCTTTTTATTATTGTTTTTCAGCTATTTGTCAAGTATGAAATATACAGAGCTTTCCTTTTTTTATAAAATATGGTGGGTTTAACAGGGTCTGTGCGTTGCGAAAATATACATAATAAATAAGTTGACACAGCTTCCATGGGGCTCTTAAGACACCAGACGACAGGGCCCCAGACGACGTCTGCGTATTTCGACCACAGTGGACATGCTGTAAAATTAAAAAATCGAAGTAAAATAACAATAACAAGAACATTTTATATTATATTATGTAGAATGGTTTTTTTTATAGGAGTAGAAAATAACATACACTTATGTATAATTAAGGAATGTTATCATGATTAAGCATTATATTCTGCATCTGCAAACAATCAATATATCCTTTTTTTGTAACAGGGAACCGGGTAACTATTTCAGAAGCCTAGAAAATTAAGTGTATATAGAACAAACAAACCCCAACAAATAAATAAGAACAAAGAAACCCCCAAAAAACAACTACAACCATATCCGGATATGTTTGTAGTTGTTTTTTGGGGGTTTATATTCGTTATAACTATAATACCATTGTGTAATCTCGGCCTTTTTTATTTAGAACTTTATAATGTCAGGCTCATTAACAGTGCTGCTGATAATACTCGGCACATTTCGCTTCACGGCACATCAAATCATTCCACAATAATGGGAGTGCAGTTACAAGGATGCACAGTGAGTAGAGAAGCTGAGGAATGACCTAGATATTAAATGTAATCTCACATTCCGTTAAAATATTTCACTTTTTAATCTGCAGTCTAGTCAATGAAAGCTGGGCGTGACCCACTATAGAAGTGAGTTTAACTGAGAGTGTGTGTGTGTGTGTGTGTGAGTGTGAGAGAGACATAGATATACACTGTGAGAGAGGAAGTAAGTAAAAAAAAAAAAGAAAGAAAGAGGGGGGTGAAAGAAAATAAGATCGAGACAAAGAAAGACAGAAATACAGTAAACACAGACACAGACACACACACACACATACACTGTGAGAGAGGAAGTAAGTAAAAAAAAAGAAAGTGGGAAAAATGGAGACAAAGATGAAAGAGAGAGAGAAAGATAGAGGTAAAGCGAAAGAGAGGGTGAAGATGAAGATACAGAGAAAGAGAGAGAAAGAAAGAGAGAGAGAGAGAGAGAGAGAGAAAGAGAAAGCGAGAAAAAGAAAGAGAGAAAACGAAAGAGGGAAGAAAAGAGTGAGAAAAAGAGATAGAGAGAAAGAGAAATTGCTAGAAATATAGAGAGTATAGATTGAGTATATAATGTGAGAGGATCTGTACCGCCTGCCTGAGGACAGAACATCAAACAGGAGGTGTCCAGGTGGGATATGTCCTTAATGATGTTTTTGGCATTTAAAAGAGATAATAGGAGTGAGCAATTCTTTCCAGAAAAGGGTAGTGAGCATCCAGTGATTTTGTTGGGCTGTGTATCAATTATGTTTTGGAGTGCTTTCTTATCTGCTGCAGTCCAACTGGAGTACCACACTAAAATGCAGTACACTAACACACTATCTGTGGTAGCACGGTAAAAAGACACTAGCAGCCTACACTCTAAGTTGTTCTTTCTGAGTACTCTGAGGAAGTGCAGCTGTTGCTGTGCCTTTTTGACTGTTGCTGAGGTGTTAGCAGAACAAGACATATCGTCTGATATGTGTACTCCCAGGAATTTAAAAGTGTGGACCATTTTGTTGCAGTCTCCATTTATGTAGAGTGAGCTCTTTTGTTTTTGGGGTGTTTCCATAGCACCACTTTGTTTCTGGATTTCATCTCTGTAGGCTGATTCATCCTCTCCTGAGATGAGTCCAATCACTGTGGTGTCATTTGCAAATTTGATGATGGTGCTTGTAGAGTGTGAGTGAGTACAGTCATATGTGTACAAGGAGTAGAGTAGCGGGCTCAGTACACAGCCTTGTGGAGAGCCAGTGCTGAGCGTGGTAGTAGAGGAGAGCTTGGGGCCGAGCTTAACAGTCTGTGGGCGGTTTGTAAGGAAAAGTGTACATCCGTTTTTGACGTGTCAAAAACATCATGACGACTCAGATCTTACAGTGTGACACGTGGATCATGTTTACAGTTACAGTATTTTGGACAGATGCCATTATCCGGAGTGACTTACATTTATATTTATACATTCAAGCAATTGGGGTTTACCGCCTTGCTCAGGGGCCCAGCAGTGGCAATTTGGTGGTGCTGGGAATCGAAAACATATCTTCCAATTAGCAATCCAAAACATTACCCGCTGTGCTACCACTTTCCCATGTTTGCAAAGGCAACAATCTATGAGCCTCTATATACCATCTATTCAACCAAGATCCATTCTTTTACTGTGAACTTTTCCCATGTGTTCAGAACAGAAGGAAGAGAAGATGTTGCTTTGAAATGGTTCAGAGGAAGACGCTGCATTTTGAGCACTGTGAATTTAAAAAAGATGAAAACCCCCGAAAAGAGATTCAGATCAGAGGCCGATGTTCGGGTTTTCACCTCATCTACTTCTTTTACGATTTTCCTCTCATTATTTCCATCTGGGAAAAAGCAAATCAAAGGCTTCCTTCGTTCTGTTGTTTTCAACCACAGAGACAATGAGTTCATTTTATTTTCAGAAGCATGAGCGTGACCGTTTTAACTCGTTTAATAAGTTGATTTTTTTCTCTCTCTATGTTTATCCTGCAAATCGATGAGGGAGACAGAGACACAGAAAATATGTCTGTATTTGATAAGAGGTAGAAGCCAGACCAATGCACACGGGAACTGATTAAAACTACATTACAATTTTTTTTTTCTTAATTCAATAGACAATTGAGAAAAATACATTATAGTTTTTATAGATAAATATTTTAGGAAATACACACACGCAAACACACAAAATCAACAACAATAAAGGCTGCAAAAGAAAATCAATAGTAAAGTGTTATATCGGTAGTTTGTAATTATTTAGTCACCAACACTGGAACCATGGGGACGTGGTAGATCGGGGTTCGATTTACTACATCACGGCGCCAGCCATGAAAGTGATTTTCTTGACATCGTCTCTTGCCTCTGGCTGACATGCAGCACAAGCCGTTGCAATTCTAGCGACGTTTTTTGTTTTTTATGCGAGAAAAGCAAAGCGATTCATTAGAATTAAATTAAATGCTTTTTCGACATGTATTACTTAGATATTTTTTTTAGATATTTTTATTTTTAATATAAAAAGTATACTTTTATTAACTTTTGGTAGTTTGGTGGTTGATATTTTTTGTGGGCCTGAAATGACAGACAGGGTAAGAAAGCCTTACTAAGTAGGGTCTGGAACCGCCCCTGATATTTACACTGATTACAGCTGCAGCTTGCTATGTTAAAATGTTGCATCGTACTTGGTGTGGTGATGGAGGGGTTACGATGGAGGGCAATGATTGCCTGTCATGAATATTAACAGCGAACATGCTTTACCGTACTTACTATAACCAGATGGTTAATAACGAAGGATACAATGGATTTAAATCGAGTAGTGCGATGAGACTGTAGTGTATTTATGGAAGTGGCTGTGAGGTGAGATAGCGGACGAGAGTACAGGCTTTAAAGACATATGTAATGAATTAAACCTTATTATATGTGTGATTAATCAAAATTAAATCAAATTTTTGATTTCAAAAAGTGGCACAAAATACAAATCAACAATAGTTTTTATAAATGATTCAGATTAAATGAGACCACCAAGTGCTGCAGATATCAGTTTAATTGATACATGAATATAAGCTCATAAACTATTTCTTTTTCCCGCACATTTTTTTTGTACATAAAAATTCTTTATGTTTAAACTCTTAAAATGTGCCCATCTCTTGCAGCGATCACACTGTTCCAAAAAATAAAAAAGATAAATCAGTAGATCTGATGCAATGTAGAATTTAAAACTTATTCTAAACCATAATATAATATACTGTGTTATATGAAATATTCTATATATCATAATGTACTATGAAAAAATACATATACATTTTGGTAGACGTCTTTATCTAGAGCGACTTACATTTATTTCTGAGCAATTGAGAGTTTGGGGCCTTGCTCAGGAGCCCAGCAGTGGCAGGATGGTGGTGCTGGGAATCTAACAGTGAGCTTTTATTTAGCAGGCCAACACTTTAACCACTGCACTAGCACTACACACTCGAAAAAAAAAATCGTATCTGTTTTCCGAAATTATATTAAATCATTATTACATTACTTTCTGCAGCTTTTAAGTCATTTTCCCCACTATGTTCTCTGTGTCTTTGGATATATTTACTTCTTTGGATATCATTTGTTTATTCATTCATCTTCTATACCTGCTTATTCCCTAATTCGGGTTCACAGGGATCTGCTGGAGTTTATCCTAGCGGTTTCTGAAAGGGTAAAAGGCAGGAGGGGGACACACTGGACAGGTCGCCATTCCATCACAGGGCCACACACACACTCACACACACTTCTATGGGCAATTTAGAATCACCAATCAATCTAACATATGTGTTTTTGGACTGTGGGAGGAAACCGGAGAACCCGGAGTAAACCCACGCAAGCACAGGGAGAACATGCAAACTCAAACGAATTAATTGTCTTTTGTTAGTATAAATGTTGGATTTGTGTCAACAGATTCAGAAAATACATTTCTCCCTACTTCCTTATGCAAATGATATTTTTTTATTTCCACTGTATGATCTCGTGATGATGTTTATAATGATTTATATTAAAGAACAGCTGCGACTCTGGGTATTGCAGAAAAATGTGTAAATGCAGATTGATTTTGTTTAGGCATGTGTGTGTCTGTGTAGGCTGGGGTTTAGGTTGTTATATATGGATAGGCCAAATTTATTTAACAGTATAAATATACTGAGAAAAATTCTATTTGCTTTATGCCCCAATTCTTTATAGAATTAATTATACATTTTCTTGATTTTACAGCTGCTGAGAATCCCTTGTCCAAACATTCAAAAAGACACCATTACATCTTTAACCTTTAACACTAGGAATTTTTGATTAAATTACATTAATGGAATTTGGCAGATTTCTTTATCCAGGATGCCTTACATTTATCTCATTTATAAACCTGAGCAATTGGGGGTTAGGGGACTTGCTCAGGGGCCCAACACTGGCAACGTGGTGGTGAGGGGAATCAGTCCAAGTCCAACACCTTAACCACTAAGCTACCACTTCCCACCCAAATTATACTATTGATGCTCAATTCCACACCTACATTATATATGTTACAGCAGAAATCAACCAAAAGATGTTATTACAGCCCGATATCCAGTTTCGATATAACTAAGCGCTAGTTTTGTCAGAGAGTTTGCTTGACCATCAGAAAAATGTGTTATAAAGTGTCTTACTTCATTTTTACTGTTGTTAGATTAAGCTCCACTCTATTCAATAGCATCAGTGATATCAGACATTACCATCAGATGAGGAGGTCTGTGTTGCAGTCGGTGTTCCAGTTCATCCCAAGTTGTGCAGAACACTTAAGTTTTTCCACTTTAATCATAACACACCATGTCTTAAAGGAGCTCAGGGTTTTTGTGCACAGGTTTATTGTCATGCTGGATGTATTATAATGCTATAACATCCAAAAACTGTGTGCTTCCAAATTTAAAGCAACATTTTGGACAGAAACCACATATAGATCTGATGGTGAGATGTTCAAAAACTTTTGGTAATATAGTGTCTATAAAGTCATTTTTGTGCCTTTTCTTCGTGAATACCACCAATGCCTTTGAAAGCCTCCTAATTAAGAGAATTAAGTGTCTCTGCCTTCACCACGTGCAATAAAGACAGACACATTACAGCAATTTAGAATGATGGAGAGACTGTAAGAACATTAGCTGAAATATGTGCGTCTTTCCTCATTTCTGTTTTACGGACAACATTAAATAAGACTGTGATGAGTCATAGACGATATATTATTAAACATGTCTGCAGTAAATCTTTTATATTGTCAGGGAGTAAAACTGAATTATAGAGTAAGGTTTTGATGGTAAAATCGTGTAAATGTTCCTAACATTCAGCCTTAGCAGTTTAACACTGTTCTTGGAATTTATCTGCACAAATGTGAGAATGAATATCATTTTTCGCCTTTATCGATAGGACAGAGAGAGATGAAACAGGGGACAGAACAAGGGGGGTGGGACTGGAAAGGACCTGAGCCGGAATCGAACCCATGTCGCTGGAACACCACCAAGCATGCATGTCCTGGTTCTACACCATGGTGCTGCCCAAGTGTGCCCCTTATATTTGAAAGCTGTAAATGTAATAGCTGTAAATGCAGCCCCCTCTGACCTCCAAGCACTTATCACTCCTCGCATCTCACCACACTCCCTCAGATCCACGAGTACCGCTTGACTAGTCCCACCATCCCCTAGGGATGGTCTGCATCTAAACTTTTCTCTGTTCTGGCACCAGGATGGTAGAATAAACTTCCCATCAATGTCCAAACAGCAGAGTCACTGGCTGTCTTCAAAAGACAATTAAAGACACCGCAACTGCACTTGATATTTAACACAAAATAGCTGCTCTTTCAACAATTTTTGTGGGTTGTTACACTTTGATTTGTGATCTAATGTACTAGTATTGAGCTGTTCGATGGTGTGACAAATAACTGTTGTACGTCGCTCTGGACAACAGTGTCTGCTATATGCTGTAAATGCGAATGTCTTCTTCTTTTCCTTTTGGCTGTTTCTTTTTGGGGGTTGCCACAGCGAATCATCTGTCTCCACCTAAGCGTATTCTCTTCACTCACAGCCACTAACTTCATGTCCTTGTTTATCGCATCCATATACCTCCTCTTTGGTCTTCCTCTTTGTCTTCTGCCTGGTAGCTTCATTTCTAACATCCTCCCACCAATATATTCACTACCCCTCTGTATCCCTATTCCTCTGTACACCTTAATCTGGCTTCCCTGACTTTCTCCACCAAAACATCTAAAATGAGCCGTCCCCCTAATAAACTCGTTCCTAATCTTGTCCAACCTCGTCACTCACAAAGAAAACCTCAAACATCTTCAGCTCTGCTCCTTCCAGCTCTGCCACCTGTTTCTTCCTCAGTGTAAATGTAAACATGTAATATTATAATAAATAAAGTGAAGAAGTCCTAGGTGCAGTCAGTGTTCCAGTTCATTCCAGAAGGGTTCAGTTTAAACAGGTTAAGCCAGAATCCAGGTTCTGTACAGGACATGAGAGTTTTTCCACTCCAACCAAAACACAGCGTGTTGTTATAGAGCTCATGGGATTGGTAATGCTGGAAAAGTCTTTGGGCTTTTTGGTTCCAGTGAACTAATAATGTATTGCCACAGTATATACACACATTTTAGATAACTGTGTCCTTTAACTTTGTGGCAATAGACACACTTATGTGCGTGTGCTGGTACCGTGTCCACTATACTGTACGTTTAATTGTATTTTTAATCATAGCCAAATGGATTTTTGCCAAAAATCCTTAGGGCATTGCCAATTTCCTGTTATTAAAGAATTAAAGGCATGTGTCCACAGGAAGCCAATTGTCCACCCCACACTTGGGAGATAGACACGGCTAACAACAGCTTCAGATTGCTTAATTATCGGTTTCTCAGTGCTAAAATTAATAAAGTGTTAAAGAAAGCATTAAAAAAGCATCAGCAAAGCCTGGTGCCTGAAACCCCCTTGTTTTTTTTTTTTACAGCTGTGTTTTTAATTCAATACCTTGTCTTATCATTGCTAAATTCTTGGATTAATTGTGGTTTTTCATTTTTATTATGATATTATAGTAATTTTTTTTTTAATGAAACAATTACAAATTGACGGGGTTTCAAAAAATTGTCCCACAAATTTGTGTTTGCAAATAAAACTACACAAATGATTACAAGTCTAAAATACACAAGTACAAATTGGATAGGAATGGTTTCTAATTTTTTTTTTAATGATGTATTTTAAATTTCTTGTTTAAACGCTCCAATAAATTATATCTGTGTGAGGTGGTGGCTTAGTGGTTAAGGTGTTGGACTGCTAATAAGATCAGGGTTCGATCCCCAGCACCACCAAGTTGCTACCGCTGGGCCCCTAAGCAAGGCCCTTAACCCCTGATTGCTCGGTTTGTATAAACAGGATAAATGTAAGTGGCTCTGGATAAGGATAAATGCCGTAAATGTAAATATCTAAAAAATATATCTTTATATTCAGCCTAATATGAGAGGCTTATTGGTAGGAAGTGTCTGGTTATTATCATAGAAAATACATCATTTAAGTAAGTCAGGTTGAGTGGCCATGACTTCCTGGAAATCATTACAAAAAAAATGGTACCGTGTGATTTATTTTTTATTTCTGATTTTCTTCATTATCTGATCCAGTTTTAATCCCTATTTGACCTTGAATGCAGTTTCCCTGAAAGCCTGTCGCTCTAAAAGCAATGAAAAGACTTTTTATACCTCTAATGGCAAAGGCATAAAAACACTGCAAGACATGAAGCATTGATTAAATATCAGACGACGGGATGGTGAAGACAGAATGAAACCACTGACAGCCGCAATCCCCGTATTTTTACTCATTAGACCCAGAGAGGGCCTGAGGATTTATTTAACCTTTGATCTTAAGAACGGTTTTTCTCTTATTTCACTAAAATAACAAAGTGAAGATGTGAACTAAAATTGAAAAAGATGGTATTGAAATCGAAATGAAAAGTTTCTAGGCTGTTTCATCATCACCAAGGCGTGCGGGTAAAAAAAAAAAAAAGAAATGTTTAACACAAATACCTTAAAATCGCATTTTGATACTTGTACCAATCAAAATTTCGTTTTGATTTTCAATTGTATGTTTTGGGATTTGATAAAGCAGTCTGACATGGGCTCTGTATTGGGAAGTTTGAAGAAGGGGTGTAGAAAGCCCCGACCAATCACAATTAAGGAGAAGCTGAAACAGAAAGTAACGCAATGCATTGATTTTTGGTGCCTTTAAAAAAGCCTGTTAGTGACTACAGCAACGGTGATTGTGGCCGCTGTTCAAAAAAATTCATCACTGAACAAAAATCCACTGAAAAAAAAGGAAAAAACATCTATCTATCTATCTATCTATCTATCTATCTATCTATCTATCTATCTATCTATCTATATAATCGAACCACTATCTATCTATCTACCTATCTTTATCTATCTATCTATCTATCTATCTATCTATATCTCAATCTATCTATCTATCTATCTATCTCTATCTATCTCAATCTATCTATCTATCTATCTATCTATCTATCTATCTATCTATCTAATTCCCCAATCGATCAATCTATCTATCAATCTATCTATCTATCTATCTATCTATCTATCTATCTATCTATCTATCTATCTATCTATCTATCTATCTATCTATCTATCTATCTATCAATCTTCCTTTCTATCTATCTATCTATCTATCTATCTATCTATCTATCTATCTATCTATCTATCTATCTATCTATCTATCTATCTATCTATCTATCTCTATATCTATCTATCTTATCTATCTATCTATCTATTATCTATCTATTAGATCTCATCATCTATCTATTAATCGATCAATCTTCCATTCTATCTATCTATCTATCTATCTATCTATCTATCTATCTATCTATCTATCTATCTATCTATCTATCTATCTATCTATCTATCTATCTATCTATCTATCTATCTATCTATTAATCGATATCTATCTATATCTATCTATCTATCTCATCTATCTCGATTATCATCTTCATCTATTAATTTCGATCAAGCTTCCTTTCGATCTTTTCTATCTATCTATAATCAATCTACATTTTGAAAAAAATTTGGGAAAAATTACTTACTGTTTAGATAGATAGATAGATAGATAGAGAGATAGATAGTATCTATCTATCTAAACAGTAAGTCATTTTTCCACAATTTTTTTCAAAATGTTCACTCAGTTTCGTTCTTCAAAATGTTACTAGAATATTTAATTTTTAGTTGCCCGAATTTTTGCCTATTAGTCCAGTCATAAGCCATTCTGAACATTAAAAAATAACCCTTGTTTAACATTTTGAAAATATATTTTCTAAATGTTCCTTATAGCATTTTTTTATCTGACTGTCCAGGAAAAGATTGCTACCTATTCTGGGACTTCATATTGACTAAAAGCTGAAGTCAGGGTCAGTGACAGTTTTTCCTGGCAATCTGGAAACTCCTCTAATATTCCCTGATGAGAACAGATCTCCCTGGAGTATAGACCATATGCTACACAACCAAACTTAACAAACATGACATCATAATTTGATTACAGTTCCTCTATTATTCGTTTATTTTGTCTCTGGCACATTATTACATCTGCATATATGCACATTTATATATACTATACTATACTATACTATAAGTATGTGTATATACTTCCTTGTGGCCTGTGTGCGTATCTGTATTTAATTAAACATCCCAAATATTTGAACCCTCGTGTGGTGTTTGGGTCTGTGGGAGCTGATTTTACAGTTTCTATTATTCTATTAATTATTTTTTTAGCCCCAGACTTCTGTGAAGAACATAAAATAAAACACATTTTCCATTTCCATAATTTCATATTCTTGAATGTGATCTAACAGGACAAACAGGAAAATATTAACCATAAATAATGTTTATAATGCTTAAAACTGAGCTAATTATTGTGACTAAACTATAATCTGCAAATATATAATAAATATAGAACACACACCAACTCAAAAACATCTATACACCCAGGTGAGACACGGCTGTTTGTCATGTAAAGATGTGTGTGGCTTGATGGAAGGCCTAGTGGGAGTTAAAGTGCTTCTTAGACACATGTAGCAACTGTCAACAAAGAAAAGCCGGAGAGAAACAAATGCATCAGATAGGCACTGGAGCTTGAACAGAGGGACCGCTCTGACAGATGACGAGGCAAACAGATGGAAAAAAATATCTAAAAAAAAAAAATGACAAGGAAGTAAAAAAAAATGAGGAAGACGAAGATATAAGTGATCGTATCTGTAGACATTCACTATAAATCTGAACGGAATCGAAAAGGGTCGTTACTCTAAGAATGACAGATGGCACAAATGACAGACATTTAACAGGAACCAGGCAAGATAATTGTAGGTTCCGTCTTTTGCTTTGGATTGTGCGGAGATATATCTGCAATGGATGTAACATCTCAATTTTATCTTAGTGATATTAGTGATACTATAGAAAATTTGTCACATTTTTGTTGGTATAAATTTGTGCCACCGATTTTATGCTTGAACGTATATTTTTCACACGGCTGGGTTACCTGTCGCCATCCGACATCAGTCTGACCTAGTTTGTGCAAACAAGAGTGAAGTTCGACCATATATTGATTTGGTAGTATATAAAAAGATTAAAAGAGCTGGATAAATACCTGACCCAGCTAACAAATTTATGTTTGGAGAACGTTTTTCAAACGTTTTGGAAACATGATTTTAAATGTCCGGTTCAGGTAGATTGTTATTTTAATGGGGTTGTTTTAAGACTGATAGGGTCAGTGGTGGCTCAAATGGTTAAGGTGCTAAGTTGTTGATTGGAAGAGAAAGAAGACCAGGGTTTAAGCCCCACCGCCACCAGTCTGCCACTGTTGGGTCCTTGAGCAAGACCCTTAACCCTTCCTGCTCCAGGGGCGCTGTATCATAGCTGACCCTGCGCTCTGACCCCAACTTACTAAGATAGGATATGCAAAAAAACAAATTTTACTGTGCTATAAAACATTCTTTCTAAACATTTTAATAACATTTAGCACGTACGAATATTGTTTTTAAAACAATGTATTATACATCACATCTCCGGTTCCCAAAACCCAAACAGGATATTTTTAACATGACGGGAAGTTATACTAACTATTAGTAACGTTATGAGAATGTTTCACAAACATTAGTTGTTGGCTGGAGTAGACCCTGGATGGATGATATTGTATATGAGGACATCCATCAGGCACCCAACACAATCACCCGCCCACCTCCCACCACCACACACGCACACTATTACATGGAAGTGGTAGCTTCGTGTTGAAGGTGTTAGACTACTGATTGAAAGAAAATGGGTTGAATTCTTGCTTGGTTGTATAATTAAGTAGTTCTTTCACCTTTATAGTATTTACAGGCATTCATCAGGCCCCCAACACACTCATCCTTCACACACACTTTATTGCATTTAGTATAAAGGAAGTGGTAGCTTAGTGGTTAAGTTGTTGGACTACTGATTGAAAAAATATAGGTCCACTGCTGGGCTCCTAAGCAAGGCCCTCCTTAGCTGGATATAAAAAGAAGAATAATTGTATTGTTTAAAATGATTTTATATTATTCTTATTAAAAAGAAAAAACAAATGCTGTGTGTTTAGGTCAGGTACTGCTGCAAAGCCAATTCACACAATGGATCTTTTGGCTGATCGCCAAGTTATCAATGCCACACATAAACTTTAGCAAGCGCTAAACTAATCATTTTTAAACAGTGTTTACAAGCTGCAGTTTAGTGATGGAAAGTCTGGTTCATTTTAGTGAACCGGTTCTTTCATGCCATAACTTATGACGTCATTCGTTATGGCACAAAATTAGGATCTCATGTCTGTCATCTTGGACTGGGATAATAATACTCTCAAACATTCAAATATATAAAGTCACATCTTACGCATCATTATTCTCAGTACAACCGGGTATTCCAACCCAGATACAGGCAGAGATTTACAAACAATGATGTTTTACATGTCTTGAAGATATACAGTGAATAAATTAGCCCTCTATGCACAAATTTTGATCCGTACTTTACTGCAACCGACTCTAAATTCGAGAACAAGAATAGCTGGCATGCTGCCAGGCTATTAGCTACACCAGGGGTGTCCAAACTCGTTCCTGGAGGGCTGTTGTCCTGCAGAGTTTCGCTCCAACTTGCCTCGAAACACCTACCTGTAAGTTTCAAGTGTATCTAGCAAGATCTTGATTAATTGTTTCAGGTGGGTTTGATTAGGGTTGGAGCTAAACTCTGCAGGACACCGGCCCTCAGTTGGGATACCCTTGAGCTAGACTGTTTGTGCTCATGATCATTACATTTACATTTACATTTGCAGATTTGGCAGACGCCCTTATCAGAGCGACTTACAAATTCCTTGTGTATTTGCAGCATTTGGGGTTAGGGCCTTGCTTGGGCCCAACGAGTTGGTCGACCTTACATTTGAAACCACACCCACACCCTTCGGTTGGTAATTCTCACACCTTTAGCCACCACTTCCCACCAGGTTACATTGATTTACATTTGGCATTTTTGGCAGACACTCTTATGCAGAGTGAGTCACATTTATGTTTTTTATACAACTAAGCAATTGGGGATTAAGGGCCAAGGGCCCAGCATTGAAAAATTGGTGGTGTTGGGAATCCAACCCTGATCCTCCAATTGCTTAATGAGTAGCTGAACTGAATAGCTCTGGAATATTGGTTTCTTTTCAGTCAGAGGGAGTGTCAGGCACGTAAGTAATATGTGGATTAGTGCTCACTTAAGATGTGAACCATATCAGACGATTCAGTCCAATTTGGTGAATCGGTCTGACCAGTTAAACAAAATGATTCGTTTGCAAACCAGACATTACTAATACATAATAGATTTGACATTCTGTTTTGTTTGGTGAATCCTTAAAGTTTAAAGCTCTGTAAAATAGAAACAATTTCAAACAAAACATAGTCACCTATACAACATTCTATCATTAAAGAATAGCAAGCTATAAGAAATTTGCCAGTTTGGGTCAATAAATCGATCTATTATATTACTCAAGATTTACGAATCCTTTTATTCATTTACTCGGCTCAGTTATGTTTTGTAGCTAACAACAACATAGATCAATACTGAAAATGACACCATTCAATTGTTAGCTAGTAACTGTAGAAACAAGTAGCTAAACTTCCTGCTTGGTCAGAAATGTAAAAACCCAAAATTGCAGGTACTGATTTATTTGATTCTGAGTCCAAGGATTCTGTAAGGTGCCCTCTAGTGGAAGGATCGTGGCACAGATGAAAACCCTGCTTAAGACTCGGGTTGTTCACAAGGATTCAAATCCATAAATAGATCATCTCTAAGTAATAATGCTCATCAGCCTAAGCATTTTTTACCTCTAGTTCTCTGGAAAATTCTGCCCTTCTTTCTATTGAGAAAGGTAAATGGGGTCCAAATGGTGTGTTAGTATACCCTAAGGGTTTAACTGAAGCAGCACTTTAATATAACTTTAATAAAAATTCATGATGCATGCCTTTGGGAGTACATATGATGCTACTTTTTCTCAAACCAGGCCAATAATTCTCATCAATTCCTCACTTATAATAGAGATAAAAGGTTACACACTCCTGGAAAAGCGGCAGTTATTCAATTGTGCAGGCAGTTCCTGAGCACATTCGCCTGGGGCACCCAAATGATTTTTAGTCGGGTTCTGGTCTCGGCTTAGAACATTTAAAAACACTGATGATCTTTTTTTTAGGTCATTCATCTGATGATTTGTTGGGATGGGTGCATTGGGGCCTTTGCTGGCTGAAAGGTTAGATTCCTTTCATCTGCAGCTTAGTAGCAGACTTCTAAAACTGTTTGTACTAACAATAACTGATTATATTAATGATTCTTTTCATCAAAGTTAAAATAAAAAAACCAAAGTTCCAAAGTTTTAAAGCTCCAAATCATAATGCTGCCACCACCATGTTTTACGCTGGGTATGGCCCCTGTATTGGTTATACTTACAGACGTTCTGGGTCTGTGTGTACTCCACTTTGATAGAATTATTTAGTTTGATAGAATTTTGCTTTTAAAAGTAGATGTTACAACAAAGAAGAAAGTTGAGTAGATTGTCATCTAAAGCGAAGGACATTTTCCTCAGACTTTATGAAAAAGAAACTTTAGGAGAAACTGGACTGAAAACAGACTCCAGAGTCTTCTAACACTGGACTGTAGATCTTTACTCTTATAACTGTATACAACTCATACCTAAGAGCTGTTTTTTTTAAAAAACCAGAATGGATATATGTGTAACTGTCTACAACATCAGGGCAACAACAACAACAGCAACTACTATATCAACAACTAGATAGCACATTTGAGAAAAACAGAGAAATTTAAATAAAAACAAAAATTACAAATAAATGAAACCAGTTAAAAATATAAAATTATTATATTCAGTTGGGACGTATCACAGTGATCATGTAGGGATTGCAGATATAAACAGATGTGTTTTATGTCTGGATTTAAAAGATGGCTACAGATTTAACACATCTGATCTCTTCTGGTAGCTGGTTCCAACTGCAAACTGCATAATAGCTAAAAGCAGATTCTCCTTGTTTAGATTGAACCGTCTGTATGCTTTTAAAGATATTTTTGAGGCGTCTTTTGCCTTTATTAAGAGAAATGGGGAAGATCGAGAATGGGGGAGTTTGAGATAGGACCCAAACTGGAAAATGAGCCCAGGTTTCCGGAGCACAGCAACTTGCGCATGTGGGTGCCGGTGCCTTAATCCACTACACCACAGCGCTGCCCCCCTCTGTATGTTTAACTGACTCGATCCTAATGATCTAAATGATCTGATTGGTTTATATTTAGTGAGCATATCTGAAATGTATTTAGGTCCTATAAATTAGATTAGATTAAATTAGATTGGATTAGATTAGATTAGATTCAACTTTATTGTCATTGTGCAAGGTACATGTACAGAGCCAATGAAATGCAGTTAGCATCTAACCAGAAGTGCATAAGTGGCTTATTTACAATAAATATCAGTGTCAACTGATTGACTTATAAACAAGTAACAGTACTTTAAATTAATCCTAAATGTAACTGTAGGCCGGATAGGACATGAGGATTGAGGTGATGTGATCAGATTTTCTGGTTTTAGTCAGAATTCTGGTGTTCTGTATAAGCTGCAGCTATTTAATTGTCTTTTTGGGAAGGACAGTCAGGACCGCATTACAGTAGTCCAGTCTACTGGTGATAAAAGCATGAACAAGAGTCTCCAGATCCTGACTGAAAACAAAACAACAAATTTGGGCAATGTTTTGAGGTGATAATATGCGGATTTATTTATTGCCTTGACTACTGAAACTAAGATCCGACCACCAAGATTCCTAATTGGATGTTTGGTTGTTTGACCCCTAGAATCAAGGTTTGCAACAGAAAGTTATACGTTTAGGTTATATAAGTTATATATTTAGTTTATGTTTTGTATTATATAATAGCTGTCCCTGGATGGGACCCGTATCTTTCATGATTCCTGAGGAAAGCTTATCGAGTGCACTGAACCGGTGCTCTACATCCAGGCCATTTATTTTTAATCATGATAAAATTGTATTCCCATTACTCATATAGTTGGTCCGTGCATAGTTTTGGTTCTGTTTACATGAATTCCCATTAACTTAACGACTGCAGCTTCGACATCTGCATCCATCACATGTTTTTACTGCTTTCAGCAGTTTTTTAAGACCGTCTTCATCAATGATGTTAATTTTATGCTGTTTTTTATTTTATTTTTAGCAGTAAAATGTATATTAACCCTTTACGGGTAAGAACATTTTAGCCACGGAATTAGTTTATATTCATAATTACACTCTCTAATGTCATCACCTTGAGTTTTTCTATCTCATACGAACTGAGGAAGTTTTTTTCTTGCCATATTTGCTTATCATTAGGCATAAATTAAATTTCTAGTATAAGTTTAATCCTAGACTTTATTTCTCTATAGCTTTGTTAAGATGCTTTTACACAATCTCTGTGCAATACACATGACATTACAATGAATTAAATAGGATGGTGTCACACAATAATAATAATATTCCATAATTTATATGTTTATACTCATTAAACATTTTCAATTAGTCGATTTCCTATATGCAGAAAAACCTAAATGCCAGTGTGTTGAAGGATAAGGGTTCATTCCATCTTTAAATGAGTGAAAAAAAGACTTTCAGTTTGTTATGTCACTTTGTTATGTGTGATAAATCACTTGTAGACACTGAAACATTGGGGCTTTGTCAGACTTCCTCTAGTTTTGCTTTGTACTGTTTTTTGTCGGAGGCTCTTTTATGTTCCACCATTTCTTTTAAGGTATTTCATTCCGTTCGGGATCCCCTTTGGAATTATTTTAGACTCTCAGTTCAACGTTTCATCCTTTGTCTGACTTTCTTTTTGAAAAACATCAAATTGGGCTTGAATCATCAAAACAGTGTGCTGATTTAGACTTCACTTGAACCAGAGTTTACTCTTTTCTTCAGGAAAATATTTCCACTATAACCCTCATATGGTGTTTATGTTTTTGTTACCTAGCCAGCGTTCACAGGTCTGGTGACCCCACGGCATTATTGGGTTTTAAATCATCACAGCAAATAACAATTTATGGAAAAAACTTAAAAGTTGTTTATTTTAGCTTACTTACAAAACAATATAGTTATTTGCTTTGTTGATATTAACCGTAACTAATATTTGCCGTTCATGCTGAATTGTAAATGAGCCCAGGCCAATGAGTCTAGGGCTCATAGAATAACTTTGAAATCGGTTCCTACAGACCCAAACACCACACAAGAGCATTAGTGAGATCGGACACTGATGTAGAATGTGGAGGTCTGGGATGCAGTTGATGTTCCAGTTTATCCCAATTGTGTTCAATGGGGTTGAGTCACAGTCAGGGCTCTTTGTACAGGGATGCTTTTGGAGCAGAGAGGGTAAAGAGGCTCATCAGTGGTAGTCATACGTAAGCATGCATTTATCATCGTCAAGACAGAAACCATTAAAATGTAACATACATCAAATTAGCATGGCACATTTACAACCCAACAGCCTGAATCCTATCAGTTCAGCACAGGTGCCTCATTTTTGTCGTTATTTTTTTAGGCTCATTATCCGGAACCTGCATTTCTCCAAGACAATGTGTCGACTACGTAACCGAGCTGTACCAAGTAAACATGGTATAACCAAAAATTTATATCACAATATTTTTCAAAATTATATTGGTTTCATGATATATGGTGTTATTTTTTTAATGAATGCCCGGGTTTTAAGTAGCGATACCAAAAATTTTCGGCAACACGTTCAAGGAGCCATTGTGGACACTGCTTTCCAAAATCCCCAAAAAAACGTCTTTGTGGTTAATTTTACGTGTTTGAAACTAATGTTTTTTGTCAAGTTCAACCTGCGACTTTTGCATTTCTTTTATTTCAGTTTTGACACTTTCTGAGCTGGACGCGGATCTGGAGTTGCCTTTGCTAGCAGTCTGATAATGCAAGTAAGTATCACACAATCAGAGAAACAATCAGAGCACGAGTCTCCACAGACTGTGGGTGGGATGGTTTGTATAAATGCTGCACAACTCGAAAATACAGGATAAACGCTATTTTAGTCTCAAATAGGCCTAAAGACGTTAAAAAATAAACATTGGTTTTCCGATATGAATCCGGTAAACAGTTTAGAATTAAAATGAACCAAATAAATTCACTGAGGAACTGCGCTGGATCTGTCTTTTTAACTGCCTTTGTATCTGCATCAGTGCAAGCGCCATTACTTTTGCTTGCATATCTGGATGACAGTAAATAACTCCGAGGCTCTGTTAGGACAGATGGCTTCACGGGTGTCAGGTCACAAGGCCATGAGTGTTTAATGGGCATGATATCCAGCACCATACGGATACGAAGGGACGAGAGAGACTGAAGCTCCGCCTCTATGGGGCATAAGGAGGGGATGTGTGGTATGATATCATGAATCTGGCACCTTGGACCCCCTTGTTCATCCTTCATCTGATGACAGCTGGTTGGGGAAAGACCGTGATGAAGGTCTGGTCAGAAGGGGGTCGATTAAAATCGGCGTGTGTGTCTGTGAAACCACAGGGGGCAGAGGTTAACCCTGGGCTTTTGTGTGGATCCACCTGCACACCAGACCCTTTCAGTCCTGTGCATTGAAATTGCACTCAGGGGACTCTGTGTGTGTGGGCAGGTTTGATTTTATATCCAGGAGGGAACCAATTTTAAGAAAAATGTTTTGATTTTAATAACTTTGAGGTATAGACAGAAATCTAAAAGGAAGGAAGAAGGAAGGTCCTCGGAAGGCGTGTGTGTGTGTGTGTGTGCTAGAAGGTGACAGAATGTCCCGCTATGTCTGATTTGCTACGATGTTACGCCATCTGTCCTTTCATCCTATTCAACCGTGTTTTATTGTATCAGTTTCTTTCATAAGCACACCTTTATGTATTCCTTTGTACTGTCACTGCGTAAAGAACTTTCAGTCAGTATCAAGGTCTGCCTTTGTAGGCTGTACGAAGCTTGTGATTTTGAGGTACATAAAGGAGTTTGAGGAGGTGAACGTTCGCATTAAACATCCGACATTGATTATTCCACTCAGGAACACGAGTGGGTTCTTAAAAGCAAGTCGCCTCTTGATTAATTGCACTCCAGCTCTCCTCGCTGACTTGGCACGCTTTTACTGTTCATGTGAACGTTACCATGACCAGGACACATTATCAGCTTTCATTTAGCTCCAAAATATACGACGGACGACGAGAAAAAGGTGCATTTATTATAAGTGGTATTTTGATCCAGACAAATTGATTCTAACAGATATTAAATTGAAGTTTATTGCGGCTCTACTTTCTACTGTTTCGGCTTCTAAAAACATGAGAAAGTGTGTGTGGTTTAGAAATAATTATTAAAAATATCTACTGAACTAGGGCAGCATGGTGGCTTAGTGGATAGCACTTTTGCCTCACAGCAAGAAGAACTGGGTTTGATTGCCCTTTTTGTGTGGATTTTGCATCTTCTTCCTTGCGTGGGTTTTTTTCTGGGTATTGCAGTTTCCTTTCACAGTCCAAAAACATGTTAGGTTAATTGTCCATAGGAGTGTGTGTGTGTGTGTGTGTGGCCCTGTAATGGACTGGCGAAATGTCCAGGGTTTTACCCCTCCTGCCTTTTTTCCCTTCAGAGGCGACTGGGATAGACTCCAGCAGATCCCTGTGACCGCAAATGAGGTAATAAGCAGATACAGTAGTTGAATGAATAAATCTACTGAACTACTGAGCTCAAATAATTATTTTGTATGTTTAATAGGATCCTGAGGTTCCTATTGGTCAGAAGGGGTTGATTAATTTTCTATAGCGTTAACCAATGTTAAACTTTTCATTCTTCTATAAGGATTTCACATTTTATTGACTTCTGTGTCAGATTTTACAACTTGAGTATTCAGGACCAAAGCTTCTTAGTTTCTTTATGTTTTTAAGTTTATTAACATTAACAGAGATTTTGTATTTTGTGTTTTGTAAAAGTGAGAACAACTTATCCGTGGATAGACAAGAATAGTATTAATATTTGATAATCAACTCAATGTCATACAAAGCATTTACGGTTAAAACTCTTTATAGATAGAATTACACTGAATTTAATTAAATAGCAGAATGCATCAAACCACACAATTATTGATAATTTTTCTTGTAACAGCACATGCCATTATGATGCGACTATCTATCTATCTATCTATCTATCTATCTATCTATCTATCTATCTATCTATCTATCTATCTATCTATCTATCTATCTATATATATATATATATATACAATATATCACAATATGTTGTAATACTTCCAAAAAAATAAGTAAATGTTAAACAAATACAACAAAACTGGTTGGAGGCGCCATTATTCTTTAGCTGTGCTTGCTTTTGAGACAACGACCGTATGTGTCAGCAACAACTGACACCCACTGAGTGTTTAAATGAAATAATAATGTAAACATTAAATCAAATACATAATTGAATATATATATATATATATATATATATATATATATATATATATATATATATATATAATATATATATATCACACACACACACATATATTATATATATATATATATATATATATATATATATATATATATATATATATATACTATATATATATATATATATATATATATATATACGATATATATATATATATATACTATATATACACATTTTTAAGTATTTGAGAGAGATTAACAGGCTATGTTAATACCAGAAATGTATTTGTCTTTATGGACTTTATGGTTTAAAAGATCCACCAGAAGCACCATCTGTGTGTGTAAATTCAGTCTGCAGCCATCACATCAGTGCAACACCACGAGGTGGAGCGAATTCGGGTCCCTGTGGACATCTCACCCTTTAACCTTCCCCTCGTTCTGCTTACAAATCACCTCTGTGCCAAATCTGACATGGAACAGCACCAAACACCTGAACCATGAACTGGTGCCGGTTTAACCAGTGCCCATGTGTGTTACAGTGAATCGAAACACATGGTACACACACTCAGAGCTGAAACTCACAAAAAGGAAGTAGGATGTCAGGGAGAAATAAAATGTGAGGTGGAGAAAGTGATGCATGTGGCTTGGCTGGAAGTTAGAGATGTGTGTGTGTGTGTGTGTGTGAATCAGCATTCAGCATTGTCTTTATCTACAGAAGGAACATAGAAGCAAGGTAGATGGAGAAAAGATGAGAACAACACATGAAGCTCATTTCATAGACGTGATTTTCATCTTTACTGTTCATTTGTTTCTAATCTGTTTTTTTCTTTTGCACTTGGAAAGGATGGCTCAGCGGAGGTAATCCATCACATCACCTGTCTGTACTCTTTTCTCTAAACCTCCTGGTAAGAAGCTCCAAAGCCTAGTGAATAGTATATAAAAAAGACTTAAAATTAGTTTTTTTGTGAAATTAAAGATATAAGATGTCACAGAACCAGATTATCCTAAGTCTTGCATTTGTAATTATATCACTATCTACAACTGCTTCTTGGTTTGGCTAACAGCACCGTGGGATCATTTTATTTCAGGAGTTAATGATTAATTGCCCCCTAAATCTGGGCAAAATAAAGCTTTATAAAGTCCATTATCGGTATTTTTGCTGCTTTGTAGCATTCGGATCATGTGTGGATAAAATAAATTAGCTGTGATAACGAACAAAAAAAAGAATTAGCACAGATGCAGGGTATTAACGCGTTTTAAGAGTTTTGCCATCTTGAGAGGCTATTTCAGCTAAAAGTAATAGCAAGCACTTAACCAGCCATGGTAAAGTGTGTTTTATTGATCCAACCCTGTTTTATAATCAAGTCCATGCTTATAATTTTGACTCAGATAATATAATATGATAACAGGTTGGTGTTAACGTTCTTCTAGGTTTCATGCATTTTATAATAAAGAGAAACCACCGTAATGGTGGTGGTGCTGCTGGTAGTGGTGAAGATCAATATTCACCATATGAATGTACATTTACAGCATTTGGCAGACGTTTTATCAAGAGTGACTAACATTATTTAATTTATACAACTGAGCAATTGGGGGTAAAGGGCCTTAATTAGGAGCCGAGCAGTGGGAATTTGGTGTTGCTGAAAATCAAACCCTGATTTTCCTATTAACATCCTAACCGCTGTGCTACCACTTCCCCCACTGAATTTTTGCAAGATAAATAACAATAACTTTAGGGGACCCTGTTTACAATTTTTTGGGGGGCCGCTTGGTGCCGTCAATATAACTAATTTACCTGTTTTTACCTTTTTACGCATCCTGCATCACCTTAAAATTATAGTGTTGTTGTTTTTTTTGTCAATTAATATTGCATTTTTGTTTACCATTATCCATTGACTTATTAAAAAAATACAATAACAAAAAAAAGTACTCTTCAGTGCCCTCTGGTGGCCACAGGGGCCCTAAGCAGCTCTTTATTCCGCTTATTCCTTGGGACAGCATTGAATTAAATATTGGCATGGTATGATATGAATCCAATTTTGTTTTGCTGCAGGTGGATTATTTAAGTTGGACTTTATATTAAATAAATACAAGGATGACTCAAATAAACATTGATTATTATATAAGACAGAATACTTCATCCCAGCATTTTTCCAGATTTCAAAATATCTTTTGTTGCATGTGGACAAAATGTTTGCTGTAGTAATTCGTTCATTTTATAAATACAAAACACAACAGCTTTTTTATACATAGCTTAAAGGTAAAAAAAAATATATATGCAGTGTTTTCTTCATTTTAGATGTCAAAAAGTCTTTGCGGTTCCCGATTTTGTCTTTGTCTGTAGGAAACTGCCTCAAATGACTCTTTGAGTGTTAAAGGTTGCTGACCCCTGAACTAGTAACATAAATACAACTGACACAACTGATTTTTGGAAGCAGATGACAAGCTGACAGGTGGTATTAGTTTCAACAGGTTCACACATTACATACATTACGTCCGGTTTTCTGTATAATTTGTCTCTTTGGATATATAAGAATTTAATCAGGTGTCTTATGCATATACCATCTGTTCATCACGCCGCTGTTGCATAAATGATCAAAACAGTTATTTTTGGACTATATAAATCCTCTTTATCTTGCTGAAAGCAAGCAGCCGGTATAAAGTGACTACTGCTATCAATGCCGTTTATTGATTTCTTATTGATGTCGGTTTGGGAATATTGATGCACATGTATAGGAATTGCAGATACATATGGATCTGACTGCATGACGTCCCTCAGTGGAACAGTCAGGACATGGTTGGCTTTTAGTGTGAGATGTTTGTTTTTTCCTCTATTGGAATAATAATTTTACACAGACATTTAGTGGTTAAAAATAACAGATTAACAATAAATCTTAACACCCCCCCAGCAGTTAAGGGTTAAGGGTCTTGCACTGGAAGATTGCATTGGTGGTACCCAAAATCTTCTAGTCAGCAATCTAATACCTTAAACACTAAACTACCACTTCCTTCTAAATGCTAATAAAGAAGCACTTTAGACATCTCAGTGAGCACAAATTAATTTTATTACCACCACTGACATTTGTATAAATAAATAAAAGAAATAAAAGAATATGTACACATATATACATATATAATTAAATAATAAATAAATCTTCTCTTCCCTTTTAGGGGTCTCCACAGCAAATCATTTGTCTCCACCTAACCCTATTCTCTACATCCTCTTTACTCACACCCACTAACTTCATGTCCTCGTTCATCGCATCCATATACCTCCTCTTTGGTCTTCCTCTTTGCCTTCTGCCTGGTAGCTTTATTTTCTAACATTCTCCTACCGATATATTCACTATCCCTCCTCTGTACATGTCCTAACCACCTCAATCTGGCTTCCCTGACTTTCTCCCCAAAACATCTAACATGAGCCGTCCACCTGATGAACTCGTTCCTAATCCTGTCCAACCTCGTCACCTCAAACATCTTCAGCTCTGCTACTTCCAGCTCTGCCCCCTGTCTATTCCTCAGTGCCACTGTCTCTAAACTATACATCATAGCTGGTCTCACCACTGTCTCTAAACCATACATCATAGCTGGTCTCACCAATGTCTCTAAACCATACATCATAGCTGTCTCACCACTGTCTCTAAACCATACATCATAGCTGGTCTCACCACTGTCTCACCACTGTCTCTAAACTCTAACCATACATCATAGCTGGTCTCACCACTGTCTCTAAACCATACATCATAGCTGGTCTCACCACTGTCTCTAAACCATACATCATAGCTGGTCTCACCACTGTCTCTAAACCATACATCATAGCTGTCTCACCACTGTCTCTAAACCATACATCATAGCTGGTCTCACCACTGTCTCTAAACCACTGTCTCTACATCATCAAGCTGGTCTCACCACTGTCTCTAAACCATACATCATAGCTGGTCTCACCACTGTCTCTAAACCATACATCATAGCTGGTCTCACCACTGTCTCTAAACCATACATCATAGCTGGTCTCACCACTGTCTCTAAACCATACATCATAGCTGGTCTCACCACTGTCTCCAAACCATACATCATAGTTGGTCTCACCACTGTCTCTAAACCATACATCATAGCTGGTCTCACCACTGTCTGTCATATTGGTCTCACACTGTCTCTAAACCATACATCACAGTATTAAATAATAAATAAAAAAAAAGTAAAAAACAAAGATAACCATGAAAACCATAGCCACAATCAAATAGATACAAATTCCATGCAAAAGTTTGGCCTTTGGTGAATTGAAAAGAGAAAATTCTTGCAAATCCAGATGATGATGTTCTCCTTATTAAGAAGACGTTTCCATCATTTGGACCAGTGCTCTTGGTCACATGGCTCAAGATCTTAAGAGATTAGCATCTAATTGACTTTGTCCAAGGACAGCAATGTCCGATAACAAGATTTATCTGTAGCTTAGATTGTTTTTGACCTCTGTCTGTTGTAAACATTTTTTTCCCGCTACAACTGCCTAACAGTCTTCTGGCTGGATTAGGCTAATCTAATTAAAGCAATCCTTTCTATTTTACTTAGATTAAAAAAAGGTGTATCTCTTTTAATCATGGGCTACTGAGAAAAAATCTCTAGTATTGTATTAGGACAGTTTACATTTATGGCATTTGGCAGACACCCTTATTCAGACCGACTTACATTTATTTTACTATCTGATTAAGTGTGGAAAAAAATACTAAATCGTACCGTCAAATGTAATTTCTGCGATTAAAAATGAACTCGAGTGAAAGGAAAAGTTAAGTCAGTTAAATATAATCTAAAAGGACATTTTTTTCAAAACTACTCAAGAAAATGTACAGCATGAAATTTCCTGTTTCACAATTCAAGTGGTAAAAATATTAAATTAAGATATGTTTAAAATATATTTTGACCAGAAAAAGGAGGTGGGGGTGGGGGGTTGTTGTGACGATATCTAGGATGAGATCTTAATTCTATAAAATAGAAGTTTAATTTTATTAAGTACAGGTTAATTTCCCAATGTATTTTGTGCTTTTGCATTTAGTTTTTTTCCCTGTATTTCATCATTAAAGATTTCTTGAACAAGGCCTCGTCTCGTCTCGTTCCCGTCACACCCCTAGTGATGCTCAATAAAATTTCACTTCAATATATTTCATTTCAACCAAACTATATTTCAAGGTAAAGAAAATTCATTCATCCATTTTTAATCTTACAGACTCAATCACTTTATATGATACACAGATGTAATTTAGGGTTTTATCTAAACCCAAACTTTGATCAGGGAAAAAACAAACTTTACTGGTTTTTACAGAAGATCAAAATCATGATGTGTAATAATGATGAACAATGGTCTGTGAGTTTTGTCTATTACAGAAGCAGTGAGGAAGAGATTTCCCAATGGGTCCAGTGGAACTTTGATCGCAGAGAACTTGAACTGTCTGAAAAAAAAACAACAACATGTGAACGTGTTAGATATGAAATTTTCTTGTGCTTGTTGGTGTGGGCAGTGCGACAGCCTGGTGGGTGGTGTGTCCACATATTTGGTGCCATTGTGCTCCAGGTGTTCCTGGTTTGATTTTGGGTCAAAAATATACAAAAACAGGCAAAAATTATATATATATATATATATATATATATATATATATATATATATATATATATATATATATACTATTATAAAATTAATTTCTTCTCCAGCCTGGTGTCTCGTTACAGGTGGTACAGGAGGCATTATTTAAACAAATTTTATTACACATGTGATCAAGTGTGTTGTTCCTTTACCTAACTAACGTTTTATGTATTAATTTCACAATGAAGTTTAATTCTGTGGACTTATATATTGATTTATAGCTAAGAGGAAAAGTAATATAATATAATACTGTCGCATTCTAATATGATGATGTAATGGTGCTTGTGTGTTGCTGTTTATATTCTTGTGGTCTTGTTGTCGTAGGGAACAGAGCACACACAGGACGTGTTGTACTGTAATGTTCCTCAGCACTAAAAAGACCTCAGGGTTACATTGTTGTAGCTCTCTGCACTTGTTCCTTGATTAGGAGCAGACAAAATGAGCCCAAATTTCATTATCGCTTGAGATGTTTGTTCTCAGCGAATGAAAAAGCAAGACTTTTTTTCTTCCGTCCTTACAGACGGCTCTGTGTTGCCACGGCAACTGTCTCCGTAGCTAGTCAACACTTCCTTTCTTTTTTTGCTGTTTCTCTGCTGTCTGATGTAATCTCGTTTCTTCCTTTGCCTTTCTATCCTGTTTTCTTTTCCTGTCTGGAGAAATCGGATGGCCTGCAACTTTACATTGTGTTCATGAATCTTGCGCTCGCCTCTATTTGTGCTCCGGAACAAACGCTTCCTTCTTTCTGTTGTATGTCACAATGACTCCAAATGTCTCTTGAATCATTACAATTTCTCTTCTCTTTTCTTTCTTTCATTATTTCTGTTCTATTCTCCAATTTCTCTCTGTCATCCCTTTATTCTCTTTCCTTAATTCTTATTCTAACTTTACCTTCATATCTTTCTTGACATCTTATAATTTTTTTCAGCTTTGTTTTTATCTTTTTCTGTTTTCCAATTCCACTTTTTAGGGCTAAAATGGGATATTATGGCTCACTTATATCCCTTGAACATAAAATTCTCCTAGCCTAATGGATAATTTTAAAAACTTTTACGTTTTTTTTTTTTATTATGAATTATTTATTCATCCTACTCTCTAACTTTCTTAAATAGTGGTTATTCTGTCATTAAGGTCTTTAAATATATGCCATGTTATTTGTTTATTTATTCAACTTTAGCCTCAAAAACCATTGGGATTGATTATTTCAACAATGTTTTATATCCCATAATGCATTATTCACGACATACATTTCAACTGAATTGGAAAAAAAAATCTTTATTTCGGGTTTATTTATTAATTAAAGCTGCCCTTCGAGCTTAAACTCTGAACTCTGGAAAGGGTTCAAATGTTTGTGAGAGCTGAAAGGGCTGTAATTTTCTTGCTGTTAGTTATATAGTTATAAGGTTATAAAACGAAAGTCCAGTTTAATACTTACCTTCACAGCATTTGGCAGACGTCCTTATCCAGAGAGACTTACATTTATCTCATTTATACTACTGAACAATTAGGGGTTAAGGGCCTTGCTCAAGGGCCCAGCAGTGACAGCTTGGTTGTGGTGGGAATCGAACTCTGATCTTCCAATTAGCAGTACCACTACCATGTCCTCTGCTTCTATTACCACTTAATATACATTTATGTCTTCTTTACATTAGCTTTATTTCGTTCTTTTTTTAGTTCACTTTCTAATCATATATTCTTTTTTATTTATTCATTCATCTTTTATACCCGCTTATTTCCTAATTTAGGGTCACAGGAATCTGCTGGAGTCTATCCCAGCCGTCTCTGGTAGGGCGAAAGGCGGGAGGGGTAACACCCTGGACAGGTCGCCAGTCCATTACAGGGCCAGACACACTCACACCAGTCAATCTAAAATACATTTTTTGGACTGTGGGAGGAAACCGGAGTACCCGAAGTAAACCCACACAAGCACAGGGAGACCATGTAAACACCACACCGCCCGGGAATCGAACCCAGCACCTTCTTGCTGTGAGGCAACAGTGCAAACCACTAAGCCACTTATCTGCCCTATATTGTTTTTGATCTTATAATAAAAACAATTCCAATATATCTAAATAAATATTTACTAAATATTAATAATCAGATTAGAAAGTAAAACTTATAACACTTAAAAACGTACATCTGTAAAATGTGCCAAAATTGGACATCTTCCAAGCGCTACTATAAATCAGATTTAGCTAATTTCTTGTTCATGTTTTTTTTGGCGTGTTTAGTTTCCCGAGTCACGTTACCTTTAAAAGGTCATGTTAAGACCATAGCGCTCAGTTTGAGAGATCTCCAGTGTAGAGTACAGTAATCTCCCTGTTCTGTAAAGAGGCTGGGGTCATAAGAAGGTTACAATTCTTACTGAAGCTCTTTTGCCTGTTTCTTTAGAGTTTTTTATCAATGTTAGTCCAACACTTGTACTGTATATAGTTAATTTTATGTGGTTTTTCACATTATCACACTAGTGGATACGGGACAGTAACCATGTTTGATTAGCTTTAAATCATTTACTATTAATCATTTGGTTAAGTTTTTTTTAAAATCATTTGGTCATGTTTGACCCATGTTTTTAACCAGTACACTTGAGAAATAGACTCACCAGCATTTTCAGTACGAACAGTATTAACCTATGATAAAGATAAAGAAATGTATTATTTTATGGGTACAGGTCTACAACGGAATTACACAAAAGTTGTGGTTTTTTTTTAATGAGCAGTCCAACACCTTAAAAACACTAGGCTACCACTTTTCCCCAAAACCCGTCTGGGCATCAGTGTGTTAAAAGTTTCTGGAGATTTGCTGTCGGAGTTGTGGTTCTGTTCTCGGATACAAATTCTTAGCTGTCAAAGCGTTTGTGGTCGTCTTTGGCGTATTTTTTGTCTAATGATGAATGTTCTCTAAAGGTGAAGGATCTGAATAACCATGCCAACAAAAAGCTCTATTCCTGAGCTGAGCAAATCTGCCAGGAACGTAAAGAATGGCTTTGTCCCAACATAATGGCTTTAATTAATTTTCCTCCAGCTCTTTACATGCCTGTACAGTTACTCTAAATGTGGTCATCTTATTTCTGCGCAGGTTAAAATAGTGGCAGACCAGCTGTTCGTTGACTCCAAAAATATTCCATCTCCAAAAAAAAAGCTCCTGATTAACCTGAAGACCATTAATCTGATCTGATTTTATCTGATGCAGCATATTTGAAAAAACATTAATAAACAATAATCTTATATTGACTTTAAATTCAGCACCTTTTCGCCCAGAGACCCATTAACTCTCAGTGACTCATCACAATACTTCACCAGAAGCCATCGATTTGAGAAATATCCCAAGGGTACAAATAAAGCCCTGATGAAGACGTAACAGGGCAGAGTCGCGGTTGGCATAGTGACACCGAATGCACAGTAAATAATGGCGAGAAATCCATGTCCAAAATCGCAGAAAAACTAATTTAACCGTCTGACAGGGTTGAAATAATATTGAATTTATTCTCTATATATTTATCTAAATTATTATTAAACTAATATTTATCTTCTCAAGCTTACAGTCTCATTTTTTGTCAATTCGGTGCCCCACAATCCTCCTTGCTTTATCTTTATCTCTGCAAAAGCATCGAGGTTCGTAAGCCAATGGATTCCTAAGATAAAGGAATGAAATGAAGGTTTATGAGGGTGAGATGTGATGTGTGGGAGATTGAGGAGAAGTCGGTGGGTAGTAAATGCAGCCCAGCATGTGACTGTGAGACTGTGGGACTGTGGAAACCTGGGGATATTGAGTCACCAGATCAGATAGGGACAGTTTATATTATTGCTCTGTGTTCAGTGTGGATTCATTCTGCTCACTGATTTTTTTTTACACATGCATGCAATCACTCACACTTGCTCTTACACACTTGCTCACTCATCCTCACACTCACTCAGACTAACTTTTTCTTAGCCGCACACTCACTCACTCACTCACTCACTCATACATTCACTCACACATTCACTCACTCACTTACACTCACTCTTACACACTGACTCACTCGCTCGTGCTTACACTCGCTCCTACACACTTGCTCCTACACACTCACTCAGTCATTCACTTACACTCACTCTTACACACTTACTCAGTCATTCACTCACACTTGCATGTACACACTCACTCACACACTCATTTACCCACACTGGCTCCTACACTGTCATTCACTCATTCACTCACTCCCTCTGACACATTCACTCACCTACTCACTTACTCACTCACACTTGCTCTTACACACTCATTTACTCACACACGCTCTTACACACTCACTCAGTCACTCACTATTTCAACCACTCACTTACTCACTCCCTCTATCACATTCACTTACTCCTCCCTCTTACATACTCATTCACTCCATCTCACACATTTACTCACACACACACACTCACCCACTCACTTACTTACTCACTCACTCACTCACTCACTCACAAACACAGTTCCTAGTTCTGGTTTTTGCAGCCTAACAATCCTTTACCGGATTTGGATAATGAAAATGTGTAAGTGTCTTATGTGTAAACCAGGTTAAAGAGATGGGTTTTTAATCTGACAGAGTGTGTCTGCCTCCCGAACAGTTTTAGCTGGATTACTTCAGAGTTTGTGTGCTAGATAGGAAAAGGATCTGCTGTCTGCAGTATCAAGTTTTGAGACCACAGCGGACGTGGGGGACCATAACAGGCTAAAAGCTTACTCAAGTACTAAGGGTTAAAACCATTCAGGGTTTTATAATTAATTAGCAAGATTTTACAATCAATATGATGTTTAATAGAGAGCCAATGCAGAGGATTTAGGTCAGATAATTAACATCTCTGTTTTTCAAAATTTTGCAATAAGAAATTACTCGTTATCCAGTCTTGTATATTGACTAAGCATTCCGATTTTCAAATCGTTATCACCAGGCCGTGAACAAATGTAGAGCTGAGTGTCATCACAGTACAGTTAACAGTGACAGTTAAAGTTAACACTTATTATATCTCCCAAAGGTAACATGTAAAGTGCAAAAAAATAACAACCCTAGTACTTAGACTTGAGGGACTCCATACTGCACATGTGATCTGCATGCATGAATAAAAAGTAAATTCATAGACTTTATTTTTCCAATTTATGGTTATAAAAATATGGCTAATGATTGTTAAATTTAATTAAATAAATGTGTTCTATAGTAGGAATTTTGCTGAGTTCTACAGGATTACCCTTTCAGAGCATTTTACTTTAAATTGTGCATTAGTGATTGTTTATGATTTACTGTCTAAATTTATTAATGTTTATTTTGGACAATCCTAATCGATACAGTCTAAACTCACTAATGTTGTTCCTGGACTATCATTAATCATTGTCTCAAAAATGGATTGAGGTGGTTTTGGTCAGCAAACGCTGATAATGTTGACCCAGGATCAACAAAGGTTGTTAAGCCAGTATCATATTCTACTCGGCAAATTCCTGTCCATCGGGGAGGGAACACAATGTGAGCAGGAAGTGGTGATGTATCATTAATGCTAGCTAAAATATTGAAAATGTTTTAATGTTAAATTCAACTGCTAAAGTATGCAATACATGAACCACGAATCATTAAAATTGTGTTTAATTAAAGATATTCACATGAAAAAATGTTAAGGCAAGCAAAAAGAAAAGATAAAAAAATTGTAATTGTGCACAATGGTGTCTTTACAAACACACAGCAAAGTTGAATGGCAAAAGAGAGTGGCAAAGTTCTTTGTTTCTAGCTCCTTTTATATACTTCTGAAATGTGTACATGACTAAGGACACGTTCCCACTTCCCACTATAGAGGGGGTCGACACTAGGTGTTTCTTATCAAGCAGATAATGATCTCTTCTGTCTTTGGACCACCAACACCAATGCAAACACAGGAAACACATCCTCAAACACGCTAATAAAGAATTTACATACTCCAGCCTAAATATTCCTTATTTATAGATTATAATACAATAATTCAGCCATTTTTAGTAATAAGTAGTAAATAATTAGTAATAATACTAATGTTGTCCACTAGAGCAAAAGGAGGAGATGACAAAAAAGGCATGACTTACATCACAACTGTTCAATCACATAAGACCAAATTTTAAAATGATATTGATTTGCTAACAACAAAAGTGGAAGGGATTTAAAACAAGGAATCAGGAACAGGGAAAAAGTACGACTAAATAGTTTATATATATTTAACTTATTGTCAACATGTTACGTACAGTAGCTTTCTTTGGTAGGGTCAGCGCCCCAGCACTCTGTACTGAGCGGGCCACCCTCAATAATATATTAAAACATTGAAATATATTTTTTATCCTCTATGTTAAGACGCTGATAAACCCAACTATAAGCGTACATACTCAAATGTCCTTGTATATACGAGATCTTAAAGGCTATTCGTCAGTTGTTACATCTTATTGCGTTATATCTATCGTGTTGTGCTTTGGATCACTATTTGTTGGTGAATTATTTGTGTAACCAGATCTTGAACAGTCTGGTCTAAAACCCGCAAGCCTCTCATGGCCATGTTGAGCAAGCGCTACAGTTAACCACCCATCCATCACGCTGGCCATACATCTCTCTCCCCAAGAGCTGAATAATTTATCGCCTGTCTGCTCGACCTGTGAAGCTCGAAGCACTAAATAACATCTGTTCAGTGCTGTCCATCCTTCAGCTCCCTGTGAGCTTCATGTTGTTTTCTCCACAGCAGCAGCAGGGCGGCAGTACCATGCCTGATGAAGGTGATAAAGGCTTGATCTGCCCTTTTTGAGGTCAGAGAGGTCAGGCAAGACCTGCTGTACATTTCTATTTCTATTTACTGTTAATTTCTGCATCAATGGCGTATGCTAGTCTATGTACATTATGTGGCTTAGCAACAAAGCTTACTGTTCGCAGATGATGCTATGTGTCCGAAAAATTATATATTGTTAAAATTATTACTGATAAATGAAAGCACTTTTTAAACTTTTTTTTAAAAAACGGTTGCAATTTTAAAATTGCTAAGATACTCTGCAGTTTTCTGATTGGTCAGAATGAATGGAGTCATTTTCTATCAAGTACACAGGGATTTTATTTAGTGTCAGTGCTTTGTTTGTCTCAACTTCAGACGTCACGTCCATGGACCACTGGCTGATGGATACGGCACAGTTAACTGAAAAACGCTTCAGGAGTTTCAAGGTTGTCCTCTGATTGCTTGGTTGAAAGTGCACAGGATGTTTGTGTGCCGCGTTGTTTGACCTCCTACACCTGGAAACAACCTAAAGCTATTTGATCGAAGAAGTGAACATCGGTGGCCATAATTAAAATCGATTAAATGCTGGACTCACAAAATAATGCAAGTGCTGCGGTTATTGTGGGGACATTTCCATGCCCCTAAACATGACACAGCATCAATCGAGATGTCATTGGTTGCTTTACCTGTCAGTCATACGTTTTCATGGGCAGACCTCAGTAATTCAAGGCGGCCAAGGTTCCCAGACCTTCTGCTGTCAGTCTGAAGGTCTGGCTACACGAGACTAGTGGTATGAAACTCTCTCTCTCTCTCTTTTTCTCCCTCACCTTCCAAACCTGCAGGTTTAGCAGATCAAAGCTACCACTACTTCATCCGGATTACTAAAATGACATTATTGATGTTTATATTTTGAATCTGTTTGATATGCTGAAAGGAGGTATCCATTATTCGGAATGTGAGGACTGCAATTTCCTCTGCTGGCATTATTAAGTGTTGCTGTCTCCCCCTAGTGTACCTAAGAAGAATACTGTGCTCAATGAAGGAGAAAAGGTTTCTTTTTGTCTGTTAAGAGATACCAGAAAGTATGATCCTTTTACACGTGGGTTTCCAGTGAATGGCCAAGCAGAGAAGCTAAGTGCAAAGAAAGAACAGGCAAGTGGTTAAGGTGGACTGAAAGTGGTTAAGGTGGACTGCTGATCAAAAGATTGTATTTTCAATCACTAGGACCTCAAGTCTGCCTCTACAAGACTTCTGAGGAAGGTCCTGAACCCTCAGTTGTGTCCATGGAATCCATGAAACCAGTATGATACAACTTGTGCTTTATAGTGCATGAAACATAATCCTGTTAAACATAAAGTGTGACCCTATTTGGACTCAAAAGTTGAAACTGGTACTCTAATTAGGTAGCATTCTGTTTTAGGCCCAGTGTGGGGCTGCACGATATATTGTTTCAGCATCGACATCGCAATGTGTGAATCTGCAATAGTCAAATAGGAATTATAGTCGATTTGCAAATAAATTGGTTTAATTAAAGTGAAAGTTTAGCATTTAAGGTTCTGTTACTGTGTAAACATTTTAGTCAAGTTTAAAGCATTCGGGTCCAAGAAACAATCACTTTAGTAGATTAAACTGAGATTAATTGTATCTCATTTCTACAGTAAAGGTGATACAGTGTGATTTTACCTAGCACTATTTATTTCATTTACATTTTCATTATATATTGCCTCACACCAAGAAGGCCCGGGTTCGATTCCCGGCCAGGGGGTCTTTCTGTGTGATGTTTGCATGTTCTCCCCGTGCTTGCGTGGGTTTACTCCGGGTAAAAACATGTATGTTAGGTTGATTGTTGATTCTAAATTGCCCATAGGAGTGAGTGAGTGTGTGTATGTGTGGCCCGCGATGGACTGGCGACCTGTCCAGGGTGTACCCCTCCTGCCCTTTGCTCTTGCAGATCCTTGCAGGGCTTCAGCAGATCTCTGTGACCCCGAATTAGGGAATAAGCAGGTATACAAAATGACTGAATGAATGAATGAATATATATTGCAGAAAAACAAAATATCGCAATGATAATTTTTTTCCTAACATCGTCCAGCCCTAGCCCATGTAAATGCAATAAAGAACACATTTATCACACTGTTACAGCAGCCTAATATTTTTCCAGAAGTTATTTATCCAGTTTAGGTGTATTGTTTTTATTAGCTGTTGTAGCTAATCCACCTTTGACTGGTTGTCTATTCTGGGATACTTTTTTGCTCATCACAGCTGCACTGTTTTTTTCTTCCCTGTCACAACCACTGTAGCCAATTCTCGCCAGACCGTCTGTCATCATTGAGGCATTTCGACTCACAGACATGTTTAAATAGATAGATAGATAGATGTTGTTTATGCGTCATTCTTTGTAAACTCTACTGTGAATGTTGTCTGACAAATTCTAGATTTCTCTACATATTTTTTCATTGGTATATTTGAGACATTACATTTTGGCTGGTGAGATGATTCGAGAATCATAGTTCTGATTTGTGATATAAATCAATACGGATTTGTTCCGCATGTCGGATTCACGGCACGTCTAGAATGGTGTTTGATGACTCATGCCTTGTCTGTGTGGAGGAGAAACCTGCCGTCCTTTGCTGCCATAATGCAGCTTGTCCTCTCCACATGGCATCACATTGACAGGTCCTTTCTTGTCCGTGTGCAGAATCCCAGAACACCAGCATTCCCTGTAGACTGGTAATGAAATGACGTCAGAGTTTATTAACATTGCTTTCCCGAGTGCCTTTGTCTCATAATATTAAATCAGTGTCAATTATTTACATCACTTGTGGTGAGGTTTGCTAAGCATTTTAATACTGACACTAAATCAGGGCTGCATGGGTTGATGACTGTTATAATATTGATGAAACAGAGAAAATTCTGGATCAGTGCTGCTCTGCATCATTGCTTAGCACACGCCTGTACCATAAAATTCAACTTAATGGTGGAATAGACCATAATTTTATTTTGTATTAAAAAAAATACCCTACCCTACATGTCGATTATTGGCCATGGTCATGCGCTCGACAGTACATGTGACCCATTTATAAAAGTGTGTTATACAACGGAAAACATGTTTTTGTATGCTTGAGCTTTTTTTGTCAGCCATTTTTTACAACATTCTCTAGTGTTTCTTTACCTCCTTTTCATTTTAGTCTAAAACTGGTAATCGGCCAGCACTGCTGTTGGGGTGCCAAACTAAATATTTATCATTCTTACAACTTTGTTTATTTGCCTATTTTTGTTGGGTTGTAGACTTTTTTTTACTCTTTTTCAGAGTATCTATCTATCTATCTATCTATCTATCTATCTATCTATCTATCTATCTATCTATCTATCTATCTATCTATCTATCTATCTATCTATCTATCTATCTATCTATCTATCTAGAATTGATCCCCTGCTGATTTTGTAGGTTTGCCCACTGACAAAGAAATGATCAGTTTTAATGCTGGGTTTATTCTAACAGGTTCGATAGATAGAATACCAACGAAACACCAAAAAAAACACATTTCAAAAAAGTAATAAATTGATTTGCATTTTAATTATTGAATTAATAATTTGACCTCCTGTCAATCAGCAAGATTTCTTACTCTTATACAGGTAACCAGCTGAGATTAGGCGCACTTTCTCAAAGTAACTCTCTTAAAGGGATTCTTTTAAAGGCAGTGCTTCTAATCTCAGCTTGTTACCTGTATAAAAGACACCCGTCCACAAAAGCAATCAATCAGTCAGATTCCAAACTCTGCAATATGGCCAAAGACCAAAGATCTGTCCAAGGATGTCAGGGACAAGATTGTAAACCTACACAAAGCTGAAATGGGCTGCAAATGAAAGAAACACAAATAACTGTCAATCGCAAACTGTTTAAGGCTTCATGCAAGATCTCACCTCACAGAGTTTTGATGATAATAAGAACTTTAAGGAATTAGCCCAGAATTACATGACAGGATCTTGTCAAGGATCTTAAGGTAGCTGGAACCATAGTCACCAAGAAAACAATTGGTAACACACTATGATATAAAGTCGAATGCAGGATTCGAAAGTCGATTCGAATCCTGCAGCAACCGCCAGTCCCTCCTGCTCAAGAAATCACATGTTTAGGCTTATCTAAAGTTTGTCAATGAACTTCTGAATGATTTTGAGGAGAACTGGGTAAAAGTGTTGTGGCCAGATGAGACCAAAAATCAAGCTCTTTTGCATGAACTCAACTCAAAGCATGTTTGGGGGAGGAGGAATGCTGCCTATGGACCCCAAGAATATCTTCCCCATCGTCAAACATGGAGGTGGAAACATTATGGTTTCAGGGTGTTTTGCTGCAAAGGGGACAGGAAAACTTCACCAGTATTGCAGCATGACAATGACTTAAAAAACACAACCAGGAAAAAGCACATTAAAGTCCTGGAGTGGCCTAGTCAGTCTGCAGACTTTAATCCCATAGAAAATCAATCAATCAATTAATCAATCAATCAATCAATCAATCAATCAATCAATCTATCTATCTATCTATCTATCTATCTATCTATCTATCTATCTATCTATCTATCTATCTATCTATCTATCTATCTATCTATCTATCTATGAAGAAGTAGGTGTTAGATCAGTGACTGCTAAACGTAAGATTGTAGGTTTGATTCTTAGCACCACCAGGTTACCATTGTTGGGCCCCTGCGCAAGGCCCTTAACCCACAATTAATCAGTTGTATATGAGATAAGTCGTTCTGGATAAGGCTGTCTGCCAAATGTTATGAATGTAATGTAATACATTCTAAATCTACATTCTATATCTAAATTTAGTAGTGTATCTACATACTGTATGGTGCAAATCCTAGGGAACCTACCAAGTTTCTTCTTAAGCTTTAGATAGTAGGAGGAGTCTATTCTGGACACAGAAAATCCTGATGTGTAGCTTTGCTTGTGTGCCACTAGATGGCAGAATCGCATCACTACGAGAAATTTGGTCATTGAAATTCCACATTTCTCTGTTATAGTGAAAAGGTCACGTTCTCTATCTATATCGGTCTGTAGTTGTAATGTAGTTAAAATGTATTATAACAAAAAAAATTATTGTAGTTATTATGCCTTCTAAATTCTTTTTCCCTTGAGTCCTTCCACTTTTTGACTTTTACACTCTTTTCACACTGCTTCGTAAAGTTTTAACCATATAGAGGTTTTTTTTATAGTTAAGAGATAAATTTAGGTCTGTTGTGAAAATATTTTAAGCCCTTACAAAGATATCTCCATCTTTGGAGGGTTCCAGTTTATCCCCCTGCAGAAGCTTTAACAATTTAAAAGCAGCAGGGGGCAGCAGAGCTTTGTTTTTTCAACGCTAGTTTTTATTTATTTATTTATTTATCTTTCACTCAAGTAGGTTTCTGTGATCATTTAATTCAAATAATTAAAAAAATAAAAAAATAACAAATAAATTAAATCTAACACAGTATCACATCACTTTTAAGGTTTTTGGTCATGATTTCGGTGGTTATAATTTTGGTTGTGCATATTTGTCCATAAGCCCGGTGGCTTATTGGTTAACACTGTTGCCTCAAGGCACAAAAGCCCTGGGTTTGATTCCCAAGCAGGGTTCTTTCTGTGTGGAGTTTACGTGTTCTCCCTGTGCCCGTTTACTCCAGGGTTCTCCGGTTTCCTCCCAAAGTCCAAAAACATGTATGTTAGATTAATTGGTGATTCTAAATAGCCCATAGGAGTGAGTGTAAATGTGTGTGTGGCCCTGTGATGGACTGGCAACCTGTCCAGGGTGTCCCCCTCCTGTCTATCGCCCTTTCAGAGACCGCAGAAATAGAATCCAGCAGATCCCTGTGAACCCGAATTAGGAAATAAGTGAATATAGAAGATGAATGAATGAATAACATTTTAATAGTGGCTTTGTGTTATAAGTCATAAGACGAAATAAGAAAATCTTTAAACGAACCGGGATATTATACTTAAACCAGGTTGTTTTTGATTGCTTTATTACTTTTTTATTATTGTATATTAAATTGTATTAAAGTTCTAGTATTCCTTAGGGATAAAGTGCATTCCAAACTTATTATTGTTGAAAATACATTAAGCCATGTGCCAGTTTAACTTCAATATTTATTTATTTTTCCATTATCGTTTATTTACTTTTTAATCATGCCAAATAGCAACACTTAATAAATGTTTTTTATAATTTTATTTATTATTAATAAATAACAATGAATAATAGAATACAATATATATAAAAATACATTTTCATATCATTTAAAAATAATTTATATACACTTAAACAAGGTTATTTAATTTAATTATTAATTATTAAATAATAATGGATTTTTATGATAAGAATAAAAAATATTTTTCAATAATACAATTAAAAATCATTTATATTACAGTTATTAAATTCTTTTCGATCCTTATTTTTTATGCATTTACGAGTCTGTTTATTTAATCAATTTAACAAAATTTTAATTGTTTAATTCGATACATCAAATTAATAAGGGTCTTTCCTAAAATTTAAAAAAAAAAAAACTTAACAGTTATAATACTGTGTATTATATTATTAAACTTATAACATATAACAGCAATCTGTTCAGTATTAGTATTATTTGTAGTTAGCTTAATCTGATTACAGATATGACAGGCACAGTTGCTGGTATTAGGACATACCCGAAGAACCTGGGATTCAATTTTTCAGCTGAAACTTCATTCAGAGTTTAAAATAAAAAAAACTATTACTTTACACACCCTCTGACCAATCAGATTCAAGAATCCAACAGTAAGATGGGTTTAATATGTGTTTAATGTGAGTCCCAGCCTGCTTCTTATTACTCTTATTTCTGTTTCTCACTGATACAATAAACCTACCATTGACTATATAAATCTATCTATCTATCTATCTATCTATCTATCTATCTATCTATCTATCTATCTATCTATCTATCTATCTATCTACTATCTATCTATTATCTATCATCTACCTACCATACCCTACACTACCTAACCTACCTACTACCTACCTACCTACTACCTACCTACCTACCACCAAGCAGTTTTTTTGGTCTGCCAGGATCATAATAAGCGCAATTAGGCGACAACCCTCTGCCCCAATCTAGCACCTTGTGAGCGCTTTCCCTCCCAATCATTAGTATACACGCCCCCTTACTGCCTGGCTGCAATTCAGTGTTGACAGATTGGGCAGAGGTTTTTCACCCAATTGGGCTTATTATGATCAGACCAAAAAAATCTGGGCTGGTTTAATTAAGTTTGGTCTGGTTTTTAATTCAACAAGTGATAGTTAAATATATTTTTTTCCGTTCAATTTTTAAATAGTTACGCTGTAGTTGGGCTGGAGATCTTCAACTCCAATCTGGCAACACTGACCAGTTTACGGTATGAGCATGTTTGTTTTTTTTGATGCTTTTTAAATGTCAATATCGTTGGGAAAAAACATGTGCCACTGTACATTTACAAGCATTTAGCAGACGATCTTATTCAAAGCAATTTACGCTTTGTATATTTATACAAATGAGAAATTAGAATTCAAGGGCCTTGCTTAGGGGACCAGCGGTGGTAACTTGGTGGTGCTGGGAATTGCACCCAACCATTCTTCCAGTTAGCAGTTTAACACCTTAACTTTAACCCCCGAGGCACCCAATTCCACTAAATCGCTTCAAAGACTTGGAAAATTGTACATACTAATAGAGATTTTTTTTGTGCTTTGTGCTTTCTTAGTACTACATCAAGCTGTTTTTATACATAAGGCCCCCCCCTTTTGAGGAGATAAAAAAAATGAGGAAAACCCAAACACATGCTCACTAAATATTGCACAACTAAGTAAAAGTAAAATCTCTAAACAGATAAAGCACTGTGGAGTGTGTACAAAAAGTGTTTGTTAAACTAAGTAACCTAAGGTGTTAAGGGGTTGGATTGCTGCTCCGAAGGTTGTGAGTTCAAGTTCCAGGACTTTCACAGCAGGGCCCTTGAGCAAGGCTCTTAACCCTCGACTGCTCGGTTGTGTAAAAATAAGAAAAATTTAATGTGTGTGTCGACCAAATGCTGTATAATAAATAAAATACTTTAAGACGTCCTGGGAATGATGCATTGTTGATTCTTTCGCCAGAATCCTCCCTGGCTGTGTGTTATTCCTCAAAGATTCTGTATAAATATTCCAACAGCGGGAAGAAAAATGGAGATAGAAACGTTCACAGGAAGAGTCACATACACACCGCTTGCGTTCACTTTGCTGCCTGGTTCACTCTGGTAGATGAATGATAAGCAGACATGCTGTTACGAGACTAACACTCTCTTCTTTTACACTCAGCCATTAATCCTTTTTTTTGCCGCAGGGGGCCTCTTGCCTGAACCAGTTGCCCCGTGGACACGTTAGCCTCAGGTTAGGTTGTGATACGCAAACTGTAACCTTGAACTTTAAGCCAAGACATCTCGGTTTGGAAATGAATTTCCAGCTCCTGTAGCAGCTTGGAATCCATATTCAGTTTCACTCATGTTTTTTTCATGAGAAAAAACCATCTGTTTTTTTTTTTAAACATCTAATACTCCCCCATCCTCAGCTCCCCACATTCTTTATACATCTCATTTTATTTTATTAAGTTGTCCACATCCGTAGAAAAATATATACATTTCTCTGCACTTTCTCAGATTAATATATTCATTTCACAAGGTCTCGGACCCGGTCGTTCAAACGCTAAGCCATTTTATGTCTTATCACGGCCGGGCCACAAAGGCAGAGCCTGGATTCGTACTATTAGCATTAGCATGGGTCAGATATGCCTTAACGTGACTGACACCTCGTCTGGGATTGCTGCTTTGATTGACACCTTACCTGAGCAGGTGGGATAACTGATAGCAAAGCACAGCAGAACTCTATCACATCTGCGCATACCAATAGTTTAGGAGAGGCTTAGGAGGAAAAAGGACAAGATCTAGGACATCGAGGTGTTCGGATTAAAGTAGAATATTTAAAACTGTCTTTTATTAAAGAACAAAATCAGCAAAACTAAACTTGATTAAAAAAAGGCATTAATTGAAATACATGTCTGAGCTGTAGTATATTTTATTACACATTGTCTGCCTGTGATGTTGAGTGGTACAGCTTATTTCCAAAAAAAACCTAATAACTCAAAGTGTATTTCAACTGCATAATAATAACAATAATAATAATTATAATTATTATTATCATTTAACAGCATTTGACTGACGCCCTTATCCAGAGCGACTCACATTTATACAAAACTGAGGGGCCCAGCAGTGGTGGCTTGGTGGAGCCCACAATCTTCAGGTTGGTAGTCCAACACCTTAACCATGAGCCACCACTTCCCCATCATTAATTTCATTATTATTAATTAGAAGTAGTAGAAGTAGCAGTAGTAGTAGTGTATTGTAATTATTATTATTATTATTTGTTTTATTATTGTTGTTGTTATTATTATTATCATTATTGTTGTTGTTGTGTTGTTATTATTATTTTATTATTACTTTAGTTATGGCATATTATATTTAAAATTTGTGTTTATTTTTTGGTATCTAAAAGAGTTGCCTGTAGTTATGACTATTATTGATTTATTTATTTGAATTTGTTTGTTTGTTTTTTTTCCTTTGTTTGATCTTTTTTGTAAAGAAAAATGCATTTAAACCAAAATTGTAAAAAATCTCAAATCAATCCATCAATCGAATAATATAAAATTAAAATATTTATATTTTTGATTCAATCACCTGATCCTAATTCTGCTATAAATACTATGTAAATAAGAATTAACAGCAAGGGCGGTTCTACACCCTTTTGAGGGGGGGATTTATCACCCCTGTATGTCGTTTTAGCCCCACTAAAGCAATCAACAATCAAACTACCGACATTTATTAAAAGTGTTAGTTGGGCTTTTTTTTTTAAAATATGTAACAGATACAATACATGTTGATAAGATATCTGACCGAAGTTTTTTTTTTGTTATTCCTTTTGCTAATCTGCGCATGTGTGACCTTTCTAACCCTCCGTTAGAGAGTGCTGCATGTCAGTTAGAGGCATGAAAGAAAATAACTTCCATAGATTATTGAAGGTATTTTTAATTATTATTTTTTTAATTGTTTATCCTGCATTAATGCACTTAATGTGCAAAATGTCAACGGAAATTTGCCATCTTAAATTGTAAGACGTACAAATTCTCCATACTGTAGTTCATAAAAAAATCATCACTCTTTGCATACTGAAGTTTTCAAGGTTTTTTTTGCATTCCTTGAATACAAGGTCAATTTTTTTGGTATCTTGTATATTTATCTAGCTAACCATACTACCGGTTGATGATAATAATAAGAAGTGACTATACAACCGCCCTTGATCAATAGTCCAATGATGAATACTCTACGTTGACTGGCATCTCATTAAGTGTGCGTATGATGGGTTGGTACTGAGTCCTGGTTGTCCCCTACAATGTGTCCCGAGTATTTTTGGATAGACTCCAGGCTCCCTGTGACCCTGAACACTACACAAGAGCCTGTAGATTTATGCATGAATAATAAGATAGGAAACCATTATTGTTTATTAAGTTTTATGTTAAAACTACACACTACATACTGTTACTTTCCTCTGACCGAATAACACACACATTCAGATGAATAACTGCACAGTGAGTGAAGTTTTATTACAAGACTGAATTGCTTTAAACTTGTCCCAGGTTTGACCTTGAGGCTTTAAACCGTATGTCAATCATGACATCACACAAAGCACCATAAATCACCGCCATTTTGCTTTTTTCTAATGCTTTGCATCTCATACAGCTTTTTGAAAAATGAGCGATTTCTTGCTCATATGTTTGACTAAGCGAGCCATAAATCGGTGTGTTTGAGCCACACTAAAAACACATTTCGCTGTGTGCACGAGTGACCCGATCCAGATGTGTGTATCTCCCTGAATACTGCTCCTGAACGCTGCTCTGCAGCATCTGCCATGGCGAGTCTGCTCAGCACAAACTCTAGTGTAAACACACTTCCAAACAATGAAAATTAATTAACTTGTGTTTAGATTATGTTCGTGTAAACCTTTCGACCCTTGTTTTCAAATCACCTCTTCGGCTGCGCTGTGGTTTATTTGCTTTGTAGGGTTGCAGAAGGTCAGCGCTGAGGTTCTGCCCTCGGTGAAGAACCCACTGTTTATCTGGTGGCTTTGGGTCACATGTTACAATCGATATTATTACAGAAAAGGACAGCAGACATTTGGAGCTGATGTTGATACCTGGTCTTATAGTTGTCCTAATTATAATGTTTTAATAGCAGGTGTGTGTGCGTACCTGTGTGTGTATGTATGTGTGTTTGCCTGTGTGGGTGTACCTACTGTTTCTCTTGCCTTTATCTTTTATAGTATAAAAAGCTTATAATAGTCAAAAATGTCAGCTTAATGACATCATAATGAGTTTATAAAAATATTTTAGCTCTGTTTTTTGTATATTATTGACATTACCTGTATACGTCGTGTCCTGTCCTTGTCCTAGTCAGACACTCTGGCATGCGCTGGCTTTTCAGCAGCTCAGATTGATATTCGGTTGCCTCTGAAATGTTGTGTTAGGATAAAGAGCAGCTTTCTTTTGGCTTTTATCAGCTGTGGTACTGAACTTTAAAATCACATTATTTTCATGCAGATGTGCAGTGATATGCTAATCTAATAACATAAAACAATTTAGCTTTAGTGACCTTCCTAGTTCTAAACGAATCCTGTGTAAATTACAGCACTTCGAATTACTGTGAATACATAAGCAAGATGGTGATTATAAACATTAAGCCAATCTGAGGATGCTAATTTAGCTAATTTAGATCATGCTGGTGAATGTACAGTATAAACGTCTACTTTCATTTGAATAATCTTTCTAACACATACTATTAAAAATAAAACTACAACCCTTCCTCCTCAGTTAAAGCATGTTATTCAGTATGTACTACAAATTATGTATTAATTACAAGAGAACGAATAAAAGTTTGTCAAATGAGGAAGGGGAAGTTGATGAAGCCTTAAGGAGAATTATTAGTATTACGCAACAACCAGGATAATCTAGTTGAGCTGAATGATAATGTTTAATACGGGCTAAATAAATGTAATTAAAATAATCTGACCTCTCAACCCCCGATTGCTCAGTTGTATAAAAGAGATAAATGTAAATCACTCTGGAAAAGTGTGTCTGACAAATTCCCTAAATGTAAATGTAAGTTTTTGTTTTTTGAAATTCTCTTATTCTCCTTATTATATACATAAATATAGTTTGTCTGCAATTTAATGTTGAACATCATAAATAATGAATTCATCAAAAAAGATCTTGCTGGCAAAGATATGCAGATAAATCTTGTTAACTTCTATATGCTTTAATACTTTATTTTTAACCAAATTATTGCAAAATAACATCTTCAAAAAGGCTGTTTCAGCCCAAAATAATAATTACACATTTAACTATTCATCTTCTATACCTGCCTATTCCCTAATTCGGGGTCACAGGGATCTGCTGGAGTCTATTCCAGCCGTCTCTGAAAGGGTGAAAGGCAGAAGGGGTACACCCTGGACAGGTCTCCAAGAGCCACACACACAAACATTCACTCCTATGGGCAATTTAGAATCACCACTTAACCTAACATACATGCTTTTGGACTGTGGGAGGAAACCAGAGAACCCGGAGTAAACCCACACAAGCACAGAAAGAATGTGTAAACTCCACACAGAAAGGAATCGAACCCGGGCCTTCTTGCTGTGAGGCAACAGTGCTAACCACTAAGCCACCGTGCTGCTCTATAATTACACAATTAAATCTAATTTAATCTAAACAGATTTACATACCTTACACAGCCCTTCTGATAGGATTTTCCATTTTATTGGGGAAAAAAGTGTGTGGTGAGACTGTTTTTAATTATATTTAGTTTATTACACAAAAATATATCATTTACACACATTGTCTTTTGAACAAATAATTCTTTAAGTCTGTAAAAAGTGATGACAATGAGCTACAAGGTAAACACATACATGCTGCATTTAGGTTCGATGTCGAATAAAAACGAATACAAAGATACACAGCGTATTAAAACATGAGGCTATAAAATACTTTTTTGGTGTATTGTATGACGTAGGATCCTTTCTCTCTCTCTTTCTCTCTCTCTCTTTCTCTCTCCCTGCTACAGGATGCTTTCATGGAATAATTTAATAAATTCTTTAGGTCCTCAGCTCTTCAGGAAATGGTCTTCAGAGCTCGCTGTGCTGTTTCATGGTGAGACCTGAGGAAGAGAAAATTGGGAAGAATGTGATGAGTGGAATCAGTGGATAAAAAAGTGGAGAGATGAGTTTGAGATTGTGTGTTTATTGATTTGAAAACGAATGATGTTTACCTGTCGTGGATGACGGGAAATGATTGCCTCAGTGGAAGTGCTGGAGATTCAGTTCTCTGAACATGTTCTTGGTCTGTTTGGCAAAGAATAACATTAATTATTATAATAAGTAGTCGTAGTATTAATAACTACTAATAATTAAGTATGTCTTACTAATACATTTTAAAGGATCTAAAGGATTTTTTTTACAAAAACCTTCCAAAACCTATTTTTAACATTTACATAACGTTTCTTAATAAACTTAGAGGGCGTACCGGTGTTGTGTTGTGGACTGAGGCTGTGTGTAGGACTTTCACTGTGCGCACTGGAGGTTATGTAATGGTTGCTTGGATTCACTCCCATTAAAGAGCGCACACCGATTAGAGGTCCTGCACCGAGAAAAGCGCCTCCAGTCCAGCTGTTCAATTTCCCAATCTGACACGTGTAAATCCCGTTAGTGGATAAAAAAGCCGGGTGCGCGGTGACACTGCTCGCTTTCTGACTGTTATCGGGACTCGTAGCTGTTTCTGCAAGCGACCAGATTTTGGGTTTCGAGCTCACAGGCCTCTGGCATCCCGGAGAAACGTCTGCTGAGCCACTTTTCCCCGCGCTCACGTCTTTACACCCGGGCACTGGATCGGCGGTGCTTCCGCTCTCCGTGTCACTTTGATGGCTCTCGTGCGCTTTGGCCTCGCTCGAATTTTTGCTCATGTCATCGCGCTCGTCTTCGGCGTCGTCTGTATCCACGGTCTCCAAGTCGATTTCCTCCTCGCGCTCGTGCTTGTGCGCGCTCTCGTCGTCGTCGTCGCGGTCGCTGTCGTAGCCGCAGCCGTCCACGTCCTCGGCGCTGCGTCCCCACGTCACCTTGTTCTCCTTCTTAAGACGCCGGCGGGCGTTGGCAAACCACGTGCTCACCTGCGTCAGGGTCATTTTGGTCACGATGGCCAGCATGATCTTTTCCCCTTTGGTAGGATACGGGTTCTTCTTGTGCTCCTGAAGCCAGGCTTTTAGCGTGCTCGTGGTCTCGCGTGTGGCGCTCTTGGCACGGGCGGGGTCTCCGTACTGGTACTGGCCGTAGGGGTAGAAACCGGGGGTAGTGTGCACCGCAAATCCGGCTGGGTGAGCACCCGGGTTCTCTTTTAACTCGTACTGGGAGCCCTGGAGGGGAAAGGAAAGAAAGATCATACTGTAAATATCAACACAGCATTCAGACACAAATAAGAAAGAACAATCTTACAGACGATAAACAATCCTGGAACAGTTTTATGAGTAACTGGGACAAAAAAAAACCCCAAACTGAACTTTGTTTCATTCTAAAGTGGTTCAATCAGGGCTGGATATCTTGCTCATTTAAGATGCATATTTATCTCTTAAAAATTTGCACAACTTTAACCTTACAACTTTGCACAACTTAAACCTTAACAATACTAATATTACACCTAATATTTAAAAATACTACAAAAATGTTAACTTAAGTTAATGCATCACACTCTCTCCCATGTAAAGCATATATACTACAGTCCCAGCTTGTTTAAGCAGTGTAGTGGATTATTTGTTCTTAAAAAAAAGCAGAATAGTCTTATTGAGACTATCTGGAGTTTTAACCCCTGAAGCTGTTTGTCCTAAATTTTAATTAAAATGACTGCAAAAATAAAAAAAATAATAAGAAAACAGAAATAAGGTAACCCGTTTATCTAATTTATATCTTGATGTGGGTCACAACACCAGATTAAGTCTGCTTTATATTAAACTGCACATTGTTAAATGTGATTATAACAAGAGCCAATAAGTTAATTAAATATTGGTGGATTTAAAACACTTTATGCTGTAATGTAGGTAAATCCTGAGAAGTGGATTATTCCACTGTACTGGAAAATAGGGGGAGGTTGTCACTAAAAAAAGGAACTGCCAATAAAAATAATCTGTATTTAACATAATAAATGTTTTTATTTAATATAACAGCAAAAGTGTAGCATTAATAAATAGTGTCTGTTATTTATTTCTCAAAGACTGAAGGCATCTCTAACACCTCGCACATCTGGACCGAAGACCTGCAGCTAAATAAAGTTTAGTTCACACCATCAGAGCTGAATTGACTCTTTAAGTTGTACTGAAGTGGAACTAACCCTGTTATTATGTTGGAAAATGAGTTAAAATATATTGATATAAAGTTATTATGTAAATAGTTTGCCTAAATAAACTAAAACGCAAAAAAGATAGTGACGTTTTAGAATCATAAAATCATAAAGTTTTGTCATATACTGTTATGTTTGAGACAATAGCTAAAGTTTAATTTATTTGACAAAAATATTAAAAGAAATGACATTGGAAATGTATTAAGTAATAAATGAGTTTAATTACTAAGCTACCAATCAGGAACCATTTTGCCATTTTTATTTCTAAAAGTTAAAACCTTTCTAATTACCTGGTGATCGTTTAATTTTATATTAGACCACGTGGATGTGTTAATTAGTTATTTTAGTAAATGCTATACAAATTTAATTTAATACTACTAATACTACTGCTAATAAATAATAATAATAATAATAATAATAATAATAATAATAATAATAATGATGATGATGATCTCTCCAAATGCTTGACGTAATTAAGATGCGCCAAATCAAACTATGCAAACAGTTTAAAAGAAAATATTAATTAATTAATACAATGTTCGCTCTTATATTTATTTCCAATGTGATCGTTTGTAAAAGAAAGTTAGGAAGCAACTAATTAAAATATAATATGCGGTATTATATGCGCAAAAACTTTATTTTATTATCTCTGTATGAGTTTAAAGGTTTTTTTTTTTTTTTTTTTTTTTTCTTAGATTTTTTTAGGTCATCAGTTGGAAAATTAAAAGATTCAGTTCAAGAGTAAAATTTCAGTTTAGTTATTTATTTCAGTCCAGATACACATGAGGCCTTCAGTTTACGAAATGTGCACAATGTACCATATTATTATTATTATTATTATTAGTAGTAGTAGTAGTATTATTATTGGTGGTGCTGTTAGAAATATATATTTTTTAATTTTTTATAATTAACGCATTGTTTTTACTTTCTTTGTTATATTAAGTAGTTATTTTATTATTATTATTATTAATATTATTTATTATTAATATTATTATTATATATAAGACGGAATTAAATCCCAGTGCGGTGGTTTATAATCATCTTCTCAGCTTTAATGGATGATGTTCAGGGTCCTACCATGTGGTTGAGAAGAGCCGCTTCGGCGCTGCTGTACGGCATGAAAGCTCCGTAGCGGTGCGCGCTCCACGGATGCGCATAAACGCCGAGCAAAGGCGCAAGTGCAGCCGCAGAGCTCGCGGGACTCCCCGTCACTCCACTGCCGCTGTCCGAGCCTCCATCCCTCGGCGGAGACGCTCTCTCCACTCCGTACACCTGCGGAAAGCCCAGCTGAGGAAAAGACATGTCCGGTTTCCTGAAGCAAAAGTCCAAAAAAAGTCCCCCTAAAAAAACTACACAACACGCAAACACACACGTGCACCCACAATCCGCCGCGAGCCTCTCCGAGTTTATGGTTGCTGTGGGAACGCGCGTTCCGCTCGGCCGCGTGCGCTACTCTGCTTCTCCTGATCTGAAGTTGACGGGTTTGATTGGCACGCTACTTAAAGCGCGAGGCCACGCCCACAGCAAGGCCACGCAATTTTTTCTGTCTTTCTGTGCTTGCGCGTGCGTGTGAGTGTGTGAGTGTGTGTGCACGCATTAAACACTTAATAATCTAATTTTTTTTGACATGCAGAGGTAAAATGTCGGTGTGTGAGTTTAAGACTGTAGTTAATTGTATAGTATTGTAGTGTTACAATGGCTGCATGCCAACACACACACACACACACACACACACACTTTCGACTAATAACTATGCAGTGTTGCAGGCATGAAAAAGTGTTGTTAGAATGTATGTAGTATTTCTCTCTCTCTCTCTCTCTCTCTCTTCCTCTCTCTGTCTCTCTCTCTCTCTCTCTCACACACGCACACACACACACACTTTTGACTAATAACTATGCAATGTTGCATGCATGAAAAAGTGTTGTTAGATTGTATGTAATATCTCTCTCTTCCTCTCTGTCTCTCTCTCTCTCTCTCTCTCTCTCACACACACACACACACACACACACACTCACACCACACACACAAACACACACACACAGCTAACGCATTTATGTTCTGGGAACGTTCGGGTTTTGGGTTTTGGGAACATGATTTGTTTTAAACACACGTGAAAATTTCCAGTTTGCTTAACATTGGTTAAATGTTATTATGTGGTTATGTTGTTCCAAGAACGTTTTCTAAACATTTTGAGAACATTGATCTTCTTAAGGACATTCCAAGGACAATGTTCTAAGAACGTGTTCTCTCAACATCGCACTATTAATTACTATCAATACTTTACGAGAATGTTTCGTTAACATTAGTTTAAGAACGCTTTGTCCTAACATTTAGACAACTTTTAAAGAACGTTAGCTGAAATTGTGGAAAAAATTCCCTGTTAGCTGGTTACACACAACCCGAGGACGACCCTCCACATACAAGTTCTTCTTTCTATTAGATGAATTCTTCTTAAGCTAATATTCGATAGCTTGGCTCAACATGGAGATAGATCAGTGTAGAATGGAGGTGTGTTTAACCCTCATTACCTGCAGTGGATGAGAGGAGAAACCGCCCAACCCGGGGCAGATTGAACCTATGGGCTTTTTAATTGCAGCTTCTTCTTATCACAACCTCTCAGAGGGATCAAATGGCCAGGCTGAATGGAGCATTTCATTAACCCGTCACCTTATCACACGGCCAACCTGTGTGATGCTAATGCACCAATTACCATAGGCAGGGATCCGAGCTGGAGGTTACACAGACTCTCTCTCTCTTTCTCTCTCTCTCTCTCTTACAGCATGTGTGTGAGTGAGATTTAATTGAGCTTAATGATCATTTTCACCTCAAATCATTATTACTGAACATTATTATATGCAACACAGCATCAGCTGGTCTACTTTCTTTTTCTAATAAAATAATAGAAATAATAAAATCAGGTCTGTGCTGAGAACACAGGATTATTATATGGATTATTATTATTACTGTTATTATTATTAATATTATTATTAATTTACAGTTATTTTATAAATAAAGCCAAATAATTCCTCTTATTAGCTCCTCTCTCACAAAGATCTATGAAATAGGATTGAAGCAAGGGCCTCACGATACAATACACAATCACGATACACGGGTCATGATGCACGGATCACGATACAATATAAAACATGATAAATTAAAATACATTACATATTCCAATACTTCAAGTAAAAAAAAATTCAGATACAAACAAATAAAAAGTTGAAGGGGGGTTCTTATTATATCCTCCATGCTTTCTCCTGAAACAATGGCTGTATGTGTCATCGACATCTACAGGAGTGGAGGAGGAAGTCGTTTGACACACACTGAGGGTCTTAATTAAATATTAACGTTAACAGTTTGAAACCAGAGGTTAGAATGTCGATACGCTAGGGTGGAAAAAATATTGTTATAGTTAGCTGTATTGATATTTTTACACAGTCCTATTATATATATATTTTTACGTATCCATGTATAAATATATATATATTACATCACAATTACATCATTTAGCAATACTGTGCCATGTGACAATATTGTGCATTGTAGATCTTTTTTTTTTTTTTTTTAATTGAAAAATTTATACAATGGACTTTTAACTCTATTTTATTTATTTTTGTTTGCATCACCACATTTAGGGTAAACTGAATATATATTTATAAAAAAATTCAGAAATCATTTTATAACTATACTAAAAACAAAAAATATAATTCATTTCCTCCTTATCATAGCCATTTAATTAGATTTGTGTCATCTGCATCATGTGATCACAAACACACAAAAATATTCTATCCTAATTAGAGTTCCAGAAATGTGTAATTCTTTTACAGTACTAATTCACATTTTAAGAAAAGTTGAATGCATTTATTTGTATTTAAGTGTTTAATATCGGCTAATAATAGAAAATTGGTGTACACACATACACACACATATTACAGGAGCTTGTACACCCTCCCTCAATCCCTCACTTTCTATTCACCTCGTATTAATCCTGGTGTTTCTACTCCTAGTCCTAATTGTAAATGGATAATGGAGAGAGTCCTGAGCCCTGAGCTCTCTAACACACTATCATTTGTGTATTCATGAGACGTGGGAGCATGTGGGCCATTTTTTTTAACATTTTTAAGTAAAGACACACACCAAATACATAGAGTCGTGAGCTGCGGCTAAGTTCCGAATGCTTTTATTGATTTACATTTCGTGCCTCGCTGGTCACGTATATCAGTTCTTCACAGCTGCGTTTGGGCAGGACGTTGATCGGAGACAGAGGGAGCTTTACTGAGAGTGAGATTTAATTCACTTAGTTTAGACAGCTTAAATATTTATGTCTTGCATATTCCAACACTATGAATGCAGCTGGTAATCAATGACAGGTTGCTGTGATGCTGTTGCCTTTTATTCCTGATCAGGGTTATGGGGATCTGCTGGAGTCCCAGCTGCCTTTAGGTGAAAGACAGCGGTTACACTAACTAGACACTAGGACACTAGGTACCAGTCCATATTGCAGGGCCACAGCCGGATGAAACAACTACAGAAAAACACATAACACTATACACACTCACACTCATTCCTATGGGCAATTTAGACTCATTAATCGATCTAACATACATGTTTTTGGACTGTGGGAGAAAACCGGAGTACCTGGAGGGAACCCACGCAAGCACAGGAGAACCATGGAGGATTGAACCACCACGCTGGAAAATGCACTAAAGTGGAGAAACATAATGGCAAGTTGTAATGAGTGTAAATACACGTGGTGAAAAGTAACTGTAGAGAAATTGTAAAATTGTAATGTAATTGTGGAGAATGTAAATGTAAATGAGATTGAGTAATTTGAGTTGACTTGTGCAAATGTGTTAAGTTGTGTAAGATGTAAGTTGTAAAAGTTATAATTGTAAATGTAACTGTAAGATGTAGATGTGCGTTATGTTTGTAAATGTAACTGAGAGATGTAATTGTGAGTTATATTTGTAAATGTTACTGTGAGATGTAATTG